>JASPKZ010007266.1:1720000-1760000 GCA_030220185.1 Diploptera punctata
AAGATTCGTCTACTAGATTTTATAAATATATGTTGGAAATTTTGGATATATACCCGAAGAATGGAATACGCCCAAATCTACACTATATATATATCTATATATATATATATAATATATATATATATATATATATATAATGAGGAAACAAGACAAGGTTGTTCTAATTGTAAAGGGAATAAGTATATTGAATACATGGTATAAAGTGTAAGCCAATATTTTAAAAAATCGCTTAAAACATATTTTTAGAATATATTATATTGCATGTTCAAAATGGATTCAGGAAGGGAAGATCCTGTTCCGACTCGTATATTCACAATGACTCAATTATTTGAAAAAACATACAGAATTTAACATTCCCAACATATATAGGATTTATAGAGTATGAAAAAGCTTTTGAAATGGTAAATAGAAGTAAATTATGGGATATAATGAGAAATAAAAGTTATTCCACAACATTTGATTATAGCTATACAAAGTTTATATGTAAATAATAAAAATTGTAATAGACATGGGTTTTAAATCTAAACAACAAAAAATGGTAATAATAAATCGTGGTGTCAGACAAGGGGTGTCCGTTATCACCTTCTCTTTTTTATTTATGTATAGACGAAGTAATGTTAAAATGGCATATTCATGTAAGTAAACATTTTAAAATAAATAACTGTTAGATACAATATTATTTGCGGATGATCAAGTAGTGATTTCCAGTTCATAAGATGATCTACAAAAGAGCTATTTTTAATTTGGAAAAAATTAAGTGCCAATTACAATTTTAAGATTTCAAAAGAATTAAACAAAAGATTTAGCATTTTAAAGGACATGATACCTTAAGAGCAAAAATAGTAATTGATAATAAAATTTTAGAGCAAGTGAACAGTTTTAAATATCTAGGTTTCAATTTATCATATGTTAAAATTGAAGGTATAAATAACAAAATAAAATAAATTTAATCTAATGTGTGGCACTATTAAAAGAACCCTTAAAAAACACAACAAAAGAAAAAAAAGTGAAATTTTATAAAGTAATGGCTGTTCCTGTATTGATGTATGGATCAGAATGTTTGGACGATCACTAAAAGACAAGAGTAAAGATTGGAAGCAGCTGAGATGAGATTTTTAAGAAATATAGCAGGATATACTCTGCTGGACGAGAAAATAAATGAAGATATAAGAAAGGAACTAAATATTTTCAAACTTACAGACCGAATAATTAAATATAGGAACCCACTGGAAAGAACATATTGAAAGAATGCCAAAGGAAGATTTCGAAAATTATTGATAAATTATAAAACCGCACGGAAGGTGAATGTTGGACACCCACACAGAAGAATGGTCTGAACAATTTTAACAATTCTAGCTTTCATGAAACCAGAACGAGCCCAACAGGCTTAATCACAGGATTGATGATGATGATATTATGTAATACAGATGATTATTTTAGTTTTATTGCACGTTATTTTTAACTAGATTACTTTGATATTAATTGGTACTTATCTCGACCCGATTAGAAAAGTGTAAAACTTTAAGGACTGAAGGACCGGATATTATTGGGACAAACAGTATGCACCTTACTTCTACTATGTTTAACTGAACAGTATCCGATCACCAAAGTTGTCCCTTTGTGTATTCATATATTTTTATTTATAAATAATATATTCATTAATTAATGGGCTACACATTACAACATGCGACATGTGACTTTTTTAATTACTCCATATACTCCTGTAAAATTTTAATCTTAGGATTTCATTTTTCAAATCATTTCCCACCTTTTACAATGATTTTTACATATTTTCGAATGATTAATTGAATATTTTTTCACGATATTGAACTACATGAAGACGTGGCAGCCATATTGATTTTAACGAATATTCTGTGTTCCAGCGCAGCCAACATAGTGTCTGTACTAATTAACTTACACTAAATAATATCAGAGTGCATTCTTTCACAGGTTAGAGTACTTAAATTACCTTTCGGTTATCTTTTAGGTTGGTTCTTACCACAACTTAGAGTACTTCAATTTGCGTTAGGTTCGCGTTTAGGTTGTTGGCAACGCGAGTTCAAATATCGTGCATATGTTGGTGCAATCCGTGATTCCATAGTGTAAACTGCTTAGTGTATGTTGGCGCATGCGCCATGGTGTATGATTGGAACTTAGAAAAAATGTTATTGTTATATACTGTAAAGTATTTGTAATTAATATAATGTATTATTCTCAATAATGATTATTTCGTGTAATCAAAATCATATTATAGGCGCAAAAAAATCAAACCATTATATATACCGTACAAAATACTGATCAAAATAATTATCAATTAAGTAAAACAACATTTTAAAAATCGATGGATAATATATTTTTAACTGAGATAATTTGTGAACTTCTAGTTAAAAATTGGGGACGCTGTACTAGTTAGCGATATAAATCTGGGGAAAAAATGCATGTATAATTATATTGTAAACGTTTTGATTATTTTGCATTTTATATAGTTAGAATTTGGTTCATGAATTCTTATTTTACGCTCCATTTTGTATAAAAATAAACTCCATCCCGCAGAGCTTTCATGTAAGACAAATTTGTTTAACAGGCTGTCGAAATTTTGTTTGAGAGAACAGAGTCAATCATGTGATTACTTCCCATCCCCTCCTCGCTAGATGCTGTGCAATTTATTATTCTCAGTTAATCTATCTCCGTGTTTGAAACATGTTTCACAAGCAGATAAATTGGCCTGCTATGGTTTTTAGAGAATAAAAGCTTACAGTACTTTGTTCTTCGGTGAAGAGTTCAGCGAACTTTAAATCCCAAGGATTTAAGTATCGGGTATCCTCTAATTCCAGATGAACTCTCTCCCCAAGTTGGCAACTTGCCTCCAAAAACCAGAGTGAACCTATTAAATTATCAAAACTTTATCTAATTGAAAGAAATTAATGCAACGGCGAACCACTTCACGTTTATGTTTTAGAGTTGATAGTGGAGGTCAAGAAGACGATTTTTTGTTACATAAAAATATATCCCCTTGAACCCTCTAATATCCCGTAAACTTTACAAATGGATTTTTAAAATACATTTTCTAGTGAAGTTACAGAAATGAGTTGTCTTTAAAATATTCACGTAAACCATCACATCACACACTCACTCACTGGCACTTTTGAACTTGGAGGTTCATGGCCGCGCGGACATAAACTTTCTATAAATCCCAATCCTGAGCTAATGTTTTCCAATTACCCGATCATCAACCTCCCTCAAATAATTTTTAACTCTCCACCATTATATAACATCTTAACAATCCATGTTCCTAGGAATATGCCCCTATATTTGAGCGTTTACCATGGATTTCTTGAAATAGTTCCCGGCCAGAGATACGAATTGCAGACTATTTTATCCTAGTAGAACCCATGTCCACGTTTCTTGACTGTTGAATTTTTACTTTGAAAGATATTTGAACCAAGGTACTTTCTTCATATCGGTAAAACAAAAGATTCTATCAAAAAGCTGTAGATATTAGACATACAGTATTTTGTCATAATATTTTTCATGAACATGAAAGATGAATTATTGTAAATCATCTTAGAAGCTCGATTAATATACAACACATTGATTTATGTTTTCAGTTGTCTGAACATTTTCTGGCATATTGTATCTAGGATTCTCAAAGATATGCATATGAAAAACTGGAATTTTGTTTCAATATCTTCTATTGTATTTGTAATTGTTTTAATTACGTACAATGATTATATCGCTACTTTCCTGTGGATTGTTACTATCTGGTCTGTAACTCCGGTATTCTCTCTCGCCCTAGAGACATCTTGTACATCTGGATTGGACATTTCAATTCTCACTTGAATGACATTGTCCCTAACTAATGGAATAATTTTTTTGATCTAGTTATATTGTTAAAAAGCAGGATACTCTTTCTAAATTCGAATTCACGAATATATTTGCTAAAAATTATGAATATATTGATTTTACGGGAGCTCTACACTTGATGAAATCGCCGAAAAATCTCAATCACAAAATTCAACTCGACCGGGAATCGAACCGGATTTCTTGTAATATAGACAACAATGTTGTCCCTAGACTACAACGATGGTTAAAAAATCTCAGTCATATTTATCGACCCTGAGATTTTAATTCAGAACTTTCCGAATACGAGTCTCATACGATACCGTTAGAACAAACTTTTTTCGGTTAAGAGGATTTTTTGCAGGAAATCTTAAATATATAATGACTTGCGCAGAAAATATGAATTGCGTATTGCTCAAGTTACGTAGCTAGAGTTTAAATAATACAAGTCATTTGTTTCTGGAGCGGAAATTAATGGAAGCAGAGCGGAACCTAGTTCTCGCAAATAAGCAAATAGTTAATTATACGGAGTTTATTTTAAACCACGATCACGCTGTCAAACATTAACACGTTTACATCTATTTTCAACAGGAAATAACTATTATCTAACCTCAAGAAATTCAAAGTTAGACACTTACAATTGAAGTATTCCCTCAGAAAAAGGATCAAAATCAGCAACTTCTGGGAAGGCGATTTTAAGATGTTTAAATTGATTCACTGTTATTACACTGGTAAACATTATTTTTGTCTCATTAGTATCAATAGTTGTACTTAATGCAGTTTTTTTATCGTGTTTTCAAATATGTATTCGGAATTTCTCTATCTCCCATAGTTTTTTATTTCAATTTCAATTAATGGATTTAAATAATTATCTTTTATTAAACCTAGATTTCTTACCGGAAAATATTGGCGCAGTGAGCGATGAGCACGGGAAAAACTTTCATCACGAGATTTCAGCTATGGAAAAGAGATATCAAGGCAAATGGAATCCTAATATGCTGGCCCATTATTGTTGGACAATCAAGAGGGATTCTCCACAGGCGAAATATAGCAGAAAATCGTCATTTCTTACTTTCAGGTGAGTCCTAATGTTCGAATATTGTGTAGTTATGAATGTAGAAAATATTAAAGTGTTTGAAATTATAAATGCCTGTCTCTCGGAAACCTTGCATGTGGAGAAAACCCGATATCATATTTGAATCCAGGAGAGAAAATACTATCAGAATCACATATTTTTCTTTCTGAGACAAAAAAAAATATTTTTTGTTGGTCAGTGTAATTAAATCTTCCCCAACTTACATGCAGTCCAACAATAATCTCTCAAACAAAAAAATCAATGTTTCTAAAAGCTCGACATTAGTATTATTTACTTTTTTTTGTTTATTATTGACTAACTAATACCCGGCGTGCCCTGCTACGCCTAAATAAATTAAATGTATTATGTTCAATTGAACGAGTAATAGAAAAATAATTATAAATTTATATCGTAATTATTTTCAGATACCTGTGCTAACTACCCGGAGTTGCCCGGGAGTCTACTTATCCCGATCTTCTTGGCATCAGTGAGCTGAAAGATAAAAATGGTTATTATGAGTTATCCGTACAAGATAGGCATATGCTGTCGTGGACTTTTTTTTCTATATTTTGTTGAGGTATTCAATTCTGAGTACATTAATTTGGTGTATACAGTAAAATAATGTTAAAACTTTCATATGACAAGAATAACTTCGAAACCATGAAATATGGAACGTATTTAAAATAAACGTTCAATTATGTACAGATATGTAATATTTTCTGAAATTTATGTAAAAATAGTACCACATTTCGAAATATGGACAAATTTGGAAAAATTAATGTGCCTTAAATCACTCCAAATACCCTAATTCATAAACATACAGGGTGAGTCAGGAGAAAAGGTACATGCTTTGAGGGATGATAGTACTGGTGATTCTCAACAAAAAAACTTCTAATATACATATGGCCTTTTCTTAAACCGTTTCAGGATAATTTGAATGAAAACAACAAGGAACCGAAAAAGTGCAGGTGACAGTAAATCAAGTTACTGTTATCTTAAGTTTTGATTAATTGTGTAATTTCCTTATATAATGGATGTTCAAACACTTCACCACCAACTTTAATGCATTCTGTTGCTCTTGTAGACAGCTGTTGTGTTGCTGGTCTGAGCTCATTGGTACATTCCTTTACTTGAGCACAAACATATAAAATACGAGTGAGAAGTTCCTGTCTTTTGTCCACTCTCTGCTTGTAGATTTCGCTCTTTAGCCAACCCCACAAACATAAATCGAATGGAGTTAGATCGGGTGACCTCGATTGCCAAGCAATGATTCCATTGTATCTCAGCTGACTACAAGAGCAGCAAAATGCATTGAAGTTTGCGGTGGAGCGTTTGAACATATTCTGTGAGGAAACGTACACAATTAAACAAAACTTAAGATAACAGTGTCTTGATTTACTGCCACCTGCACTTTTCAGGTTCGCATGCATGTTTTCTTCTTCACTCCTCAGGCAAGCTGGACATGCAGTTTCAGAGCTCCAGTCCGTGTGTGTCATTAGTTGTGATCAGTTGAATTGTTAAAGTGATCGAGCAACCCGCCGACTGTGAGATACGGTGTATTATCCGTTTCTTGTATGAGAGAAACATCAAACTAGCTGACATTCATCGTCAACTTTGTGAGGTGTATGATGAAGATGCTATTAGTGATGGAATGGCCAGGAGATGCGTTAGGAAGTTCAATGAGGGCCGCGTCTCTGTGCACGACGAACAGCATACCGGTCAGCCATCTTTAATCAATGCCGATTTGGTGCGTGCCGTCGATGAAAAGATTCGTGAGGACAGGAGGATCACAATTTCTTTGCTTTCTTGAATTTCCCACAATTGTCACGGAGTGTTCTCTACAAAATTGTGACAGATCGATTACGATATCGAAAATTGTGCTTACGATGGGTACCAAGATGCTCACCGAGGAACACAAAACCAAACGAGCTTCGAGGGCATTGAGCTTTCTCACACGTTACAGTGAATAAGATGATGAGTTTCTTGACCATATCGTGACAGGTGACGAGGCTTGGGTGTCTCGTCTCACATGACACCTGGATCAAAGAGCAGTCCATGAAATGGAGACACACTGCATCGCCAAGGAAAAAGAAATTCAAACAAACCATGTCAACACGCAAGATCATGTGCACTGTTTTTTGGGTCAGAAAAGGAGCCAACTCATCGAATTTTTGTCTCGGGGTGAAACCATTAATAGAGAAACCTATTGTCAGACCTTGAAGAATCTCCGTCACGCAATTCAGTACAATAGACGTGGCATACTGACCGACGGAGTTGTGTTGTTTCATGACAACAGATCGTGACACCCAAAATCTCATCACGAAATTTAGCTGGAAACAAATTGACCATCCCCCTACAGTCAGGATTAGGCTCTGAGTGACTATCATCTCTTCCTGCACCTCATGACGTTCCTCGGTGGCCAAAGTTTTGATGGCGACGATGAAGTGAAATCAGCTGTGCGGGAGTGGTTCGCATCGCAGGCGGGCGGATTCCACAATGAGGGATAGAAAAACTTGTGCACCGACTCGATAAATGCCTCAATAGTGATGGAGATTATGATGAAAAGTGTGGGAAATAAAATGCAACAAAAATGGTTTGTAAATATCTTCCCGTTTAATTACTGTAGTCTTTAGGAACTTACTTTAAAAACACGCCTCGTATGAGGTGAGTCGTGATTATACCAACTCATATTAATTAAAATAAACCTCGTAGTGCAACTTCCATTAAATATTAAATTTAAAAAGTTGATTTTATATTAATATAATAGACAAATAGCTGAATATATTCCTTCTGTTTCCGCTTTATGCCTTATTTTCAATTAAAGTATTTCTTGAGGCAATTTTAGTAAGAAGAATAAATATCGGTTCTCCGTCGACTGTTCAAACAATGTTGACAACTTGAGATTTCTATTGAGAAATCATAAAAGTTGAACTTCTCGTTCTTTTGTTTATACAATACAATTGCAGAAAAGTATGTTCATTTTATAATCATGAGTTATTTGGTTTATTTATTGTATTTCTCTCATCTGACAAAAACGAACAACGTAGCACACAAAACCATTCGGTAGTACCAGAAAATACTTACTTACTTACTTACTTACTGGCACTATCGAACCCGTAAGTTCATGGCCGCGCGGACATAGGCTCTCCATACATCCCTATCCTGAGCTAATGATTTCGAATCATTGCCTGTATTTTCTACTTCCCTCAATTCATAGTTAATGATATTCTCCCACCTCATTCTTGTTCTACCAACTGGGCGTTTTCCCTCTGGCTTTCCTACAAGAAGCTTCCATGCACGTCTTTCATTCCCCATTTGTGCCATATGTCCTGCCCATCGCAGTCTATGAGACTTAACTGTTCTTATTATATCTTACTTCCTATAAAGACCGTGTAGTTCACAGTTATGTAGTCTTCTCCATTCACCTGTCTGTTCGTCTCTCTTTGGCCCTTTGTTATAACATTATTAGATTGCAAATCCTGTAGATCTAAATCTTTTTATATGTTTAGATTGTTAAATAATTTCCAATTTTCTCAAAATGTATTGCTAAAAAGTATTATTTTATAATATACAATTGTGAAAATATAAATAAAGTAGTAAAAAATATTTTACTTACGCTGAAGGCTGAGGTTAAGTTCATGCTCATATTCATCACATTCTGATTCAGACATAATAATATTTGATAAATCAATAAACCTCAAAGAATCACCAGCACTGTATTAAACACTAATAATACAATAATAATCTTCACGTAAAATATGTTAGAAATATTAAGGGGGGTGATGGGTGAAATATCTATTTTCTACAGTTTTTAAGCTATATACTTGATTTTGTGTACACACATTCATGCGATAATAGGTCATATTATATTAAAGTCTAATCCTTCTAAGCTTAAAGGTTTTTTGAGTTATTGAAGAAAACCCATTCAAAAATTAGCATACTTAAATTTTTAGTAAGTCCCATAATTTTGAGTAACATTTTTTAATCTTTTTTCCTACACGACCACTGACTTATTTAGAACACTATGCATTAACTTTTCTATACCATTATAATAAAGAAAGAAAAAATATATACATCCTCTGCATATGAAAATTGTTGTTTTTTTAAATTACTACACATATTTCATTTTTTATTTAAAAAACTATCAACATTGTTTCAAAATCCATGCATAGAAATATTAGCCATAGTATGTGGGACATGCAGTTAAAATTTCGTGCTTCTATCATTAAATTTGCCAATGTTATTTTGATACGAATGTATTGAAATGCAATGAAAATAAAAGTGTGGAAAAGCCAATTTGAAAGTTTTCATGCAGTTAAATTAGAATGTAGCATTCATGCCCTCTTACAGTCATTAGGGAGACTTAAAATCGCCATAGGACACAGAAACTTCGCCAACTTATACTTTAAAGTATGAAGTATTCTTTTAATACAAAACAAAAAAAAAGCTAAATTTGACCGAAAATGTCGAAAATTTCACCCATCACCCCCCTTAAAAAATACATCGCTCTCAGCATGAGTCCACCTAGCTTTTGGAATCCAAGGAGTACAACTACAGACGTTCCCTTGTCCTCCAAGTAGAAGAGCTGTTTCTCTTAGTGATTTTCTAAGACTCCACTCTATGTCAGAACCTGTCAAACTTATATATACAGGGTGTTTCGAAATTCAATGATCAAACTGCTAGGTATGATGCAGAAGGCAAAAACGAATATATTTTGTTAAATAACCATGTGTCGGAAATTCATACGTATTGAGTATGCGAAGATAGTACGAGAGTGGAGGAGATATTAAATGAGCAATTATTTTTACAAATCCATTACACTAAATACTGTACTTGATTTGAAGTGTGCAGTGCATTGTGATGCCATATTTCGACACTGAGTAAGTAAATAGCACTAGTAACTGTGTAACGGACTAAGCATCAACATGGAACGCTACTCATGGAGAGAACTGTGAGACATGCCCTTTGTCTATGGTGCGGCTGAGGGTAATAGTCGGCAAGCCCAGAGAATGTACCGCGTACGTTACCCTGCACGAAGATGTCCGGATTATCGTACATTTACTTCAATCCACGATCAACTAGCACATTTCTGCACTCCCGTATTACTTTCGCATGCTCCGTACTCAATACGTACGAATTTCCGACACATGGTTATTTAACAAAATATATTTGTTTTTGCCTTCTGCATCATACCTAGCAGTTTGAGCATTGAATTTCGAAACACCCTGTATATATATATATATATATATATATATATATACCTCTTGGGCACCAAACAGTTTGTCATATTAGCTAACCATTTCTGCACTTAACTCATTTTTTAATGTCACTTCCCCTTGTCCTCTGACCGCCTCATTGAAGCACGCAAGCCACTCCACCACAAGAAGGTAAAGATACAGACCAAGAATGACTTTGACCATGATTTGAGGAAATCATATTATACACGGGAATGATTGGAAAACATTAACTCGTGGTAGGGATGTGTGGAGAACTTATGTCCAGCAACCATGAACCTACGGGTTGTATATTGCCAGTTGCCATGAATGGACCATTCAAACGTATTATTTTAAAAACTGTAAATAATTTTCACAAATGGGTTTAGTAATAACCAGAGTGAGGACATAAATCCCTTAAACAAGAAATCTAAATATGTGCCATGCACCTAATTTGCTTCATGTCATCTCTGCAGTCAGACTTGTGGATAAAAAGCGCATTGTGTCATGGTTCAGTATGATGTAGCTCTATGTACCGTAAATATAAGTGAATGTTATTTTCTGTTAAGGTAAATTAACTCTTAAATTGTACCCTATAGTATACATCAATTGGTTTAATTTATTTAATATTTTTACTTTTTACAGATGAAAACGAACGAGAAGAAATTACTTAAATATGTGTGTCGTATTATACAGTATACCTACTTATTATTATATGAAACTTTCCTCATTAGAGCATTGCCACAAGGACAAAGTAATACATGCAATTAATTTTCGAAATTGATGAAATACATTTTTGTAAAATTTAAAATTGTAATTTAAATATATTCTATAAAGTGGAAATTTTGTAAATATAGTTTCTTAAAATTGAAATTGACCCTCTAATGGCAGCGATGGCACTTTTAGAAACTAGTTTAATACCAGTTATACAAGATTTCGTTTCACTGCAGTCCGCCTCAATTAAATAACTGACATGAGAAATTAAAGTTTTGCCAATTTAGGAGTTAAAATATTTACTTGAATTTGTATTAAATGGTAAAAATAACAATGTAAGTTTTTGAAAATCAGATATTATAAGGAAAAACGAATGTTTTTCAAACAACACTGCAAACAAAGTAAACATTTTAGCACTTGTTGCATCATTAAACAAAAAGTAAAATTACACTTTACCATTTGAGTCGGAGTTCTTTGTAGATACTTGAAAAATGATTGTACATACCAATATACCATTTTCACAAAGTAGACTTTCGAGAGTGCAGTTTAAAAAATGCGCTAAGCTAGAGTCTTCCAACAACTCTACGAAAACAGTACTATGTATCTAAATGTTACAATAATGTTATCTCGTAAATAGGTCATTCTTCAGGTGAAAATAAAATTTGGATTTCCATAGATGAAGACCAAGTTTCGGAAGGTTTGTTGAAATGTAGTTATAGAAGCATTTTCACCAGACAGACTTAATAAATAATTTCTATTAATTTCTGAATTTAATGAAGAAGTTAATCAAAAAGCGTTTGTCGAAAATTTTCAAAATTAAACAAATCATCCCTTGGCGCTTGTATTATACTATATTAGCTTCTGGAGAGGGGTTATTGTTGGGTAAAGAGGTAAAGATTGGATTTAGTGACACTAGGAATACTGAAGGAGTTCTCCATGTGTGAGAACTTAGGTTGCTCAGGTTGGTAATCGGTAGAGTTGAGGTTCTTATCTCGGGATTCCACGAGGACTTCGTCGGGCAGAATTAATGTGCAAAGAAGATCTGGTAAAAGTAGTTTATTCTTAACTTTTATACACTGCAAGTAATCGTCTATACGAAGTGAATTTATTTAATTTTCTGAACGAAGTGTTTTAGAGAAGTGACTTGATATAATTTTGTACGAGAAGTGACGAGGAGAAGCCTCTCTCGCCTATAGGTAAATTAGTTACTCCCACTACCTCGATCTAGTGGACCTAAGGTCTGTGCTTAGGCACATATAACGAAACATATAATTGGTTAATGCGCCCTCCTATTTTGATCCCGGGGGTGTTACAAATTTATTATTGGCGATTTACGCCTTCAGAGGTTGGACCTTTTTTCCCGTGCTGGCTTCACGTACAGTCGGGTCACAAACATTAGCTAGGCTTGGGTTTTTTTCTTAGGCTTGGGTTTTTTCCTAGGCTTCCGACGCTAGAAACTTGCCATATTCCCACACTTTTTGCTAACGAAGTTTGTGTCAGGGTAAAACCCCCGCTTGTACATTTAGCTAATGGGTTATGGTTATCACGATAAATCAGTTAACTGGAGGCTTAGAAGATATTTCTACTCAATCTGTCTAGCAAAGGATTTTGTCATTAGTAAGTTATTATCATGTGTCAGCCACTTCCGTCTTAACAAAAGAAAGGGTTACATTACCTGAGTTGTCAGTCCTCTTTAATAACTAATAATTTAATTACATTGATGCTGACTTCTTTGGATCATTTTATATGGCCTTTGCTCCTACATAATCAGGTTCCACTCGCTTCCCTGATCAATTTGAATATAAATATGACCTAAGTCCAGTAACTGCTTCATTAAATGATATTATAATTTTATCTGATTATTATTGCCGATAGGGATTTATTTAGATTTACACAGGAGGCTGTGTGACTAACTTGCCACAAATGCCCTATACTCAAATGGAAAAATCAAGGGATTTTTTCATTTGTTTATAATCCTCTCGCATAATATAATGCTAGTATCATAGCTATAGTGGCCTTTAAAAAAAATGGCTATAATATTTTGGTTAGAGCACGTTAACCCTGAGAGTGTTGCCAGCACGTCAATTATGTTCAGATTGTAAACACTGATATGTATCCCTTTTACCTGGGATCGTTCTTTGAGGTTAAATAGACTCACTTTCTGCAATATAGACATACATAAATATTCATAAAGAAAAAAAAGATACACCCTTAATATATATTTGGTGGTCTACTCAAATCATTCATGCTTATACAATTACCATTCAAAACTATTTAGTTGAATACCAGTATAGCATAAATTGCTTCTTCATGTGTAACTGTTTATTTTCAATTTAATTTACACCTTAATATCTACCTACATTATAATGTGCGTCTACAGCTTGGGAATTCATTTGCGATGAACCAGTTTTGTCTACTTCAAACCATATGTCGAATAATACTTCAGTTTTGCTAAATTTAATTTAAATTGAGTCAATAAGACTTATTTACATGGATCTATATCTTTGCGACCAAAATACTAAATATCGCGTTTAAGCAGCTGTGCTATCGTTATAAACAATTATTATTGATAGTATTACACCCTGATCTCATATTTTCCCCATAGGTATTGCATACATACGAATTCATCATGATTATTAATCCATGAAATATTCATGATTCTTAACATTTTATTCTCAACATATTTCGGCCCATTTACTTTGCCAAAGCATAGCTGTCTATATCATTGCTCAGCCAAACGACGTTATTTTCTTAAGCGTGCAAAATCATTTCCTTCGAATACAGAATCGCATAGTATGTCACATTCGCTTCCACCAGCGACCATGACTTCATCTCATCTCATTATTAACATCGAATACAAATTCGCACAAATTGTCACATTCGCTTCCACCAGCGACCATGACTTCATCTCATCTCATTATTAACATCGAATACAAATTCGCACAAATTGTCACATTCGCTTCCACCAGCGACCATGACTTCATCTCATCTCATTATTAACATCGAATACAAATTCGCACAAATTGTCACATTCGCTTCCATCAGCGATCATGACTTCATCTCATCTCATTATTAACATCGAATACAAATTCGCACAAATTGTCACATTCGCTTCCATCAGCGATCATGACTTCATCTCATCTCATTATTAGATAATACGGGATCCCTTGCCCTCAAATATTTTCAACAAAATAGCACGTGTTATACAAACACAGTGACGTGCCGCTTCGGCCCACGTCTACAAATTAAATTCTGTAAATATAATCAACAAATAAATTCCTCACGCTTTATAGGTTCACACCGCCACTCGGCCTTTCAATTAAGGTGCATTGAGCTTCACCCTGTCTCATTAGCTCCTATGTTTACGCTGTCTGATTGTTATTTTAGACAAAATAATCATAATCATCATGATATTATTCGTATTCAGATTGTTGTACAAGTTTCTTCAATTACCTATATGTATTAAACAATGACAATGGCCTATCTGGGCTCATTTTAACATTTACTGGATTAAGTAGATACTGCAGCTTTCTGCTCGAGCGATTGGGTTAAAACATTTAAAAATATAGATCCATTCTCCATCGTTAAGTTCAAATCAACAATTTATTAATCGCCCTCAATCTTAGCTGAAAGTGGACATGCATGTGTTATGTATTCACATTAATTCAATTAATTATATCCATCCATCAATATGGGGGTATTATCACGATTAATATCTAAATCGACATTTCACTTTATTTTTTTTTCGCAGTCATTGTGCCCTTTCCTCTCGCGATTAGCGTTTTAATCTAGGCCTATTTAATCACTTTATTAGTGTTATTTATTTTAATTACTGATTATATTTGGTATTTTACCATACAACATTTATTTTTTTTTTTTTCACTAATACTTTTCATTTATGTCCTAATCTCAGCTAGTATTGAGTTCGAATCCCGTGAAAACTGGTTCATGCATTTAAGTATAATTTATCAGGTCTTGTTTTTAATTTTGTTTGGGGATTATGTAGAGCTTATATGTTTGTACCTTTTGTATGTTATATCAAAATTCTGTCGGTATATAACCACTTCCTTACCTGGGTACTGCATAATTTCAGCGTTTACATGGACATTTATCTCGTGCCCAAAATCACGGTAGTGTCTACCTGTGCACACAATACAATATAGTACAATGCAAGACATACATACATACGTAATATATCCATTCCGTTGTCATTCTTACGTGTAAAAATCTCTCCCTTTTTTTTCGAGTGTCAACTTTCACTGTCCGTCTGTCTACCCTTAATACTATTAGTGTCTAATTTCACAGTCTGTTAACTCGCAAAGGCCTCCTGTACTATTATTATATACATATTTTGCGATACTACGCTCACACGCAAACAAACTCTGAACACACGCATGGTAATTTATCGGGTCTTTACAGCCTCAATCTTATTCTTAGATTCACATATAATAACTAGACTTTTGTCAAAATTTTTCAAATGATTCTTACTTCTATCATCTAGGTTAGTATGCGTCACAGAATTACTAGCGATCTCTGAGTTCCCTAGTATCTCTGTACGTGCATATGTTTTGTGATTAGCCGTCGTCCAAGAAACACTCTCCGACGCGTGTGATTTATTTTCTGGGGTCCTATCCTTTTGACATACACTATTATCTTTCTCTGTGGGAACACTTATTTCATCATTTAGTTTGGCAGTTTGGTTATTCACTTTCTGCACTATATCAATGCCTAACTCATTAAATCTAGGCTCTACTATCATTTCAATCAATTCAGAGCGTTTATCCTGCTCTGCAATTTTCTGAGCTACTTGGGGCTTTAGTGTTTCTTGTTCGTTAACTGGCTTTTGTACAAATAGACACATATAATTTACCCTTTTGTCCGAGTTCTCTACACTACAGAGCCCATTCTTGTCTACTCGTTCTATTTCCCCTTTTAATTCCTCTTGTTTTTCTCGTAGATTAGTTTGTAACATTGTTTTATCCTTATCCGTCCTGCTTTCTATTTTCTCTAAGTCTTTAGGTTTTTCTTTCGTTATGTTTACCTTTATTTCTACACATGCTGGCGATTCATTTATTTTCGCTTCTAATATCTCCCTATCTTTTCTCATCTCATCCCTTAATGTTTCTAATTCTTGTTTTCTTTCTACCCTTAATTTTTCAAATAATTCTTCGTGTCGTTTCATGAACAATTCTAAAACTGTATTAATATCAGTATTTTGTCTACTCTGACTGTTCTCTGTACTCACTCTTTCAGGTTCCTTGTCTACTTGTTCTTTCCCTGTCATATTCTCCCTTGTGTCCTGCTCTGAGTTGCCTCTACCATCTTCATTATCCTCTCCCATCCTTACAATTTCGTTCTCTCCTTCAATCATTTGCCCACAAGCCTTCTCCCTAATCTCTTCGTGTTTCCTATCCATTTTTTTATCTTTATTTGCCTGCCTCTTTCTATTCCTACTTCTTAACAACATAAATACACACAGATATATTTTCCGTTAAATCACTGTAATATTTTGATTTCTTATATATGTAAAAAGAAAAAAAATGCTTATTCTGCTGTTGTGTCACTTACTGCTTCCTTCCTTCAGTTGCTGTCTTCTCGTTCCGCATCCAGGGTTGTCTGCTTGTTGCCATCATCTTCTCTGTCCTGGTTGCCTCGTGGTCGTGGGACTTAGTCGTTCTGCCGTTGATTTCTATTCGTGTATTACTTTTACGACCTATTCTGCCCGCACGTTAGGGAGCCAATATGGAGAGGGGTTATTGTTGGGTAATGAGGTAAAGATTGGATTTAGTGACACTAGGAATACTGAAGGAGTTCTCCATGTGTGAGAACTTAGGTTGCTCAGGTTGGTAATCGGTAGAGTTGAGGTTCTTATCTCGGGATTCCACGAGGACTTCGTCGGGCAGAATTAATGTGAAAAGAAGATCTGGTAAAAGTAGTTTTTTCTTAACTTTTATACACTGCAAGTAATCGTCTATACGAAGTGAATTTATTTAACTTTCTGAACGAAGTGTTTTTGAGAAGTGACTTGATATAATTTTGTACGAGAAATGACGAGGAGAAGCCTCTCTCGCCTATAGGTAAATTAGTTACTCCCACGCCCCCCCACTACCTCGATCTAGTGGACCTAAGGTCAGTGCTTAGGCACATATAACGAAACATATAATTGGTTAATGCGCCCTCCTATTTTGATCCCGGGGGTGTTACAAATTTATCATTGGCGATTTACGCCTTCAGAGGTTGGACCTTTTTTCCCGTGCTGGCTTCACGTACAGTCGGGTCACAAACATTAGCTAGGCTTGGGTTTTTTCTTAGGCTTGGGTTTTTTCCTAGGCTTGCGACGCTAGAAACTTGCCATATTCCCACACTTTTTGCTAACGTAGTTTGTCTCAGGGTAAAACCCCCGCTTGTACATTTAGCTAATGGGTTAAGGTTATCACGATAAATCAGTTAACTGGAGGCTTAGAAGATATTTCTACTCAATCTGTCTAGCAAAGGATTTTGTCATTAGTAAGTTATTATCATGTGTCAGCCACTTCCGTCTTAACAAAAGAAAGGGTTACATTACCTGAGTTGTCAGTCCTCTTTAATAACTAATAATTTAATTACATTGATGCTGACTTCTTTGGATCATTTTATATGGCCTTTGCTCCTACATAATCAGGTTCCACTCGCTTCCCTGATCAATTTGAATATAAATATGACCTAAGTCCAGTAACTGCTTCATTAAATGATATTATAATTTTATCTGCTTATTATTGCCGATAGGGATTTATTTAGATTTACACAGGAGGCTGTGTGACTAACTTGCCACACTTCTTACACATTCCTGTACAATTTGATTACATTTTCCAGGTACGTACCTGAGTTATCAAATCTACCACTCGTGACAAAGAATTTACGGTATACTTTGCTCATTGTGAGAATAATAATCACTGAATAAAAAATATGAATACCCAATACAGATATGCTAAAATTAAAGGCATATGCGATAATAAAATGACAAAAATAGGAGTTCATTTAACTCTTTTTATAGCGTACAATCTGTTTAAATAGAATGTATTTAAATAATTTTGATATTTTATTAGGGATTAAAACTCTCCATGGTAACTTTACCTTGTCGTGGTGGAGTGGCTTCGGTGCTTAAATTACCCCTAGAGCTCTACTGGAGGTAGCATTGTTGCCGAAAGGGACTAGTCCGACATGCCGGACTAGTCGAAGCCAGACGAAAAATATACCTTGGTCGAAAGAGTGACGATACTTAACCTCAAAATAAAGCCGTCAAAAACCGCGGTCATGAGTTCCGCTGGTTTAAAATTTTCCAGAGGTAAAATAGTCGCCCCTTCGGTTCTTCGGGCGGGAAATACTTTAGGGAATCCATGTCAAACGCCCAAATACACGGACATGTTCCTAGGAACATGGAATGTTAGGTCCTTATACAATATCGGAGTGCTAGAAGTATTACCGCTGGAATTAGATAAACCATCCTTGGGTACGGTCGCTTTACAGGAAGTTAGATGGCCAGGAGGAGGTAGTCAGGAATCAGGAAGCTTTGCATTATACTACGGGGGTGCAGAAAGACCTGAATTTGGAACGGGGCTTTTTAGTACGAAGGAAGATCCTCTCCGGTATCCACGATATTAAGTTTGTTGGTGACAGGATAACATACATAATTCTAAATGGTAAACGACATGATTTTGTAATCCTAAATGTACATGCTCCCACAGAAGTTAAGGATGACAAGATCAAGGATGAGTTCTATGAAGAATTGGAATGCGTATTTAATAGTCTTATTCCATATCATATGAAAATTGTCTTAGTAGATTTTAATGCATAAGTGGGGCGGGAAGATATATTCAAACCAACAATAGGCAAATCCAGTCTTCATGAAAGTAGTAACGACAATGGGGTTATATTAGTCACCTTTGATACACCAAAGAATTTCATTGTTAAGAGCACAACATTCCAGCATAACGATAATCATAAATACACCTGGACGTCTCCAGATGATGAAACTCGGATCCAGATAGATCATGCATTAGTGGAGAAACGCTGGCACAGTAGCATCATCGATGTTAGAACAGTTAGAGGGACAGACTGCAATTCGGATCATCATCTGGTCAGGGTGAAAAAATCAAAGAACGGTTATCGCTTATGAGAGAACAAACGGTAAAGATGATTCTGAAAATTTTGTATTAAGAATCTTAAGAAAAGCGGCAAAAATACAAAATGAAAATTGATAATAGATTTGAAATACTGGAATCTTCAGATGACAATGTGGCAGCAAACGAAGAAGAAACTGATATTGGGAAGCTATAAGAGATACTATTAAATTGTCATAAAATTATAGAATATTCACCTGAAAGGTCCATCTCCTCAACTTAATTATCATTTAACTGTAGCGCTTTCGGGACTTGTCCCATCATCGGCAGGATTCAAAACTGGTGTTTCACTGAAGATCTGGTAGAGGGGGTTGCATGTATTGGGTTCGTTTTCGTTTATCAGGCTGTCGTTGTGAGCTGCTTTCATGATTTCCATCTCTTCGAGTACGTTTATCTTCGCTGGATTATTTTCTCTGTGCATCACTGTTAGGGTGTTTTCAATATTTAACATGCGATGTCCTTCATGGATAACGTGTTTTGCATAGCTTGATTTACCTACTGCGTGAACGAAGTCTCGAAAATGTTCTTTGAATCTGATGTTAAAACTCCTGTTTGTCCTTCCTATATAAAATTTGTTGCAGTCCTTACATGTCAGTTTATAAACTCCTTTGCTGTTGAAAATGTTATTTTCTTCAATGTTATTGTTTATTATGTTGTTTAATTTCTTATTGGTTCTGTATGCTATTGGTTCTTGGAAATGATAATTAAGTTGAGGAGACGGACCTTTCAGGTGAATATTCTATAATTTTATATTAATTTTGAATAAACCTCAACGGAACACATCATGAATCTTATAAAAGTTGATTATTAAATTGTCAGCATCAGAATTGATTATTTAAAATAGAGGAAAAAACAAGAAATGATTTGATGACTAATGTGCCGACATTGAAAAAGAAAATAAAGGTAGCAAAAATAAATTGGTTACACGACCCAAATGAGGTAAATTTACAGTAATTGGGTAGTATTACACGGGAAATCATCAGGTCACTGAATAGTAAAAGAGAGAATATTTGAAAGAAAAGATTAATGATGTTGAAATGAATGCAAAAAAATAGGAACATCAGATAATTATATCAGATAATTAGGATAGAGACGAAAGGGTTTCAGGCTAGAGCAAACGTAATTAGGAATGAAAATGGGGGTTTTATTGCAGGTTCCAGGAGTAATCAAATAAATGGAAAACTTACTTTAATCAGCTATTAAATGTACATTCAGAACAGGATATCGAAGACCATAATTTACAGAGATCAGAATTACCAGTCACAGAACTAAGTGCACTAGAGGTTGAAATGACAAAGCATTGAAGATGTATAAGTAATCAGGTTCAGTTGGGATCCCAGCAGAACTGAAAAAATCAGGGGGAGAAAAATCGATGGACAAGATACGTAGGTTGCTTAGTATGATTTGAGAAAAAGAAGCTCTTCGGATGAATGGAAAGTATCAATTATCGTACCAATCTATAAGAAAGAAGATAAAACTGATTGCAACATCTACAGGGACATCTCATTACTTTCAACTTTCCAGTCAGCACATTAGAAAAAATGTATGGAGCTATGGTCAGGCCAGTAATGCACTATGGTAGTGAGATTTGGGGTTTCCAAAGAACGGAAATACTAAATAAGGTATATACGCATTTTCTAAAGTATATTACAGGACTTAGTAAGGCCGTTTCAAACTGTGGAATTTTATATGAATTCGGCTCATTCCAGGACGACATTAACTGTAAAATTCGTGTACTCAAATACTGGTTGCGAGTAATCCAAGGTGAACAAACAATGCTTAGAGCAATTTGTTACGACCACCAAATTAAAAACATAGATGTTAAATTTTGGGCAGACGAGGTTAGGAGAGAACTCCAAAAGATTGGGATGGGCTGGATATGGGAAAAAGGGACTAAAAATCGCAAGAACGTATGGAGAAAAATAAGGAGGAGGTACTTAGATATAAACCAACAAGATACTTTCGCCGAATGTACAGCAAAACGCTCACTGTGTTTACAAAGAGACCTAAAACACGTCTGGGGAAAAGAATCGTATATACTCAACCTAGGATTTAAGGAGAGATCAGGGCTTGCTTGATTTAGGCTAGGGGCATGGAAATTTCTAAAAATTAGCGACGATCACGATATGCGAATATGTCCAATGTGCGGGAACTTTGAAGATGAGATACATATATTAGGAAAATGTAATGATTTAGAATATTGGAGACGTCAGTTATTACCGGAAAGATTTCTAAATTCAAATCGGGAAAGATTGGCATGCTACGAATTATTGGTAAATCCAGAAAATTGGATAAACCTCGGTAAATTTCTGGACAAAACGCGAAAAATAAGGACAACACTCATTCATGAATAAATATATGTTATCAAAATGCAATACCATTAATTATTAACAATTATATATAAATTAATTAGTGTATAATGCTGTTGTGTTATTATTTAATTGTAATATTAATGTGTTTTCTTTATGTAATTGTAATGTTAATGTTTTTTTAGTGTATAATGCTATTGTGTTATTACTTAATTGTAATATTATTGTGTTTTCTTTATGTAATTGTAATGTTAATGTTTTTAGTGTATAATGCTATTGTGTTATTATTTAATTGTAATATTATTATTGTGTTTTCTTTATGTAATTGTAATGTTATTGCTGTTTTTGTTGTTTATTTTCTTTACACTAGTACCAATTATTACTTTATTGTAACGGACTGTCAACAGCACGTACGGCTTACTGCCCGTGCGACCCATATTTGTAAATAATATTGTAAATATCTTACTTTTTGTCTAATAAAGTCCTACTACTACTACTTTCAACTTCGTACAAAATTCTAACAAATGTATTAGTAAACAGACTTACTCCCTATATTGATGACATTCTAGGAGATCATCAATATGGATTTAGAAGAAACATGTCTATAACAGGTAAAATTTAGTATAAGACAGATTTGAGAAAATAAATGGGAATATAATGGTACTATACATGTAGACTTCAAAAAAGCATACCCTACGGTTAAGAAGCAAGTTATATCGTATCCTGCTGGAGTTAATTCCTAAAACGTTATACTTGTACGAATGTGTCTAAATGTACAAAGAGTGGTGTCCGTGTAAGCAAACCGTTTTCGAATACTTTTGAATTTCACAATGAGTTAAAGCAAGGAGATGCACCATCTCTATTATTCAGTTCTGCAATTCCATCAAATATTTGAAAATGAAGAATGTCTGCAACAAAATGGTATTAATAAGCTGGTATTTTATACTGATGATATAGTACTATTGGGCAATAGCGAGGAGATAAGATGCATACTCTATTGAGTAACAGTTAGAAATTGGGACTGGAAGTAAACATCAGTAAATCTAAACATATGGTCACACATAGAATTACTTTATATAATGAAGATTAACATTTAATCACAAATGAGGGAAATGTTTAAGAAGTGGCTAAATTTAAATACCTATGAACAATAATCACAAATAGGAGTGAAATGCACAAATAAATTAAACATAAGCTCAATTCTGGAAATGCATGATGTTATGCATTACAGGGACTCTTGTCCTAACTCCTTTCAAAAAAACGTTAGACTGAAAATATATAAAACTCTTATTCTACCAGTTGTATTATATGGATACGAAACATGGACTCTTACTTTAAGGGAGGAGAAAAGACTACGAGTATTTGAGAGTAAAGTTATTAGGAAAAATTTTGGACCAAAAGAGAATTGAACAGACAGGTGAATGGTGAAGGCTACGTAACAATGATCTACATGATCTTTATAGGAAACCAGATGTAACAAGAAAAGTTAAGTTTCGTAGACTGCAATGGGCAGGACATGTGCCACGAATGAGGAATGAAAGAGGGACATGGAAGCTTCTTGTAGGAAAACCAGAGGGAAAACGTCCAGTTGGTAGATCAAGAATGGGGTGGGGGAGTAACATTAGCCATGATTTGAGGGAAGTAGATTATACAGGGGATGATTGGAAAGCATTGGCGCAGGATAGAGATGTATGAAGAGCTTATTTTCGCGCGGCCATGAATCTATGGGTCGATAGTGACAATAAGTTAGTTATTAGAGACTAAAATGAAGTCACTAAACCAAGAATGATTTGAGTTCCGGTTACCGTAAATTTTATGTATAGGGACAATTAATATCTTAGCGTTCATGTTACCGCCGATGACAAATCCTCAAAGGAACTCCCAGGAAAGTAAAATTAACGTTTTATTACTAGACAAATTAAAACAGTGCGATTAAATCTTGTATCTTTTTAAAACGTGGTTGAGTGGCAGACAAGGCCTTAAGGCCTTAACTCTGCCAGGTAAAATAAAGCTATTACTATTATTATTATTATTATTATTATTATTATTATTATTATTATTATTTATTATTATTATTATTATTATTATTAAATCTTATCCAGACAACATCGATCAGAACAAGAAACAAAAACGGAATTTCATACATTGCTCTTTCATATTGTTTTCAAGATTTATTTTTTTAAAATGTTTGCAATTTATATTTTTAATAATTTACAATTACATCAACTGTAAATTACAACAGGAGGGCTTAATGGGTTAGTTAATCTAGGTTTAATGTCGCAACGTTGGCAGACATTTACATAGGGATTAATAGGGTTTCCTTTGTTTTAAGGGGTATTGAGCAATGTAGGATTTGGTTGGGCGCCAAATAATTTAAGGACTTCCTCGGTTCTTGAGGAATTGGGTATTCAGTTGCTCAGGTATTAGGTTCAGTAGGCTTGAGATTCTCTCTCTCAGGATTCACAAGAACCTGCGGGAAGAATTAATTTTCAATTGGTCACAGATGACGAGTGTAGATATAGATCCACTTTAATAGATCCTCAAACATTGATCCAGTTCACAAATAAAGACAAATAAGAACACAATAATCGGCGATCATCGAGTGGTCCTTTTTATGCTGGTGGAGGTTTAACTAACGATGAAGTAATCAAATAACACCGTTGTCGATATTTTCACTCGCTCCTATCAATTGATCGTAGCAATTCCGAATTTATATATTGACTTAGGCTTTCACGGCCGGAGTTACTATGATGATCTTGTAGACGATTTCCGGGCTGTTGGCCGTGGTCTTGAGGCTTGTAGTTCCCCAACGTTTCGCCAGAGACTGCGTCCGGCATCCACAAGGGTTGTCTTGAGACTGGCAATTTTGAGAGACAGAACAGGTGGGAATTGCTGAATGCGGCATTAGCATCATTCTGCTAAGGGATCTACAGCATCTCTTTAGGAAGGCCGAAGCCAACCACCTTTTGTCGACTACCTGCTCTATTTATACATTTATCCGCGACGTGTTCTCTGCGCGGTCCGTTACGCAGAGAACACGTCGCGGATAAATGTATAAATAGAGCAGGTAGTCGACAAAATTGCCAGTCTCAAGACAACCCTTGAGGATGCCGGACGCAGTCTCTGGCGAAACGTTGGGGAACTACAAGCCTCAAGACCACGATCAACAGCCCGGAAATCGTCTACAAGATCATCATAATTCCGAATTTGTTTGGTCACTTATGCAAGTTGTTGACGATTGAGCTAAGTCCGTAAATATGGGACTCGACTGTAAATGTATACGTTATTTAATTAGTACTGCTGACCAGCTGTAGTCAAGGTTTACTGTCCCGTGAACACAAGTAATGTTTTTGTAGTAAGTTACTTTAATTCCAGTTGAAGGCAAGTGTGTGTGCCGGTATCGGCACTGCAAGTAATCTTAGACGCAAGTCATTATGAACGCGAGATGGCAGGGCAAGTTATCTTGGTTCGTCTCTCCGGGCATAAGGTAAATTCGGGTCCTCTCCCACCATAGTCTCTGGCCATTTGATAGACGCCCACATCGAGATATAACACTGATAGCTATTGATGAAATTATCCGTGTTGGTACAATTGGAGTGGTTTGTAGTGATATTATTGGATGTGATGTTACCAAGTTTATTCGGGTCGACCCCTGGCTAGATCTTGTACAGTTTTATCATAAGTTTTGCTACTAGGTGCTGGGATTCACGGTTTCCGTGTGTGTAGTTCTTTAGAAGCCTATAGCCTACAAGCTTCTTCGTCGTGTCGACTCGTAGCGTTGTTTGTGGCTTGTTTCGTACTTTTCTATCTATAAATTTACCATTATACTCTGGCTGACTTCGTACAAGGTTTATGTATTGTTAATGTTTTGCCATACAAAGAAATGCTAGTTAAGCCCTTACAATAATAGATTTTGCCAAGTTTTAAATTCATTGTATCCACCTGTCTCCGCTCGCTCTTTACAATGGGAAGGGTTGCAGTTATGTGTTCCTCTCGTTTACTAAGGATTGTCATTAATTCTCCCTCATACTAACTTCTATCGGTCGCCTAATTCGGTTAATAATCCACTAATCTTATTGTACTCGCTTTCCTGATTAAAATGAATGTTAGTTAGACATATGTCTGATAATTATTTTCTTTAATAGCTTTCTTGATAATTTGTAAATTTAATTGTCTGTCTTTGGAGTTATCGATTTATACAGTTACTCTTTATAGAGGAGGCTGAGCGAATGACTAGCTGCAAAAAAATGTGGAAAACATTTCATATATGCTTCCCACTTAGCCTAATTAATTACAAAAATAATTAAACTCAACTCAGTATCGCTTGTTAGGGCATCGAAATCTACAAAATACGATTTTGTTTTGTGTGTGGCACTTATGAGTGTAAATACTTTACTGATGCATGAAGGAAATGAACCATCCATTCCTACTTTATCTTAATTTTAAATATATACTGTACACTGTAACAAACAATTTTAAATGTTATCATTTATAATTTGTCATTAAATTTATGTACATATATAATTAAATATGATTATATTGATGAGTAGATGAAGATTGTTCTGCAACGCCCGATTGGTTTTCTGTCGGTTTACGTTCTTTGTTTAAAACTTCAGGTGGTAAAATTAATCTAATTTCAAATTTTCTCCTCCACCAGGAATACCATGAAATAGTGTAGTAGTGCATCCGTAACAGAAACCAGCTGAGGAACGTGAGGTCTATAACTGTCATGGTAGTCACCACTCCCATTGCTAATAGTCTTCTACCAAATGTGCTCATATCATTCCTTCCGGAGCTCTCCAGTTCGTCGTATATTTCTGCACTCTTGATACCTAGAATAGTTCGAGCGAAAATTTTAGTTATATTATTCTAAAATCAGATACTTCTAATTATTTTTTTTTACTTACAGCGTTCTACCCTAGGGCAGATCTTTCACTGCAACCATAGCATTTTACATGCTATCCGTTGCAGCTTTACTAGGGAATTATAGGTGTGGTAGCTTCCCGTTGCTTTCCACACCGTGGATGATGATGTTCGAGCTTCCTGACATTTGCCTTACAGGTGAGGAAAACCCCTGAAAAATACCTCCCGACCGGGAATCGAACCCGGCCCCCGCTGCGTAACAAGGCATCACGCTATCTCGAGACTACAGCGGTGGACCTTTCTATGATCAGATTCAATCCAGGAAGTTACTGTGTGTTTGGAATAGGGAACTGGGTTGCCATTTTAACGATATTTTCTTGAGATAAATCTTTAAATAAAACTGTAGTATGCAACACAGCAGGTACAGAGTTGTAAGTTGTAGTAGTACAAGCCACCCCCTCTTAAAGAAAAAAACTGTTACCACTTATCACTGAGCTCGTGCGGACCTATACTATCCTGTGTGTAAGTGTCGACTCTCATATTTACTATAAAACTAGTCATCATGTCGTAAAAGAAAAACTATGTTTTTTTAATGTATACTACATAGATTTGGAAAAAGTGCTACTAACCTTGCCCCTCCTCCCCTCCCTAAACAAACAAATATCGTTATTATGAGTTTGGCAACATCAACCCCCTATACGTAGGGGGACACTGGCTTAGTCCGTAAGGACTTTAGTAACTTCCTGGGTTGAATTAGAGTTTAAATATATGGCATTTAATTCCACATAACCTAGAAGAAACGATTATTACTAAATCATTTTAGTCTTATTTCTTACTCATATAAAGGCCCCAGCAGTGAGTAAAAAATATATTCGTACACCACACTGTTTTTTCTCAATAGTACTTTTATAATAAATAATAAGTTTCAAATATCTTAATTACACAATTCTCATGTGTTATATCGTAAACCAACATAATTGTAAATCAAGAAGGTCTTTTTTTCAGTCCAATATTACCAGATTGGTCTTTTATGACATTTCTGGCATTCTCCCATAGAATTGGCGGAATTATAATCCATTTCTTAGGTTGGGGCACCTTGAAGGCGGAGTTACGTTATCCCGATGCTATTTTGGCTGATAAATGATGATGAAGAGCTAGGAGAGTCATTAACCTAAACTTAATCTGCAATCCTGACCATGAGGAACCACAAGAATAATTCCCTTTAAGGAAAAAAATCATATGGTCTGACCGGGAATCGAACCCGGACCTCGTGAACTGTAGTCAGAAATGCCGACTACTAGCCCATGATTCTGGTCAAAAGATAAATTAATTATAACAATAAATAAATAAGGAAAGTCTTATTATCTTATAAAAAAATACACTTTCTTCTAAAGTAAAAAGTAAGGCAAATCTTTCATTCAGTATTTTGTATGAAGATCATCCGCTTTTATAATGGCTTCAATTCTGGTAGACATCGGATCTACAAATTTTTTACGTATATCTGAAATGATTTTCTTCCACTCTGATTTCAACTCAAAGTACGTTTTTTTTATAATTCTGTCTAATGTTTTATAATAAATTACTACTACAACCAGTCAATCGGCGAGATATTTTCAGTGTGCCTGACAATTTAAAGTACCTAAATTCCTGAAATCCTCGCCATATGGTTGTAGTCGTTGCCTTGTTGGAATACATAGGATTTTTCCATTCATAATTTGGTAAACTGTTCAATAAATGTTGTCGCAAAATATTCATATAACCGATTTCTGCCAATGTATCTTTAATTTAAACAGTATTACTAACCCCAGAGTATGTCATACAGGCTCAAAGTAGAATATTCTCGCCGCCCATCCTTCACGTAGGAATATTTGTATCTCTAGTTAAGTAACTGACCTTCTACATACAAACAACCGTCCTAGCTCGCTCGTTTTGTGACTGCTGTACACTGTGCCGTATTCTGGGACATTTGTTCGACCCTTGACGGCTACTTTCGTGAGTGAAAATCAGTAAAGGGCTCATATGGATGGCCCTATCCTACACGGCGGTTTTGGGAAATTTTCCTCATGCATTGGTCACCTAAAAATCAAGGTGAGAAAGCCCACTTGAATGGAGCAACGTAAACTGTGCTGCTGAAGGCTCTGGCTCGATTCAGCGACCCAGAATGAGTCACTCACCCCCCTGTGCTATCCTCTCAATCCTTGATTCTCATCGAGTACTAATGGTTGGCTTATGTTACTGAGCATGTTTGGTGAGTAGTATGCCAGTGTGGAAAGTGCTTTTTATTGGGTTCCGTCGGATTTTCATGATGTAAAATATCTTGAAACATGGCGTTAACCCGTTCCTGTGTGATGGCATCAATATATGGCAATTTTCTTGTTTCATGAATCTCTTTTATCCTTGTAGGCTATATCGAGGACATGCTGAACTCTCCGACCACCCCCTGTGTTACTCGAGCAATTGCCCATACCTCCTGGCCAGCTTTCCGTGTCTCCCTTATCTATATCTGGAACCACTCCAAAATCCATGGTTTTGCGATATTCGGGAGTATTGTTGCAGTGAACATTCAGGTATAATGTTTGAGCTAATAGTTCTCCAGGACACTGACCCCTGACGTCCTCACAATTGGCCCACGAGTCCATCGAACTTAGCCGGGAGGACTGCTAAGCACGAAAAATCGTCGCAGATCCAATCGAAGAGCCGAAAGTATAATTTTGGACATTTGTTTTGAATTATTTAGATTTACTTTTTATTACATTTTGCAAGGATATTCAGAGCTTCACCGCCCTACCTACTATAGCATTCCCATCGAAGTGAATCAAACAACTTGAATTTACTCTCATCCGAAAAAAATTGCATTCTATCTAAAAAAAACTCCGCTGGGTTATTTCTTTAGGCAAGAGAAAACTCGAATCTATTTTGCTGATTCATCTCATTGATGAAGGGCTACTTTCTAATGGCTCTTCCTTTATGATTTACATTTCTTATGGTATGTGTGCAAACACTCTCCTATTTAGACGATGCAGAATATGAGGCCAGTGCTCGAGCACTTATTTGAGGATTTTTTTCTAACTTGTTACATGATATAGCCTATCTCTCATTTCTAACGGTCAGCAGCCTTTTTCGACCTGGATTTTATTTTATAGTGATACCGGTTATCTGATATTTCGACATTATGTATTGCACTGTAATTTATGATAAATTTAAATCTACTCCAATTTAATATAATTATGACATTCTTTATAGAGAGAAATTATTTTGTCTTGGCTTGCTTGGTATAATTTGGAAAAAAAGAGGATCTACCAAATTAATTGAAATTATAGATTTTCGTTACAATTTATAAGAATAGAGATAAATCAGCTGCACCGTTTCGATATTTCATTACTTTCAACTTTGAGGCTCCGGAGATAGGAAATGTTAGAATCCCAGTCCTGTTGTATGCAGATGATTTAATTATCTGTTCCAAGACAATCAAGGGATTGCAAAGAGGTCTTGACCTACTGGAAATATACTGTAGGAATTGGGGATTGACTGTAAATGTTAGTAAGACAAAAACAATGACCTTTAAAAATGGGACGGTTTATGATAGAGCAGAGGAATGGAAATACAGAGATCAAGTACTTCAAAACGTGAAACATTTTGAATATCTTGGTACGACGTTGAAAATGAACGGAAAGTGGAAAAAACATATTGATATAGCATTATTTAAAGGGAGGGGACAACTTAACAGTGTACTCGGGTATTCTGGGTCGAGTGCCTGATATTCCAGTCAGCACATTAGAAAAAATGTATGCAGCGATGGTCAGGCCAGTAATGCACTATGGTAGTGAGATTTGGGGTTTCCAAAGAACGGAAATACTAAATAAGGTATATACGCATTTTCTAAAGTATATTACAGGACTTAGTAAGGCCGTTTCTAACTGTGGAATTTTATATGAATTCGGCTCATTCCAGGACGACATTAACTGTAAAATTCGTGTACTCAAATACTGGTTGCGAGTAATCCAAGGTGAACAAACAATGCTTAGAGCAATTTGTTACGACCACCAAATTAAAAACTTAGATGTTAAATTTTGGGCAGACGAGGTTAGGAGAGAACTCCAAAAGATTGGGATGGGCTGGATATGGGAAAAAGGGACTAAAAATCGCAAGAACGTATGGAGAAAAATAAGGAGGAGGTACTTAGATATAAACCAACAAGATACTTTCGCCGAATGTACAGGAAAACGCTCACTGTGTTTACAAAGAGACCTAAAACACGTCTGGGGAAAAGAATCGTATATACTCAACCTAGGATTTAAGGAGAGATCAGGGCTTGCTTGGTTTAGGCTAGGGGCATGGAAATTTCTAAAAATTAGCGACGATCACGATATGCGAATATGTCCAATGTGCGGGAACTTTGAAGATGAGATACACATATTAGGAAAATGTAATGATTTAGAATATTGGAGACGTCAGTTATTACCGGAAAGATTTCTAAATTCAAATTGGGAAAGATTGACATGCTACGAGTTATTGGTAAATCCACAAAATTGGATAAACCTCGGTAAATTTCTGGACAAAACGCGAAAAATAAGGACAACACTCATTCATGAATAAATATATGTTATCAAAATGCAATACCATTAATTATTAACAATTATATATAAATTAATTAGTGTATAATGCTATTGTGTTATTATTTAATTGTAATATTAATGTGTTTTCTTTATGTAATTGTAATGTTAATGTTTTTCTAGTGTATAATGCTATTGTGTTATTACTTAATTGTAATATTATTGTGTTTTCTTTATGTAATTGTAATGTTATTGCTGTTTTTGTTGTTTATTTTTCTTTATTATTACTTTATTGTAACGGACTGTCAACAGCACGTACGGCTTACTGCCCGTGCGACCCATATTTGTAAATAATATTGTAAATATCTTACTTTTTGTCTAATAAAGTCCTACTACTACTACTACTTTCAACTTTACGTACAAAATTCTAACAAATATACATCGTGTCCATAAATATAGTATCACACTTTAAACTACTACTACGTCGCTTTGCATAATCGTATCTAAATGAAATTGATGACAGTCAAAAGAGAAACTCAAAACGTTTTTTCTATACCTCAAGGACATTGAATGTGGCTCCCACCAGTGACGCTGCAGACATTGAGGCGATATTCCCATTCACGCCACACACCTTCCAAAATATGGACTGGATGGTAGCAATAATACGAAGCTGGACTACTTTCAGATTTTGAGGCAATGGTGGTACATAGAAACGATCCTTTATGTAACCCCATAAAGCGAAGTCACAAACCGTCAAATCAGGTGACCTCGGCGGCCACTTGTAGAAAACATTATCATCATCTCCGGCACGTCCAATCCATCGTTCTGGAAGCCGGACATTCAGATGCTCCCGAACATGAAGATGCCAATGAGGAGGTACTCCATTTGCTGGAAAAGATATCCATTGCCTTCTTCTTGTTCCAATTGTGGAAATAACCATTCAGTGAGCACATCAAGATAATTTGAACCGTTGACAGTGGCCTCTAGAAAGAAAAATGGGCCAAAGACTTTACGTTTCGATATGGCACAAAAGACATTCACTTTAGGGAAGTCTGTTTCAACTTCCACAATGGTGTTTGGATTCTCACTCCCCCATATCCTAACATTATGCCTGTTCACTTTTCTACTAACGTGGAAAGTTGCCTCACCACTGAAAATGATTTTTTCTAACAATTCATTATTCTCCGTTAGTGCCATGAAATGTTCAGAGAAATCTAATCGCTTTGCATGGTCATCAGGTTTCAACTTATGCACTAATTGAAGTTTGTAGGAGTGGAACTTCAGTCGTGTACGTAGGATCTTAGATAGGGTGGATTTAGGGATGTTTAACTGTTGACTAGCTCTACGAACAGGCTTCTTGGGACTACGCACAAATATCTCCCGCACTTGATCCACAATTCCTGTATCGACAGATGGCCTTTCCTTTGAATACATATGCAGCCACGATCCACAAAATCACGGTAACACTTCTAAATTGACTTGTGTGTAGAACTCTGATGTTGAAACCTTGATCTAAAAGCACGCTGGACCAGCACCGGACTCTGCGTGGTGTGATATTCCAAAACACACCAACTACGTTCTTGGGGGTTCGCCATAACTCCTTAAAACTTATTTCATAACTTCTTAAATAACAACACAATTTCAAAAGCACAGCAAAGATTCATATTTAACCATTCTGCTAAATATCCGACAATGAACCCATATCGACCACAAAAAATATGATTAAATTTAGTTTAGTTTCTGTATTTATATCCATTATTCTCCAAAACTTTTTGAGTTTCTCTTTTGATTGTTACCAATTTTATTTAGATACGATTATCCAAAGCGACGTAGGAGTAGTTTAAAGTATGATACTATATTTGTGGACACGATGTATATTAGTATCCAGACTTACTTCCTTTATTGACGTAATAGGTGATCAACAATGTGTATTTGGAGTAAATAGCTCTACTAGAATGTTCTAAATCACAATGTGTTAAAGCAAGGAAATGCACTACCTCCTCTACTATCTAATTTGTACTAGAGCATGCCATAAAATTTTTAGAAGATAAAGATGGCAAACACCTCAGTGGTATTAATAAGATAGTATATGTTCTAATTATGTAGGCGAAAGTGAAGAAGTACTAAGGACCAACATGCACACACTATTGAGTAACACCAGTAAATTGGGCCAGGAAGTGAAATATCAATAAAAATAAATTTATTTACACAGGTAGAAATGGAATACATAATAAAAATAGACATTTAATAACAAAAGGGATTTTTTTTAAGAAATGGCTGAATTCAAATGCCTAGGAGCAATAATTGTAAACAGGAATGAGATAAAAAATTAATTAAATAGGCCTATAGGTTCCGGAAACTATGTAATTATGCATTGCAGGGACCCTTGCTATCTCAACGTTCTTAGGAAAATGTTTGTGCCAAACAGATAAGTACAGTCAGTCAATGGAGAAGACTACATAACAATATATTTATAGGAAACAAGATGTAATAAGAACAGTTAAGTCTGGGATGGGCAGGATATGTGGCACGAATGGCTAATGAAAGAGGGGCGTGGAAACTTATTGTAGAAAAAACCAGAGGGAAAGCGCCCAGTAGATAGGCCAAGAATAAGGTGGGAGAACAGCGCTAACCATGTTTCTAGAAAGTGAATTATACAGGAATGATTAAAAGTTATTTACTCAGATTAGGGACGTATGGAGAGCTTATATCCGCCCTTCCATTAATTTCCGGATTCAATTTGCCAATTAGTTTAAAATGTTTAGTATAAGACAGATTGTTTAAAAAGAAATGGAATATGATGGTTCATGAACTACATATGTATATGTTGACTTCAGTTAAAAGGTGAAATTGTATAGTATCCTACCAGAAATCGGAATTCCTAAAATGTTATTTAGGCACAAGTAGTAGGATGCTGGTAGACAACAAACAACGTTTTTAGATTTTGAAATTCACAGTGGATTAAAGTAAGGAGATACTCTACACTCCTCTGCTATTACATTTTGTATTAGAACATGCAATTAAATGTTTAGAGGACTAGTAGAGTGTACAACTCAATTGTATTAATTGTCTGTTGGTGAAGAATTATAATTAATGAGGAAATATTAAAATATAACACTTACATTGTAATAAATAACACTAAGAAACAGGCACTAGAAGCAAATATAAAAAAATGCGTAAATATTTGATCACAGATATAAATATAATTATTAAATGGGAAAGGACACTTCATAACAAATGAGGGGGAGTTCGAAGAAATGGCAGAATTCAAATTCAGAGAGCACCACAAAAGGCGCTGTCAAACATTCTAGTATTCTACCTTCACCAAGCAGGGATTGGCTATTCGCCAAGACTCTGAAGAATTATACGGAACTAGATGCTACTGTGTGACTGATTTGTTTGAGACTGCCCACACGCCATCTCTTACCGTATGTTATCACAATGAGTGAGACGGTCGCATGCTGAGTACGGTGAATATTTGAGAGCTCCTTCTTTACTGCTCTATGTATCTAGTAACAATAATTGCAACAGAATCCAGGTGCATAAAAAATTAAACAAAGATTCAACTCTGCAAATGCACCCTCCGTATTATGGACTCCAGGGATTCTTGTCATCCCAATGTCTCTAAAAATGTTAGGCTAAAAAAATATATAAAACTGTTATTCTTCCAGTTCTATTATATGGATGCAAAACATGGTCTCATACTTGAGAAAAGATTGTGATTATTTGAGAATTAAGTATTTAGGAACTTTTTGGACCGAAGTGATACGAAGAGAGAGATGAATAGAGGAAACTATTGAATAATGAAGTACATAATATTTATGGGAAACCATTTATAATAAAAACAATAAAGTATCATATACTCGATGGGCAGGACATGTGGCACGAAAGGGGAAAGAAATATGGTTGGAATCCAGGGAGAAAGAGTCCAGTACGTGGGACAAGAGTAAGATGGTAAAATGGCATTGAGCATGAATTGAGGGAGGCAAATTGCACATTAAATGATTGGAAGTTATTAACTTAGGATAAGGGTGTATGGGCAGCTTACACCCGTGCGGCCATGAACCTCTGTATTTGATAATGCCACTTAGTTTTATAGTTGCTTATAATCGAATAATTTTATATTTTATTATATTAAATGTTAATTAATGTGTAATTTTATTACTACCTAATAATAAATAATACCCCATATATATTGTTCTCAATATGGGGTCTAAAAAGGATGATTAAGCATTGTAAGGACAACTAAGTACCTGCTTGATTTAAGCAGTAATTAAATCCGGTTAAGAAATTTCATACTATTATTAAGGGCTTTGTTTCATAGTAATCACATTATTTCCTGTCTCCAGTTATTCAAGAAACTTATATTTAGAACTGTCATAATCCTTAATCGGTGTTCTTTATTTAACCCTAAGTTACCTGTGTAAGTACCCAAAATGGCGAAAGGCATAAATGCCAAGAAAGCTATGGTATCAAACCACAGTGAATTTGATGAGTGATGTTTCGCCCACACGTACATCGACTGTAGAAGTCCATACCTGAAAAATAAAATAACTTATTTTATTGTTTTGCTAATTAAACAAGGCATATAAATAAATCCGGACACGACAGATCCGACAAGTCAAAGCCAATAGTAGTGGTTCGTGTCCCTGGCTAGCAGATGACTGTACAATGAGTCACTATTTTGTTTTGTGTGACTGCAATTCAGAATCAGATTTCACTATTTTTCGTATCAAGTGGCTACTCAGTTGTTCATGGGAGACAGTGAATTTCATCGCAGATCCTAAACTCAAGAAAAATAACCGGGAATTAAACTCAAACTCCTAAATCGCCAGCCAAATATAAGGCTTACTCTCCGCTAGCTACAGACGTGATCTTAAAAATATAAAAGTACCTCTTTAAGCAGGCCATGAAGGACTACAGTGGGCGTAGTAGCAAAGGTACACTTTCTTAGTCAACGACACAAGAAAAAGGTTGAATGGCCGAACTTGAACTCCAACTGACTCTATCCTCAGAAAGGAAAGTTTAATTTTATAAGAGAGTGAGTGAGCGGCTAGATGTGAGTAAAAAATCGGGGTGTGGCTGTGTTGTGGACACGGCCTATGTTTTACGTGAATACATGTACGTACGGGTAATATTTTGATATAGAAGCGATTACATTATCCATAGGCTCGGCCGTCCCAGCTGCAGATATGCTGGCGCCGTCGTTGATCCGCTCGGACGCCTTCATTCTTTTTTTTCCCGGCACCGCTTCTGTCATATGGTATTGTATGGGTACCATTTGATTGCTCTTGAGAAGCCCTTTCCAACCGTATACGATCTCTATATTTTGATTTGGATTTTTGACGAGTATAGGCCGACATTGCATTATTTATTTTAATTTTTTACTTTAATACCACATATATTCATTATAACTATTTCATACTAATGTTTTATATACGCAATCGATAGATCTTGACGAGAGCTGACGATTGAAACTCAAACGAGCGTCGTAACTTTTCGGAGTCAAAATTTATACTGAACGAAAATTAGGAGACACTGTGGAACGACCTCAAAATGGCGGCGCTTCCTACTTCGCCGCGCATGATGCATCACACTCCACACTCAACGTAACGAATTATTTGATTCTTTATCTATCGAGTGGTGTAGTTAATTTTTTTGTAGATATGTAGCTGCAACGAAAATTTTATGACGTATTCACGTGAAAATAAATTGCAGCATTTTCTTTAGTGCTTATCCTGTTCCATAGTTTTAGAAAATAGGAGGATCTTACAAATGATCTTTGAGGTTTCAAACACACAAGATAGACTACGTTCTACGAATATAAGATGCATGTAAATAATACGAATAGAAAGGGAAGGTCAAAAGTTAGACCCCCTCTTAACATACCACACATTAAGACTTTTGTCAATTTCTTCCTCAGATACATGAAACGTAGCGCGATCTATAGATACACTGACTCTTGTGATATAGGATTGTAGTTCACCCAAATCCTGTGGTAGCCATGGATATTTGATATGTAAAAGTCAAGTGGTGCCAGGTCAGGCTTATTGGTTGGCGTCTAGTTTACTTACTTTACATCCTTTTGCCTTAAAATCACACTACCATTATACATAACTGATTCTTTAAATGGATCTGCAGCAATATTAGTTAGGTAATATCCTTGGATATCAATTACCCTCTTATTTAGATGAAAATCGAGAACACTAACGACTTTCTTGTTTCTGTAGCAGCCATTTTGTCTCAATAATGAATAAGTGTCCACCGAGGTAGCGTGCTGCCTTCTCACGCAGCGGGCCCGGGTTCGATCCCCGGTCGGGGCAGTTCTTCTGGGTGAGGTTTTTATCGGGGTTTTTCCTCACCTGTAAGACAAATGTCAGGAAAACTTTAAGGCCCAAACGGTCCCCGAAATCATATGGCCATCATCATCATCCTTCTCATTATCATCTTCATAATAATCATCATCCTTCACCGGTGTGGAAAGCAACGGGAAGCTACCACACCTACAATTCCCTAGTAAAGCTGCAAGCATAGCATGAAAATGCTATGATTGCGGTGAAGGACCTGCCTTCGGGCAGAATTACTATGGATGGAATGAATAAGTAATCTGTAGCCTATGCTCCAATGCAACCCACTGCCTATTTTCCCTCATGTAATATATTTTCAATTTACGTACCAATTTAGCAGATCACGATATATAGCTGATGTGTACTTGTTTTCTTTACAGAAACGAGTGTAGGATGAGTGTTTGTTTAAATGTTGGGGTATTGTAGGCCCTAGGTGTTTTGTATAAGTGATGGTTATGAAAAGCAGGGAGAAGGTGAAACTCGTCTGGCATATAGCCTATTCCAGTCGGAAAGTACCTAAGGGACTGTCGGATTTTATATCCTTATGTGACGGACTAAATCGTTATTAATATTTAGTGTAAGTTTAGAAGCTTCAAATGAATTTACATACATGGATAGTATAACATTTGTGAATAGAGGCTCACATGAAGATGTTGATGCCAGAATAAAGAAAGCAATATATGCTTACATTCAATTGAATTCAATTTAGGGGTCGAAACAAATCTCCTTAAGACTTAAACTAAGATTATTTAATTCAAATGTGAAATCGATTTTATTACACGCCTGTGAAACTTGGAAGGTTACAAGACAAATTGGAAAGAAATTGAAAATCTTTGTAAATTGTTGCCTGAGAAATATTTTGGATATATGATGGCCAGAGGTAAAGTGATCCCACTACAGGTCATAGGAGACCCTTGGGGTAGTAGGAGATTAAGGCTCCCACGTTTTCTAGACAATCGGCACTTCATGTCAGCCGGGTTGTCATCCCTGCGTGACGGCCGCCTTTACCCCCAGAACCAGCGCCTGGTACTCATTTCCGTTAGAGGCTGAGTCGACCCAGGTCCATTGTGCCACCAGAAGGTATGAGTCAATTTAAAAATCCTGACCCCCTCGGGACTCGAACCCTCGACCTTTCAATTTGTAGCGCACTGCCTTCAGGTAGCCAGAGATTATAGCAAATAAAGAAGTTTAGAGAAGAACGAATCAAAATGAAATTTGTAAAGAAATTAAATTTAGAAATGGAAATGTGTTGGTCATGTATTGAGGAGAGATAATGGTAACATCACAAAAATGATATTTGATTGGAACCCTCAAGGATTGAGAAGGCGATATATGCTATGATCTGCGAAGAGGAAGACCTAAGGCAACATGGAGTAATATCATCAGGGATGAAACTGAACAGGCTGCGGGCTCGGGTTCGATTCCCGATCGGGACAGGCTCCTGGGTGAGGTTTTTTCGGGGTTTTTCCTCGCCTGTAAGACAAATGTCAGAAAGCTTAGAATCCAACGGTAACCGAAAATCATCCGGCCATCATAATCATCATCCTTATCATTATCATCATCCTTCACCGGTGTGGAAAGCAACGGGAAGCTACCACACCTTTAATTCCCTAGTAAAGCTGCAAAGCATAGCATGAAAATACTATGATTGCAGTGAAAGACCTGCCCTCGGGCAGAATTACTATGGATGGATTTTAAGCGTGTGTTGATTGCTACTTTTCTTGTTACGTCGTTATTTCATATTTCACAAGCTCTTGCTCCATTATTGATAGATTAATAAAATAGGCCTATCCTTAGCATATTTTAACTTATTAGAATACTGCAGTCCTACAGGGGCCGGATATAAAGTGATGGAGGGCCGTAGTTTGGACGTTCCTGCCCTAGAGTATACTTTCATTCCACTTGTCTCCATAATACTAGGATAGCGGAATAGATCTTTCAGGTAGCGGTCTCAGAGCAAGCTCCCCTCGCAGACTAGATAAAGAACTATGTGAAACAGAATGGCAAGCTACAAATAATGGAGGAATAATAAAAACTAACTTCAGAACAGTACGCCACGGATAAAGATCAAACTACCACTACGTCACAACTTAACCGCATTACTCACAGGACATGGGAAATTCGGAGACTATTTTCTTCGATTTAATATTGTGGAACATCCTATATGTGTGTACACGGGAAACATACAAACAGCAAAGCATTTTCTGTGGCAGTGAGGAAAACGATTAAGTGCGATAGAAAAACTTCCCCAAAGTGTAATGAGATCGAAGGGACAATGGCCGATAGAGAACATTGAAGATACAATTCTCGAAAGTTGTAAAGAATATAAACTTTGTCACTCTACAAACGAATAAATGTAAATGTGATTAGAAATTATATACTGATACCATGTACAAAAATGTGAATACAAAATTAATGTCTGTAGTATTGCATAGTCTATTATTAAGGATAATGTAATCGAGCATGCTGCAATAAAATATTGTAAGAAAGAAACACATTCATACATACACACATATCTGTGCCCATATACACATACACGTGTCCATTTATACATATATGTCATGAAAAGAAAAATTAATGCCTGAACCGGGGACTTCTATTTCCATATATTAGTGCGATACTGGCCACGCTATCCAGGTATCCCACTGCATATATTAATTTTCCTTTTCTTTCCTTATACAGAATTCTCAAATCATAAGTGGCAGAAAGAAGTGTCCACAGTGCCATCTTACGTATTCTATAACAAGAAAGTATTTTAATGAGAATATTTTTACTTTATAGTAATAACGCTTTTTTTTCGATATTAAAATTAAATTTTGACATTAAATAATGAAATCCAACTATGCCATGAAAAGAATAATTAATGCCTGAACGAATATGAACCCTGTACCTCTAACTATATACGTTAGTGCGTTTTCCACTACGCT
>JASPKZ010007266.1:1765000-2212500 GCA_030220185.1 Diploptera punctata
GAAGTCAAATAACACCCAGAATCTCCTGAGGATGTCTACCGCAGTAGTAGACGAAACGTCGAGTTTTAATAAAACCAGACCACGGCCATTTAGCCCGAAAGACATAAAATACATGGATTAAAACACCTGCCGTCAAACTCTACAATTTTACATATGTAACAGTTTTATTTTATTTAATGACTAAACATAATGGATTTTCATCAAGCAAACACCAAATCAATTGATCAAGTAAGTACTGTAAGCATTACATATAATTTTCTCTCCCCTCCCTTCCCCCCTCATATTAGTAGAGAATGTTGTTTCTTGGAGTGTGCTTACCTTGGTGTTCTGATAACGACGTATGTTTGCCACATAACTCGCAGGAGCAAGAATCTGCCTCCAGTAACCACCTCTGTAAAACATGACAAATGAACAAATGCCATTGTGCCTTTGCAATGGCATGGTGATAACAACCGTTCCTTACTCTCTGCTTCTCTACAAAATTCTGCAGCATTCGTTCGGCAGATCTTGAACCTGCAACACAATTTCAAGCATAATATGGAGATTATTTTTCCACACAAGCTGTATTTAGGTCATATTATGTTCGTAATTAGCTCAGATGCAATTTTTTCTAGTCTAACGTCGTATGTTCCGTGCAATCTATATTTGTATACATACAAATGACTTTTGTTATCAACTAACTTTTTCATATAATCAATATTTCTAAAATTAATTGTAAAGCATCATTGAGGTTATGTAATACAATGTTAAAATATTGAAATAAGTACCTGATATATCAGTCGCTTACTTACTTACTTACTCACTGGCCCTATCGAACCCGTAGGTTCATGGCCGCACGGACATAAGCTCTCCATATATCCCTATCCTGAGCTAATGCTGATATATCAGTCGCCCTCAACTAAATTAAATTTCTGTTTAAAAACTTAGTCATTTAGTTAGAAACTATGAAGGCCTTTCAGAATAATATTCCATCTTCTGAATTTCATTTAGAAATCGAATAAAATGCAGAAGATGGAACATGATTCTGAAAGCCCTTCATAGTTTTAACTACCGTACCTAAGTTTTTTAAACAAAAAATTAAGTTAGCTGAGGGCGACTGATATATCAAGTAGGACTACATATTTCAATATTTTAGGATTTTTCATATAAACTAGCTACTGATCTCTATCATATGTAATGTATTTCCGGTCCCCAGCTTCTTAACCATATGCCTCAAATCCATTTTAATATTATCCTTCCATCTTCATCAAAACTTTCTTGGAGATAATTTTTAACTAGAACTTCCAATATATTTTTCTATCTCTGTGTAAAAACCATCATCGCACTTCTTAGCCATAAATTTAAAAGACAGCAACTTTTATCTTTAAAATATATATATATATATATTAAACTGATATTTATAATCAACTCAGCAGTAATATGAACTTCAGCTCTGATCCTGTGGTCCAGGAGTAATATTACTGCCTCTCACTGGACTGGGACTGGATTTTATTCCCAGACAGGATGAGAAAAAAACAAGGAAATTTGGCTCACAATTTCACTGAAAAATCACAATCAACATAATTTATGTTCATAAGAAATTAACTTTAGATCGGTCATCTGTTTCAGAACGATATAAACATACCACACTCGTAGTCCCATTTCAGACTACAAGTTAGCATCAGCGTATAATGGGAGTTTGTTGTCCAAACCAGATTTGTCAACAAAAAGTGACCTGTCAAAGAATATACTAAATATTACAAAATTGTATCAGAGCATGTTCTGTTGAGCCGCACTCGCCTCTTCCAAATTTTCTCTTTCTCTCTGGCTGTTTATATGATATTAGCTTAATAATAGCTTTATTTTATCTGGCAGAGTTAAGACCTTAAGGCCTTGTCTACCACTCGAAAATTATTCTTACATCTATATTACAATAAATATAAATATACATGGTACGTATACAATATACAGAGTGATTCATAAATATGGCTATACGTTTGATCGCATTTTGTGACGAAAATATTATTACTAAAGGAAATATGATGTTATCATTCGAAAGGTAATCCTTCAAATTACAACAATAGAACAAAACAAATCACTCTTCACGTGCAGCTTGTGGACTAGCGTCGAACGCCTCCACAATTATCTTCGTTGTTTCTGCATCCGTGCTAATGCGAGGCCTTCCAGGAGGTTTGATTTTCTGCATCCTTCCCGTTTCCAGCAGTTGTTTTTTCCACTTCCCCACAGTCGACGGCTGCAATGCTACGTTAAACTCACGTCTTGTCAGTCTTGCGGCCTCACGATCATTACACTATTGCCCATGCAGCAATTGTATTTTGCTGTTGCGCCGTAGCCGAGCGGTTAAGGTAGGAAGCCTTGGCGCAGAGCTACGGGACTTGCGCTGGTTCGAGTCTCCATGGGGGAAGAAATTTTCTCATGGTATTTCGGCCAGTATGGGACCGGTGCCCACCCAGATCGTGAGGCAATTAGGTAGCTACAATAAGTAGCGGCCCCAGGTTGAGGAACCAGCTATAACGGCTGGGGGACTCGACATGCTAACCACATGTCACCCCAACACTGGCTGTTGACCATCTACCTCTGTGATTGACACATGTGGATGTGAAGGGCCAGCAGCCGGCTGGTAAAAGGGCAACCGCTGAAAGTGGAAAGACCATCAATCGGATCGGATATTCAGCGCCATTTTGACTAATGACGTAAGGTCTACACTGTTATGCTTTATTCCATTGTTGTAATTTGAATAATTGCCTTTCTAACGGTAATTTCATATTTCCTGGAATGGTAATATTTTCATCACACAACGCGATCAAGCATATATTTATGATTCACCCCGTAATTATTATTTACAAAATATGTCATTCAATCTAGAGTTAACGATTGAAATGTAATTGTACAAGATAGAAAATCAGATAAAAAAAACTTTAATGACATAGAATAAATTTAGTTGTCGAGAAAAATTAACTATTTAACAACATGTATTTGTATAACCATGACTTCTTAAAAGTGTTAAGTGTGCGGCAACCGCTGATATCTTAAGGAAGGAAATTCCAGGAGCGGGCAGAGGCTACTGTGAAAGAAGAAGAATAAGTGGAAGTGCTATGAAGAGGGATTGTTAGCAGACTGTTATCTTGTTACCTAGTGTCAGTATTGTGGTAAAAAGATTCCGATTGAGGGTCTTTCCACTTTTCAGCGGTTGCCCTTTTACCAGCCGGCTGCTGGCCCTTCACATCCACATGTGTCAATCACAGAGGTAGATGATCAACGGCCAGTGTAGGGGTGACATGTGGTTAGCATGTCGAGTCCCCCAGCCGTTATAGCTGGTTCCTCAACCTGGAGCCGCTACTTATTGTAGCTACCCAATTGCCTCACGAAGCTGGGTGGGCACCGGTCCCATACTGGCCGAAATACCATGAGAAAATTTCTTCCCCCATGGAGACTCGAACCAGCGCAAGTCCCGTAGCTCTGCGCCAATGCTTCGTACCTTAACCGCTCGGCTACGGCGAGGGTAAAAAGATAACTTCTCAAATCTGGACTCCTGGAGTGTAGGAATTCAGAAGCTTGAAAATAAGTGAAAGGGAGTGCAACTTACGTCTGTCAGTAAGACGGAGTCAAGAGAGGTTATTGAGGTGTTCGGAAATATGATCATAGGGCCGGATATTAAAAATGAATCGAACGCAAGTATTATGAACACGTTGCAGTCTCTGCGACAAGTCATAGTTTAGATCATTATATATAACGTCACAGCCTTTGAAAAAATTGATGGCGCAAGTCTTGATAATGGAAAATTAAAGTTTTGAAGAGCGATTCACACCAATAACTCTACTTTGAGTTTAAATCTGGCAGTGTAAGTTTTTCTTCATGCAGTATTCATATTGTTCGCTTCAATGTAGTAGTCGGTAAGATGCTATCTTGCAACACTCTCGGGCCGTTTGTTTATTCTCACAACTAATGCAAAACGCATCTAATTAATTTAAACTAAGTCAAGTTAATATCTAATTTCAATATACAACTAAGTCCTGAAATATTTCTAGCAGGGACGGTTGGTATTAGTAGAGGGAATGTCAGTTTTCCATGCATGAGGTCGCGTGTTCGATCCGCTGTCTCTCTCTCATCCTTATTTAAATTCGTTGTTTTCTTTCATTTATTTTGCTTTGTTTTATTTACAGTAGTTACCGCACTACTCATTTATGCGAAATTATTTTCTCTTTCACGACACACAACAAAATATAATGGATTTTAGTTTCTCAAATAGTTGTGCACTTGTGAACCAAGTAGCTGACCTCTGATCATGCGCAATGGCTTCGTTCTGGGACTTAAAGTTAGGCTATCCGTGCGCTATCAATTCTTTCAAAGGCTGTATGTGTGTGCGGGTTCAAACCCGGCAGGGGTAGATGGAATTTTAAGGTGATAAAATCCAAGGAATAAGTCCACCGTGATTGATTTTAAGCCGTGGATCCCGAGTGTGAAGATTTTCGGGCTCGTAAATAAAACCTCAAGCACTGCATAGTAGGCCTACCTCTGTGCGAAATTTAATCGGTATTCACCATCCAAGTAATAACTTAGATTCCTACTAAGTATCTCATTGGGGCGATGTACTAACCGCATGTCACTCACTGACATCTATAGGGAAAAGTAACTAAATTAAGAAATTCCTCACTTGGGGAGGATTCATGTCCCGAGCGCGACGAACATGGGAACTTGTACTGGATTAGTATAGAAGGATTCTAGAACTAAAAATTTATTTCGTAAATAAAATATCAATATTTCCAAAACGTACTATTTATATTTTACAATAAAAACATCATTGTTCAAATTTTCTTTTCAAAGTTTGCTTTTAACAATCAGAATATAGCAAGTCGGCACGGGTTACCGTGGGCCTATGTACACTAAATTGTACTTACAATTGTTTTAACATTATACAAATAAATTAAGAAGATATGCGTTAAAAATAAAATACTTCAATTTTTTGGGACACCTTAATATATATACCATATATATATAATGTTGCCCACTGTTGGTCCATAGCCTCTCCTTTGTCAGGAGCTACTAGACCAAGTTAATTTAGTAATCTTATTTGCCGATAGATAGCCATCATGAATGACATGCGGTCAACACGCCGACTCAATGAGACATCTAGCAGGCAACTAAGGTATTACTAGGACATTGAAGTCGGTAAATTTTGCTTAGAGGTCTTTTTTATTCATGCTTAAGGATCTTTCAGGAGCCTGAAAATCTTCGGACTCGGGACCCACGGCTTAAAGTAGAAATAATTAAAAGAAAATTATTTAATTCCTCTCCAAAAGAGGGGCTAAATCGAACTAATAAATATGCCCCCTTAGCCTCAATTTTATAAAACAAATAGTTGAAGATCGAGAAAAGTCTCCTCCCTTTGAGTTTGGATTTAACCCTAAAAATTCTGCTCGATTACCATTTCTTCGATTTTTTTTAATTGCAGTTACCTCCCGGAGGACTTGCTCCTTGGATTTTTCCATCCTAAAAATCCCGCGACTCACGGGACCAGAGACAAGGAGCATAACCATTAGTCCACCCTTGGCCGATAATCATTCATATACGCATATTTTCAACCGTTTATGGATCACGACTTACAGAGCACCATTTGTATGGTTATATTTATGGTCGTTGGTGGAATAACGGGGGTTGTTCTTGCAAAAATATCGATAGATATTGTTCTTCGTGATACTTACGTTCTTACACATTTCATTAACGCTATCAAAATGGTTACATTTAATTTTATTTCAACATTGGACAGAAATTTTAGCAATATTTGACAGAGTTGTCCCTACCTCCGTCATAAGCTTACTGTAGAATTTTTTCCTAAATTCATTGACTAAGCGTTGTCTTAGAATTGAATGTCCTCCATAAGGTATGATATTGTTTCTAAGTGAAAATATTCTAGAACTCCTTGCATTGTTTCTAGTTCCTGGAGAATACGAAGCACCATGTTCAGCCAAAGCATTAATGGCTTCAGCGCCAGACTGATCAGGAATAATCTGGCATGGATTCATGACTTCTAGAAAATGAAAAGAAATAATGTTAGAAAGTTCAAAATGTTCAATTAATTTCATTAACCTTTTTGCAGCTAAGTAGAAAATTAAGAATAAGAGTAGATGCGCGTCTTTTTTTTTTGTGATACCACATACTCAAGTTTGGGGTTCCGCAGTAGGCACATAGATGGCGTTAATTTGGTATTTTTCTATTTGTATACACCACTTTGACAGACCACGTTACATAAGTGATGTATACTTGTATTGTGTACAGAAATGAGCGTAGCATGAGTTTATGTTTAAATGTTGGTTGCGTAGATTTGTTGTGTGAGGGATGATGATAATGAAGAAGGGGAAGTTGAAACCTGATGCCGACACACATCCTACTCCTTTCGAAAAGCATCAAAGCTTAACCTCACCATCCGACGGCGGACGAATTGCTCGCTATCAACAGTAACCACACCCTTCTCAACTATAGTAATTTAATCCTGGCCCCTGGTGCACAATCCAACGATCAGAAATATAATTATTATTATTATTATTATTATTATTATTATTATTATTATTATACTATTATTATTGTTTATATTTTTATTAGGAATATTCCACAATGCGATGTTTCTCCTTCAACCCAAAGTGATTTGTCGCCAGATGTTCCTGTCTAAAGCATCTTCTTCCCTCAAATCTCTACTTCCCATACTTCTCCTCACTCCATCCATCCAACGTTCTCTAGGTCTGCCTCTTCCACTTCTTTCATTAGCTTTCCAATCAAGGATCTTCTTTGGTATTCTGTCTTCTTCCATTCTTATGAAGTGTCCATATAATTTCAAACGTTTTTCTTCTATTTTTTCTATTTTTTTTTTTCATCTTGCATAATTTCCTTTAATAATAATTTACTATTATTATTATTATTATTATCATCATCATCAAAACCCGCCGAAGCCTGTCCCAAGCCAGGTTGAAAAATGGTGAGGGGGAGGAGTAACAACCTCGTTAAAAAACCAGAGTTCAGCTCGCCCGGCTGAGAGTACCAGTAAAGGCTCCTGTCTAGGAAACATACACGGCTGCCTTGTAGGTAGACGTTGGCTCGTCAAAGGCTACGGGAAGAAAATCTCTAAAACAAATAACCTTGTCCTCCAAGTTGGGGGTTGAAGCGGTGGGCTAACTTCCTGTCTTACATAAAAATCAGGCAATGCTAAAAGGCCCAAAGAAATGAAAACTGGACAGATAAAATTACAACGATAAAAGCAACGGAAAATGACTCTGATTGTAGGATACCCACTGAATTAAAGACATATAAAATGTATATTGCTGATTGAGCTAAAACAAAGAAGAAAGATCATGGAGAGAAAAAAATCCCAAGAACGATACTGGATTGAAATACTGAAGGTAGGAGGAGGAGGGAAAATCCAGGGAGTAGTGGATGGATGAAGCGAGAAGAAACATGATCAGCAGAGACCTGAAAAGAGGTGATGTTGAGGATAGAAATCTGTGGCGGAAGAAAATACATTTGGGCTGAAGGATAACTAATGTAATGTAGAGAAAATCCTTAATAAAATAATAATAATAATAATTATTATTATTATTATTATTATTATCCTGAATATATAAACGTTATTTCACCTAAGATATATTAGGGTTATAGTTTTTGTCAGAGTTGTGATATATTATATAATTTTATCTAAAACTATTTTTTTTGTGAACCTTATTTATAAAGACATCAAAAAGTTTCTAGTTCTTTTCTGTCAAAAGCACTTCCGTAATAAGTACATTAGTTCACTTAATCAGGCAGTGTTATTTAGAAGGCAGGTGATTTCGAACCTTTCATTCCAGAACAAAGGGTAATAATAAATAATAACAGATTCAAAAAGTTTGCTGCTAATACCACAGTTACAACTAGCATTCTCTCTTATGTAGAATCTCTGGAGGTATTGGCCAATTTTGTTTGTTTTTTTTTTTTCCGTGGCCAGTGAGGAATTGTGTTAGTATAAAATTTGGAACAATGTGTTTGCATTTTATTCTGTCGTAAATAATATATCACTGCTCCTTCTATTCTTCTTCCGAGATTTAAAATTTTAAAACCCCGCCGGGTATCGAACCCGAGCCCTCTAGTCAAGAAGCAGGCATGCTACTGCAGTTTAGACCTTGAAACATAACAATGAACCATGTCATTCTGTACATAAGTCAGTGTAATTAAAAATAATAAGTAAATTGTTCATTCTTAGTCAGTATGTGTAAAATTATAAGATAGGTACAGGACTGCGTCGTTGTAAACATTTTGAATTAAAGAAACTGTAAGTCAATTTATCTTTAAGTTTTATAGTACATTATTACGTAAAGCTTTTTTCAAACGACACTAAGGTAAGAAAAAATTATTACATTTTATTGCAGTTACTGTGAATTGTATGAGACAAAAATAGATTTTTACTTATTTTCTATCAGAATTACATTGATGTATTACCTTAAACCAAAATATTGGTTTACTCTCCACCATACACAACCTTCTTCCAATCCAGATGTTTCATTCCTATTCTTTATATTTTCCATGGTAACGTGATACGAATAATAATTGTTACGTTCATATTATATTTCATTTGTTAACTTAATCATTATTATAAAGTTACGTTAGGAAGTAGCATTATAAGGTTCTTCTTAATGAGTAATGTTGCAGGCTGGACAAGCTGAAGATCAAAATACAAATATGTTTTGAAACATGTCCTTAAAAAACTTCTATGAGATAAGTTGCAACAGAATCACCGTATTTATTATTCATGATTATTAATGATATTATTAAACTACTACTTCTTCTTCTTCCTTCCAAGTATTAGGCCAATGCCTGTTACGATCCTATAGAAAATTTTCCCTCCAGCGTTTCATAGGACGGCGCAAAGATCTTCGTCCTCTTGGTATATAATTATAAACAGCTTTGGGGATCCGATTTGAACTCATTCTTTCAAGATGATGTTTCCAATTTAGTTGGTACTGTTTAATATATTCCAAAATTGGCGTAGTCTTCAATTCTTTTAAGATATCGGTGTTCCTTTTCCGATCCCATCTGGTGTAACCCGCTGTTCTGCGCATGAATCTCATTTCATAAGCCGTTATTCTGCTTTCATGTTGTCTTTTTAGTGTCCATGCTTCAGTACCATAGGTTAACACTGGTCTAACCAAAGTGTTATATAAACGTAATTTGGAGTTTTTTTTTGTTTTTTTTTGTACAAGGTCTGGTTTCATAACTTGATTAATAATTCCTAAACTTTTATTATAACTAGTAATTTTTCTGGGATATCCTTTTCATCCCAGATAGAGAGATAATATCCAAGATATTTAAATTGATTAGATCTCTCTAAAATTTTATTCTGGAGACAGATTTTACTTTGTATGGGGCCCTTCCCATGAAATGCCATAATTTTAATTTTGTTAATTGATATTTCCATATTAAATTTGGCACCATTTTTTGTAAATTAAATTGATCGTTGCAAATTATTTTCGGAAAGTGCCAGAAGAGCTAAATCTTCTAGAGCTAAACTTGGATTTCTTAATATTCACATAACACTGTAGTAAATGAAACACGACCAAATATTAAGTCACTAGAGAAATGCAGGTGCAGCATAAGTCAGTTAACCGAAAATGCAAATATATTATTTTCTGTAGCTTACATCTATAAAAAACTACCGAAATTGTTGAAAGTGACCTCCATTGTTGTTTAAGCATTTATGTCATCGTTTTAACACTGATGTTATCACACTATTTCCCATTATTACCAAAAGTGTTTTCAAATTCCTGTTTAATCAAATCCCGTAAATATTACAGGTTCAAAATTACCTCAAGCAGTAGTGTTTGAGATTATATTGTGAAGGTCCCGTATTCAAACGTAAGTTTCAACCAATCTGATTTTTTTTATAACCATGTGCAGTGGTTAACTGATTTATACCGCACACTGTATTAGTAATTTCATTAAAGATATAATATAAAAATCAAAATTTAAATTGTTCGAACATGTAAAAACCTTTGGAATGTAAAATCATAAGGAAAAGAACTTTAGTTAGATCGAGTAAAAGAACTTTAGTTAGATCGAGTAAAAGATAGAATGCTGAAGATTGACGTAGAAGAGAGAGAGAACTGGAACGAAGTGTTTAAAAAAATAGACTTATTGGTGGATATAAATCAACGAAAAAGTTTTGTGCCTAGTAAAATCGTAGTGAACATTAAGTACGAGATGATGTCAGGAGAAGGAAGACATGTAGGGAAAAGACTGGGATTGGAAAAATGTTGGAGAAATAATTATGGACAAATGTATAAAATGCAAAAGGCTTTTTACCTAGATTAGTCTCAGCAATGGAAACGACATCTAGTAAGGACGAGGCCAAAATCTATTATTTAAAACAATTTAAATGTCTCCAGATTGTTCCCCACTAAAAGCTCTCTAGTTTTGTGCGAGACGACTTTTATTATTATTATTATTATTATTATTATTATTATTATTATTATTATTATTATTATTATTATTATTATTATTATTATTATTATTATTATATATTTGCTCGCCGTTGCTAGGGCATCTCTCAGAGATGTTTTTAGATTCTTAGGGTGCAGCATTTCAAGTTCAAAAGCAGGATCCAGTTGTTCTCGTAATCTGTCTGACAATGCTGTGTGTAAGGCCACCTTAAAGTAATCTTCGGGATTTCATTGTGAATTAGCTCGATGTGTCTGCTTATTGGATATTATTGGTAGGGCGATTTCTACACCTAGCTCAGAAGCAATAGTCTCCATATCTTTCATGATGCCTTCGGATATCTCATAACTCATAACCTTTTTTGCGTTGATCTATTACCAAGATTTTAATCCTTTCAACATGGGCCGTGCATTTAATTAAATCTATAGCACGGCTTGCAGCGAATTAACGACAGGTTCCAAATAACTAGAATGCTATGCTATCAGGCACAAACAAAAGATGAAGTACTTCTACTTGCAGCAGCATGCAACTGTTCAGCTGGTTTTGGCTTGGTGCGTTTCTTTCTACGACAATCAATTTCAAGCCGTTCATCAGATCCAAAAAGTGTTTCTTAAATATTCCACGCTTTTATATTTTTGCGACCTACGTGTTTCGCAGAGCACGGGGATGCTTGTGACGTGCTGTCTTCTCAACGGCGACTCTCGAAAAAGTTTGTAATATCTTTAATTCTAACTATTGTGTTCTCACCTCGGGCACTCTATTCAAATGATTTACCACTAGAATTGTTTTGTGGTTCGCGCAGTAGAAGTAAATACATTTGGGGAAAAACTCGTGCAGATGTTTCTGGATCCCATCGTCTTTTCCTGCCATTGTTCATCAGCCGTCATAGCCCTGGCCGAGACATTTCTGCGGGTCAATGTCTATCTCTTTGAAAAAAAACTCAATTTCTGCAGCAATATATTGGGCGTCCATTCCTTTCAGTTCAACAAAGCCCAAAAGTCGAATTTATTCAGTTTCTCATCAAAAAACCCTACACCAATGGGCAATTGCTCCTTTCCAGAAATATCACAGCTTTCATTAGCTAAAACACTGTACGGCTGGTATTTTTTACACCATCCGCAATCATTTTCTTAACCTCAAGTCACATAATTCAATCAATTCATTTTTAATTTACGGAGAAAGGTAGGTAGCATTCTTGGCGTTTAAATGAGGTTTTAAGCTTGTATCACCGACATCAATTCTCCACTGAATCAAATCTGTGAAGACGTCTTCGTCCAGTGTTTTACCACTTAAATGCAAGTCATGCAAGCCACTGAAGATAATGGTATCCGAGATGGAAGACAAATATTTCAAGTTATCCGCCGCAATGATCTTATAGTCATTTAAGAGTTTTTGGCTAACAGGGGCCTCACTTAAAAACACGCATTCTGACTGCTCCATATGCCAGCGGCTCTCACAAAGTTTATTGGCGAATTCATGAATTTTGAAAAATTCTGGAAGGGCCTCACTATGAATGATCCTTTAACGCTCCTCACAATATGTATGGAGAATAGAACACAATATATACAGAGTGCACCTTCGAGTTTTGCGGAATACTTTAGCCAGGGTGAATACTGTTGGATTCATGCTTGAATTTACCTTTTAAATGTTCAGCATCTTTGTAGAAATTGTAGCTTTCGGGTGGGTCCAGCAGTTTGTCAGAATTTTCACTTTATATTTTTTATTCATTAGCTCTGTTCTCCTGAACCACTTGCCAATATCATTCGGTGGGTAAATGATGGGTAAATCTTCTTCATCGGGAAAAAATAGTATTGCAATAATACAACTTTTGTAGGTTTTTACCAAAGAATGTTCTTATATTCATGTTTACACATACACGCACGAATACGCGTTGTTCAACGTTAAAGCACGAGCCTAGAACCTTCGAGTAAAGAACATGTCAATTGGATAATTATTTGAGAATATCTAACGTACTAGAAAATAGAGGAATAGCAATGGCGAAACTTCGACCAATCACGGTAAGTGGGCGATGGCGAATATAAGGCTGTAAAAAGAAGGGTATCAATTACAGAAGTGTGTGCGGCCAATGAAGAGTCAAGGTCAGGCGAAGCTTCTACAAGAGTCTAGGCATCGAAAAACAAACTCAGGTACTCAGCTGAAATTCGAGAACTTATTGCTGCGTTAGCCGTTCATAATAATGGTCTAGAATTTTTTGGCATACTGGAGATGCTTATGTCCACTGGAACAGGAAGTTGATAACTTGATATATCACATCGATTGGGCTTGGCGGGCTTAATATTACTTTTTTTTACATTTTACACCTAATTTTGGATAGAAGAAAATCTCATTCTTACTAACTAACTGACTGGCACTATATAACCCGTAGGTTCATGGCCGCGCGTGCATAAGCTCTCCATACATCCATATCCTGAGCTAATGTTTTCCAATCATCCTCTGTATAATATACTTCCCTCAAATTATAGTTAATGTTATTCTCCCACCTCACTCTTGGTCTACCAACTGGGCATTTTCCCTCTGGTTTTCCTACAAGAAGTTTCCATGCACCTCTTTCATTCCCCATTCGTGCCATATGTCCTGCCCATCGCAGTGTACGAGACTTAACTGTTCTTATTATATCTGGCTTCCTATAAATACCATGTAGTTCACTGTTGTGTATAGTCTTCTCCATTCACCTGTCTGTTCATCTCACTTTGGTCCAAAAATATTCCTAAGAACTTTATTCCCAAATACTCGTAATCTCCTTTCCTCCCTTAAAGTAAGAGTCCATGTTTCGCACCCATGTAATGTAACTGGTAGAATAATGGTTTTATATATATCCAGTTTAACGTTTTTTGAAAGGAGTTGGTACATCAAAAGTCTCTGCAATGCATAATAGCATGCATTTCCAGAATTGAGCCTATGTTTAATTTCTTTGTGCATCTCATTCCTATTTGTGATTATTGTTCCTAGGTATTTGAATTCATCCACTTCCTCAAAATTTCTTCTCATTTGTCATTAGCTGTCCATTTCCATTATATAATGTATTTCTACGTGAGACCAAATATTTATTTTTTATTGATATTTACTTCTAGTCCTAATTTCATAGTGTTACTCAATAATGTGTGCGTGTTGTCCTTTAGTATCTCCTCGCTATCGGCCAATAGTACTACATCATCAGCATAAACTAACAGCTTATTAATACCATTGAGTTGTAGCCTTCTTCATCCTCTCAAAGATTTAATGGCATGCTCTATTACAAAATTAAATAGTAGAGGAGATAGTGCATCTCCTTGCTTCAACCCATTCTGGACTTCAAAAGTGTCCGAAAACTGTTTGCCTACAACGCACCCTACTCACTGTGCAATTTAGATACATTCGTATAAGTCTAACTAGCTTTTTTAGGAATTCCGAACTCCAGCAGGATACTGTATAACTTCTCCCTCTTAATTGAATCGTATGCATTTTTGAAGTCTACGTATAATTGATGTACAGTACCATTATATTCTCATTTCTTTTCTAAAATCTGTCTTATGCTAAAAATCTGATCCGTTGTAGACCTGTTTCTTCTAAATCCACATTGATGATCTCCTATAATGTCATCAATATAGGGAGTAAGTCTGCTTACTATTATATTTATTAGATTTTTATACGAAGTTGAAAGTAATGGGATGTCCCTGTAGTTGTGGCAATGAGTTTCATCTCCTTTCTTATAAATTGGCACATTAATCGATTCTTTCCATTCATCTGGAAAGAGCTTCTTTTTTCCCAAATCATACTACCGGCGTATCTTGTCCATCAATTTTTCTCCCCCTGATTTATCAGTTCTACTGGAATCTCATCTGAACCTGATGCTTTATACATCTTCAATTGTTCTATTGCCATGTCAACCTATAATGCACTTGGTTCGGGGATTAGCGTTTCTGATGTCTGTAAATTATCCTCCTCAATGTCCTGTTCTGTATGTACATTTAATACCTGATTAAAGTAACTTTTCCATCTATTTGATTACTTCTGGAACCTGCAATAAAATCCCCATTTGCATTCCTAATTACGTTAGTTATAGCCTGAAACCCTTTCGTCTCTATCCTAATTATCTGATATAATTATCTAATGTTCCTATTTTTTGCATTCATTTCAACAATCATTAATCTTTTCTCTCAAATATTCCTTCTTTTACTCTTCAGTAACCGGGTGATTTCCCGTGTAATACTACCCAATTACTGTAAATTTACCTCATTTGGGTCGTGTAACCTATTTATTTTCGCTATCTTTCTTTTCTTTTTCAATGTCGGCACATTAGTCATCAAATCATTTCTTGTTTTTCCGCTATTTTAAATAATCAATTCTGATGCTGACAATTTAATAGTATCTCTTATTGCCTCCCAATGTCAGTTTCTTTTTCGTTTGCCACATTGTCATCTGAAGATTCTAGTATTTCAAATCTATTATCAATTTTGATTTTGTATTCTTGCCGCATTTCTTAAGATTCTTAATTCAAAATTTTCAGGATCATCTTTACCGTTTGTTCTCTCATAAGCGATAACCGTTCTTTGATTTTCACCCTGACCAGATGATGATCCGAATTGCAGTCTGTCCCTCTAACTGTTCTAACATTGATGATGCTACTGTGCCAGTGTTTCTCCACTAATGCATGATCTATCTGGATCCGAGTTTCATCATCTGGAGACGTCAAGGTGTATTTATGAATATCGTTATGCTGTAATGTTGTGCTCTTAACAATGAAATTCTTTGGTGTTTCAAAGGTGACTAATCTAACACTATTGACATTACTACTATCATGAAGACTGAATTTGCCTATTGTTGGTTTGAATATATCTTGCCGCCCCACTTTTGCATTAAAATCTCCTAAGACAATTTTCATATGATATCGTATAAGACTATCAAATACGCATTCCAATTCTTTATAGAACTCATTCTTGATTATGTCATCCTTATCTTCTGTGGGACCATGTAAATTTTCGATTATAAAATCATGTCGTTTACCATTTATAATTACGTATGATATCCTATCACTGACAAATTTAATATCTCGGATACCGGAGAGGATTTTCCTTCGTACTAAAAAAACCCTTCCAAATTCTGGTCTTTCTGCACCCCCGTAATATAATGCAAAGCTTCCTGATTCCTGACTACCTTCTCCTGGCCACCTAACTTCCTGTAAAGCGACTATATCAAAGGGCGATTTACCTAATTCCCGCGTTAATATCTCTAGTGCCCAGCTATTGTATAAAGTCCTAACATTCCATGTTCCTAGGAACATGTCCCTGTGTTTGAGCCTTTGGCATGGGTTCCCTGAAGTAGTCCCCGCCCGGAGAACCGAATGGGGGACTATTTGACCTCCGGAAAATTTTACCCCAGTTGAACCCATTCGACGGTTGTATTTTTACGGTGAAAGATCGTCACTCTTTCGACCAAGGTAATTTTTTCGTCTGCTTATTACGTTCGACCGGCATGGGTGAAAATCTCATTCTATCTAGTGTTAATTGGTTGAGAATCAAGGAGGTGCAAGCGCACTCCCCTCCCCATCTCGCTACGTCCATAGCCATAGGTCCTGCCATCGCAATCTACGAGACTTAATTGTTCTTAATACATCTGGCTTCTTTAAAATTTAATAATAATTAATGATTTTGCGGTATCGTGTAAGCTTATATGCTTATTTAAATGCAGTTATTAATTTTAAAGTGTATAAAAACTTATTTAAATTTAAAAATCGGTACATTTTTAATTCAGTGATAATGAATGGGATTGCTGTTGTCTGATTTTAAATTATTTTAAATTAAAATTGAATAAAATTATTCGTATTGAATTTAACAATTATTGACTATTTTAAAGAATGTAAAATTTTGTTATACATTGGTAGACTGATATTCGAGATAACATTGTAGTAAGCCCATACGTCAGATGAGGTTGTTCCCAGTGAAAGTTATTTAATCTAAGAATGGTTTTCAAGATCAGTAAATGTGTTTGTCTTGCTTTTAATTTTCCTATATCTTCAATCTTAATAAGGACATAGAGGAGAGAAAGACTAATGGAAACTCTAAAACTAGATACGGTAGGCCTATACGATAAGAACTTTTCTAATATTAAGGATCCTCACAAAAATCAGTAAGTTGAAGATTGTTTTAATTTCCTGATATATTACTTCATATTTTTAGGCATAACTACAGGTGACTGGATCGGTGCTTTAATTTGGCCTTCGCAAATATGAACGGCAGCTGCAGACTAGTTCTCATATTAATTTGTAGCATTGCTTGCAGCATTCGTGTAGCTCATCCTCCTGCCATCTCGAAGACATATCAAGAACTGAATCTGTTCTCTCACGACCATAGAGAACGCTCACGACCCGCTACAGCGATAACTGGCCCTCTAGTCGTTAATGTACAAATTTTAAAATACACAATCAGGAAAGCCGTGGTATTTTATTTATTTTATCCAGAGTTGCTGCTACCGATAACAAAAGATTCAAATGTTGTCTACACTGATAGAGAACAATAGATGTGATTGGACAGCAGAAGCATCCAATAAAAGCAGACGAAATAATAATACAATTGCAATGAAAATTATATATGTGCTTGAAGACTGGGAACGTATGAATGTTAAAACAATGGTATAGGTTGTGCTACATTTTTGGCGAAGGTTGTCATTGGATGGGATGGTGGTAAATTTGTTATGGCTATGATTACAGACTATACATTACTTCAAGGAAACTGGTCATTAGTATCGTCATTGGGACAAAGAATTTTGACGCTAGTGTTCGCTCTCTTATGTAACAGTAACTTTGCTAGCAAAGTTTTTCAGTAAGTTGTGAAGTAGCAGCAGTGTGAAGTATTCTGTTCAGTGCTGAAAAAATATATTTATAAACGCCTTATTTTTTTTTTTACTGTATAAACATTTTCATACAATTGTATCATGTCCATGCACAAGTGGCTTTCAACCGGTTCCATATATTTGAATGTAGATGCAATGGATGAAAAAGAGAAAGATGGCATTGCTTTTAGGTAATTTTATTAATAAATCGCTAATTATGATTAATAATTACTCAGGAATTTGTGTGTAGAGATTTTTACTTTTATGGACATTTACACTTTTTTTTTTCTTTCCTATAGGATCAATGCTATTTGATTCATGGCATTAACATATTTTGTTTATGAAATTAATGTGATTATTATTACAATTTCCAAGAATTAATTGCAAATATTTCCTTTGTGTTTGTTCCAAATATGTATCTAATTATATTAGGAATATGAAACCCTCTAAATACAGTGGAACTAGCTTACTCTGGTTATTGTACTACAATTGAAGTTAATATACTTTAAGTCAACCATTAAAATTGTGGATTATTATACAGTATATTTCTTGGTCACTATATACTGACACGGGAACTGTCAGCTATTGCATGCTGAAACCTACAATGAAATTTTCCCCAGAGTTTCAATTGCGATGTACCAAGGCCAGGTCAGAAAGTTATCTTCCTCTTTTAACTGAAAGACACAGAAGTCAAAGTCAGAATCCAGCATTGACAACCCATTGTGCGAACCAGAAGGATGTAGTTTGAATAGAGCAGAGTAGAGTGAGGCAGCATGGCGTGGATAGCAGCACTCGATTTTAGTGTCTTGCAGTTAATGTGGCAGATATATTTTTAGATGTGCACTTTGTATGGACTCAACTGCTTTTCTACTAGCGCTTGATTTTTCAGTTATATTATTGTAAACTATAACTCTTTTTCCGTATTTACTAAGATTATTTAATATTTTAAAACTTTTTCGAACAATTTTTATAATATAATTAGACAATTTTGAAGTATTTATTTAAATATGCAAATCACAATATTATGGCACTGTTAGACAATATTGTGATGCTAACTGCTATTTTCTGCACAGAGTATATTACTTAGTCTATGATTTTTCTATCGTTGTTTTGTGTTATCGCTGGTTGGATCAGCGTTAGGGAGTGATAAGTAAGTGTACACCCATTTTTAATAAACGTTTAGTAATTTCAATATTATTAATATATTTTTAACATAGATTTGCGGATTTGTTGCAAATATTGGTAATTTAAATTTCATAGTGATGGATAGCAGTCGAGGATGATAATCGATATGTGGTTTGATTGTGGTTTATCGCTGGCTCTATAAACTCTGGCGCATGTGCACTGTTGTTCTATAGGACTTAAAAAAAAATTTCACGCTAGTTTAAGTACAGTTTTTCACTTTGTATGTCACAACATCTCTCTGAGAGAAATTTGAAGGTAGGTTTCAGGATGTAATTTATTGTTAGTTCCCTTGTGAGTTTCATTGCAAATAATCGGAAAATGTGGCTGCTAGAGCTATTTTAAAATGTTTGCTTTAGATTAATCCCCACTAGTCTCTATGATACAAAAGTTAGTATGTCTGTGATTTGTATACTATATGAACTACAGGTATTGAAATTATAATAATAATATAACAGGCCTAATGGTTTCTTTTGCCTTATGAAGTTAAGACTGTAAGGTCTTCTCTTCCATTTTGTTAGGGTTTTATTGTAAAGATCTAGTGATTTGTATACTATATGAACTACAGGTATTGAAATTATAATAATAATATAACAGGCCTAATGGTTTCTTTTGCCTTATGAAGTTAAGACTGTAAGGTCTTCTCTTCCATTTTGTTAGGGTTTTATTGTAAAGATCTAGTGGGGAGAGACCTCCAAGGTGCTGGCTCATGATTCCAAGCCTGAACAATAAAGAAGGGCCGAAGGGGTAAGTGGGAGGGTTGTACTCCTTCCTTGCACCCATGTATCTAACCCAAAAATGGCAATATGAGTCGTGAGAAAATAAATTGGTGTCCCAGATCCAGAAGTAGACCTACAACTCACATAACACCATAGGGTAGACTTCATTCCATTCATCCATAATATATTGGGATGGCGTAATAAATCTTGCAGGTTATAGTGGATGACAGGAATAGGAACTTTATTCATGTGCCAAGATAAAAAAAAAATGTGTATGAACCAGAATTAAAAATCCTCTCCAATAAATCATGTTTGTTCATTTAAGGTCCAAGATTCAAGGGACACACAAGAGCATGTATATGGATAAAAACTTGTGACTTGGAATGGGGGTTTAAGATATAAAAAAAAAGTCTAAACCAAGATTAATCCATAGTTTTTGGGCTGCTAAACTGATTAATGAGAAATAACACCGGGTAAAATCAGCTACTTCAGGATTTTCAGACTGTATGGTGTGCCTCTTTTTCTGGAGAGGTGTGGGAACTTTCAAAGAAGTCCTAAAAATGTAATAGTATAGGGGCTATATTATATTATGAATAAACATATCATAAAAAGCAGCATGTATATTTAATTTTTCTGTCCACCGCTGTGGTCTTTGGGTAGCGTGCTGCCTTGTCACGCAGCGGGCCCAGGTTCGATTCCTAGTCGGGACAGTTTTTCTGGGTGAGTTTTTTATCGGGGTTTTTCCTCACCTGTAAGACAAATGTCAGGAAAACTTTAAGGCCCAAATGGTCCCCGAAATCATATAAGGAAGATACATCGCATCCGAGGAAAATTACACAAAAAAGTATTCTCATAAACAAAATTCTCGCATATTCCGCTAAAAAAATTAATGCAATTCCCCCTCTTCTGGCCATCGCAATCATCATCATTCATATTCATCTTAGGTTAAGCTTAGGATTAGGGACTCTCCTGGTGCACCACTATCATCATCACCCATCATATCATCGGGGCAATGTAACCCCGCCTTCCAGGTGCCCCAACCTCAGAAGTGGGTTACAAGTACGCCATGTCAGGAGAGAAACCAGGAGTGTCGAAAGACAACCTGGGGCATTTGAAAAAAAAAAATTAATTTTTCTCAACCTTTTATTGAAATAACGAAGTATGTTTGTTAATTTTTATGAAGGGAATAAAAATAAAAATTTTATTATATATTAGGATCATTCCATGGTAACTCTCATTACAATTTGACAGAAATCAGACAATATGATCATTCATAACACAAATATATTTATGGAGCATTTTACCTTTGCTGGCTCATAAACACGTCTTGATCTCACATATAAAACAAATGTTCAATTTCTAACACACAAAAATAATTATTATTATAATAGATCACTAACTCACATTACACTTTTTGGACAACATTTTCATCACATTCTTCAATCTTACATATTTCTGCTCTGTTAAGCATGGAAGAAATTTGACTTTTACCAATGTTATGAACAAAAGGGTAATATACAAGGAGAAAACATCACAAATGGCATTTAACAAAAATATTTAAAAAAGAACAATGTTTGAGGTAACTCACATTACTTAGTCCACTAGAACTTGAAATGTCCTCGAGCATTTACAACAGTTGATGGATTTATTACTCTTAATACATGTTCCTTTGTAAAAAAAATAGCTCATCTTTGAATTCAGGTCACTTCCAGAATAGATCTTCTCTTACCATTACATTAATTTTATACTCCTTGCCAGCTATTTCAGTTATAGTTCTTACAAAGCTAATTCCATCATACTTAACTTCCATCCAGTCATGAACCTTCAGTTTTTTTCTTTGACTTTTTTTTTGCCTGTTTGTTCTTTGTTTTGTCTGTAGAAATTGTTTAGTCATGGTATATCTAATGACATTACCATCCTCAACATTTATACAATGCATGCTTGCCTATTACAGTTTTGGAGTCCTTAACTACTGATGTTAACTTTAAGCATTGTTTTCTTGAGAAATCTCTTCATATGTAACTTCTATTACATTTATTTTAGTTGTTGGATAGTTGACTTTAACAAATTTGTCACCAAATATTTTCCTTTTTTTTTTTTTTTTCTTTTACGGCTTCCATACTTGTCGCTTTATGGAATCTCCAATCCCATCCATTGCCATGTAAGGTGGATTCTTTTTGCAGTGTTTCTTTCCAGGATTTTGATTGTTTGGGAGTAGTATGATTTTATTCTCTTTCTTGTTTAAGTCTTCTATATTTAGCAACTCTTTGCTTGACCTTAGCTGTCCTTTCCATGCAAATTTTCTTTTGGACACTTATTGGCAGTAACTGCTCTTTTTCTTGCTGTTTTCTCCTGCTGTTCTTAAGAATTTCCCTATGTTTTTTTTATAATCTTCTTATCTCCCTTCTTCTTTCAATTTCTGTCTTCTCCTCCTCATTTTTTTCAGCTGCTGTGAGAGGCATATGTAAAAAATAAATAAAAAATAACTAAATAAATTCATGAATCATCTACTATTGGTTAATGCATAGTATTTTAATGTATGTCTTAATCTCTAAACATGCTACATGTTAGCCAGTATATAAAATGTCATAATAATTGTCTGAAACTTAGCATATTTTATATGTAATGGCACCTATAAATGTATTACCAGTAGTCTGTGATAATGCCAGTAACTCACATTACAAGATTTAATGACCGTGTTAAATTGTTATGCTTGTACTAAAAATTATTGTAGGTGATATTTTATTTAGTCACACATACAGTAAGCAGGAAATTAAGTATAGTCCTTTTATTTATATTTGAGAAGGCAGAATTTTAAAAATATTGTAATTTGGTAACTCATGTTACAAGAGGAGGTTATGTTTAAAACAATATTATTTAATGAGGGTCAAATATTAAATATTCAATTAAAATGGCATTCAAATCATTAAATTGATTCATAACCTTTGAATTTTAATAAATGATAGTGATGATTTATTGAAAAATAATTATTTCTCTTGACTTGCAATTCACTGTAAATTTCTTCTGTGGAATTCTTCTAAAAGTTGTTACATAGAAAATGGCTCCTATATGCAAATTCAGATATTGGAGGGAGAAAAATAACTGCTGGCAACAAACTACAATGAGTCAGCAATAATCTTATATATAAAAATTGTTTGTTTGTTTGTATATTTGTTTGTTCGTACTTTATGCGCGGCCATACCGTTGATCCGATTGTGATGGAGTTTTTTGCAAAATGTTCAGGAGATTCCCGGGATGAACATAGGCTATAAGAAAGTTGTGATACTCAACTCCTACACCCTTAAAAATCGCCCTTTGTAGTGGAAAACGTGAAAAAAGTAGCTCTTTGGACACTTAAATGGCTTACGCTGCCTAAACCATAACAAATACACAAAATTAATGTACACAGAATTGAATATCTCAAAAAGATCTACAAAAAAGTCCACGACAGTATATGTTTATCTCTTATGGATATCTCACAAAAATTATTTTACCTTTCATTGATACCAAGAGTCCCTTATCTCTTACGGATAACTCACAACCATTTTTGTCTTTCATTGATACTGAGAGTCTCGCGCCGTAGCCGAGTGGTTAAGGCAAGAAGTCTTGGCACAGAACTACGGGGCTTATGCTGGTTCGAATCTCTATGGGGGAAGAAATTTTTCTCATGTAATGCCGGCCAGTATGGGTCAGAAATGAAATCTAGCTGGGGGGGAAAAAAAACTGTTTTGACTCACTCTCATCAATTTTATCTTTTTTTTTTCACTCTAATATAATTGTTATATTACGGTTCTTAACTTATCTGCAAAGGAGGGTGCAATTATAATGTTCATGACTATGTGATGTCATCATTCACACTTCTTGAGCCACAACAGAAGGCTGTAAGAGGTTTTCTTGCAAACGTATTTAATAATATCTAATTATGCCCTAATTTCTGAATTCTATTGTAAAAAAGTAACATATTTTTATCGTCCACCCATGACATGAGAATTGAACGTTCGGGCGGGACATCTGCCGGGTATGCTAGTATGAAATATAAATAAACTTCCTTCTATTTTTTCAAACTTATGTCCATATTATGACCCATTATATTAAATTCCTACCATTAAATATATATTACGTAACACACAGAACTGGCACCAGTCAATGACATCAAAAAGGTATAAATAGCTAGTAGACTTACTTACTCTCTAACCAAAGGCTTATTAACAAACTTACTGGCATTATCGAACCAATACATTCATAGTTGCATGGATATAAGTTCTCCATACATTCCTATCCACAGCCAAGTCTTCAAATCAAGCCCTGTATAATTTACTTTCCTCATCATGTTTAATGTTATTCTTCCACCACATTCTTGTCCTACTTACTTTGCACTTTCCCTCTGTTTTTTTTTTACCAGGAGTTCCCAAGTCTCTTTCCCTCTGGTTTTTTGTACAAGGATTTTTTTACCAGGAGTTCCCAAGTCTCTTTCCCTCTGGTTTTTTTACAAGGAGTTCCCAAGTCTCTTTCCCTCTGGTTTTTTAACATGTAGTTCCCAAGTCTCTTTCCTCAGGTTTTTTACCAGGAGTTCCCAAGTCTCTTTCCCTCTGGTTTTTTTACAAGGAGTTCCCAAGTCTCTTTCCTCAGGTTTTTTACCAGGAGTTCCCAAGTCTCTTTCCCTCTGGTTTTTTACAAGGAGTTCCCAACTCTCTTTCCCTCTGGTTTTTACAAGGAGTTTGCGAAGTCTCTCTTTCATTCCTTATTCATGCCATGTGTCCTGATTTCATGTGCCATGATTTCACATAAAGATCATGTATCTCACTGTTAAGTAGTCTTCTCTATTCACCTGCCTATTTGTCTCTTTTGGTCCAAAAAAATTTACATGAGAACTTTATTCTCAAATATTGGTAATCTTTACTCCTCTCTTAAAGTATAAGTCCGTGTCTCGCATCCATATAACTGGAAGCTTAAAATTTTATATCTTTTCATTTTAATGTTTGAGAGAAGTTGGGATGACAAACGTCCATGTAATGCGTAATAGCATGTATTTCCAGGATTGAGCCTGGATGTTTAATTTCTTCCAGTAGGCCTAAGTAACACATGCAGTTAGTGCAGAAAGTATTGGTACACTTAAAAATAACACAAATAAATAATTCCATTATTTCTTCACTACATACAAAAACAAAAATATACACCTTTAAATTGAACTCTATGAAGTTAAATACACACAGTTTCCTCTGTTTTAACATGACAATTAATGAGTAAAAAAATAATTTGTACATGAACAACAAAAATTAACCAATAAAAAGTATTGGTAAAAGTCTCATATTATGACTGTTTTTTGAGTCTTTACTTTTTGAGTTCAATGCTTGGTTGGGAGCTCCTTTGATTCCAAGATGGTTTGAGGATGACATAGCATTGACCTGACTAAATTTGAAGTTACTGAAGAATGTATATTTCTCCATTCTTCTTGTTGGAAAACTGCCTTGAACGAATTCTCCTTTCAAATGTTCCCATAAATTCTCAAGGGGTTTATGTCTGGAGATTAAGGAGGCGTTTCCATGTACTTTGGTGTGTTATACAAAATCCATAAACGCATATTGAACCATTGTGTTTGGGATCATTATCTTGCATAAATACAAAACCTTGTTTAATCCACATTTCCTCTACAGAGGTATAACGATTGGTCTTCAGTATGTTCATATACTGTTTGTGATCCATCACATCATCGATAAAATGCAAGTTCCCGACTCCAGAGGTACTCATGTATCCCCATACCAATAAAGAAACCATCACTATGCTTCACAGTGGGTTGGAAATTTTGCTTTTATAGCTCTGTATTTTAATTCCTCCAGACTTTTCTTCTTCCATCTGAACTAAACATTATTGGCATCCCACTCCATGGCCAAGTGGTTAAGGCAAGTTGCCTTGGCACAGAAGCTACAGAACTTCGGAACTTACGTTGGTTTGGGCCAGCATCATGAGGAATGGCTGCAGAGTGAGAAAACTAGCTATAACAGCTGGGGGATCCGACATTCTGACTACATGTCACCCCTAAACTGATTGGATGATTGTCTACCTCTATGATTAACACATGTGGATGTGAGGCTAACAGCCAACTGGTAGGCCAAGGACTTTCTAGGTCTATAGCACCAGGGAGTTTTTTTAATCTTTAAATTCGCAAAACACTAACTTCTCGAGTTGGTTATTTAAAAGTGGCAGGCTGCATTGAAAACGAAGTCATGCATAACTGTTATTGTTAGGTATATTGTGTAATTCGACACACATATAAGTCTATTATTCTTGTTCGTTTCCTTCTGTTTTATTAAAAATGTTAGATAAATTAAACCAATTGTATCCTATGGGATACATTGCCAATTTAAGGGTTAACATTATTGGCAGCACAATGGCGAGCAACAGATATCAAAGTGTAAAATCAATGTTAAGCTAATGAATAGAATCATTATACTTATCAGTGATCATGGGTCCAAATTTGGCCCATGTTGGTGTTTCTTCTTCTTCTTCGGCTTTCCCCCACTTATAGGTTTGCCGTCTTCAGATTCCATTTATCTCTATCATTCCAATCTCCCTCTTCCAAATTCCTATCATCCATTATAGTTCTGACGTAGGTTTTCCATTTCCATCGTGGTCTGCCACGTTTATTTCTTCTAGGGGGTGACCATTGGTATATATTTTTTGGACATCTTTCATTTTCCATTCTTTGTACGTGGCCATACCATTTAAGCATTTGATTTTCAATCCTCTTAACAACAGATGTGGTGACATTCATTTCTCTCCAAAGGAATTCATTTCTTATTTTATCCTGTCTTGTTTTTTGGAGGCTTCTTCTAAAATAATAAAATTCAACTGTTCTAATTTTATTCTATTGTAATTCCGTCAAAGACCAAGTTTCACTTCCATATGACAAAATATTCTGTATTATGCTCTTATAACTTTTCATTTTAGTTTCCTTTGTAATATTTTTATTCCAAATTACTCCATGTAATGTCTTAGTTGCATTTTTTGCCATTGTAATTTTAGTCTGTACATCTCTCTCACAGGTACCTAAACTTGTAATTATTGACCCAAGATATTTAAAAAATTCACACTTTTTTATTTTCCCTGTTTCAAGTATGAGGTCATCCACATCCTTTCCCAAACCCATATATTCTGTTTTTTTTTGTAAATTTATATTCAGTCCCCATATTTTATATTCTTCCATTAGTTTATTTATCATATATTTCATATCATCTTCATCCCCTGCAAAAATTATTTGATCATCTGCAAACAAGAATGAATGCAGTACTTTTCCTCCTATAGGAATACCCATTTCAGAACATTTTTTATACCACAAGTTAAGAGCCTGGTCTAAATAAATGTTAAAAAGAATTGGTGATAAACTGCATCCCTGCTTAAGGCCTTTATTCACTGTGAATTCCTCTGTTAAAGTATTCTGTATTTTTACTTTAGCTTTTGTATTACTATAGATCCTCCTAACAATATTAATCCATTTATCACAGATATTCCTATTTCTCATTGCCGTCCATAACAATTGTCGAGGCACACTATCATATGCCATCTCTAAATCAATAAAGGTCATATGTAATTCTTTATTTTTTGCTAGGATTTTCTCTTGTAATTGTCTAATACAGAAAATATTATCAATACATGATCTTCCACTCCGGAATCCACATTGTTCTTCTCTTAAGTTATCTTTTATCTCCTTAAGTTTAAAATTTATAATTTTACTGAAAATCCTAGCTGTTGAAGGTAAAACGCTTATACCTCTATAATTGGAACACAGTTTTTATCACCTTTTTTAAAAATAGGAGTAATATACGATAAATTCCAGTCTTCTGGGATATCGTCTCCAATTTCAATTTTATTAAAAAGTTTTGTTAAAAATATTACTAAAATATCTCCTCCGTGTTTTAGGAGTTCCGTCTGAATATTTCCTGGTCCTGATGCTCTCCCATTTTTTGCCTCTTTCAAAGCTCTTTTTACTTCATCTTCTGTTATCTCTGGAGTGTCAAATTTATATTCTACATCCATATTTTGAAATTGAAACTCATTTCTATTTTCTTGAAGTAAATCTTTATAATGTTGCATCCATTCTGATGGTCTTATCAACTGAATATTTATCTTATTTCTTTCTGATTTCCTGATATTTTGTAATGTTTTCCCAAGCTTCTTTGGATCTAGCATATCCAATCGAATGATCTATATTCGAGCATATATTATCCCAGTACTCATTTTTTGTTCTTCTCACTTCCATCTTTGTTTTATGTTTTAAAGTGATATATTCATTTTGAGATGTTGTTGAGAGATCTGATAACCATTTCATCCGTGCTTTCTTTTTTTCTTCTACTAATTTTTTAATATCGTGATTAAACCATTCATTATTTCTTTTTAGTTCTCGATTTTCTGTCCCAAGTGCTTCTAAAGCTACTGAATGTATACTTTCCTTTAGTTGATCATACATTTCCACTGCAGATTTATTTACATTTAAATTAAGTTTTTGCTTTAATCTTGATTGAAAAAGATATTTTATACTCTCATCATAGAGTAAACTTACTTTATATCTTTGTTCATTCAAAGGGGTTGTATTTATTCTGTCTTCTGTTACTTCAATATTTTGTTTTTTCCTACTTGTTAATATGAATTTTCCTAAAAGCATATAATGATCACTTCTGCAATCTGGTTTTCTATACACTCTAACATCTTTCATTATCATATCACGTTTTTGTTTCACAATTATATAATCAATTATTGATTTGAGACTTTTTGTTGGCTGTTCCCATTTGTATTTATGTATTTCCTGATGTTGGAAGAAACTATTCATTATCATACAGCCATGTTGTTTACATAAACTTATCAATCTATCCCATTAAGCTAATGAATAGAATCATTATACTAATCAGTGATCATGGGTCCAAATTTGGCCCGTGTTGGTGTTTCTAAAAACAAAAAAACAAACCATAGTTATCATCTAGAGATCACATTAAATGAATAATCTATGGCATAACAGAACTGAACAGCCAAGGCCAACTGAGATGATCTAGAGATCACATTAAATTAATAATCTGTGGCATAATAGAACTTAACCGAAGCCAATTGAGGTAGTTGTTATTACTGCCCAGTAGATGATAATTTGTTGAATCACAAAATTACTATGAAAATGTTTAATCTACCTAAAATGATCCCACTTCTTAAAATTTTGTGACTGTGACATTATTAGTAAATGAGTCACATTTTAATAATAAAATAATAATACAATAAAACTTCTTTAATCTGGACCCCATTAATCTGAATATTGTTTAATTTAGAATTGCATTCAAATCATAAACTATTTAATGAAAATTGTCATGAATGAAGAAGAGATTGTGGATTGTGTAAAGAGCATAAAATCTGATGATAATGATGTGTCAATCTCGAAAATAAAACTAAGTGCAGTTGAGCAACATAGATTTTGCAAATGTCTGCATATTATAACCATATGATGTGAATTACCAGTGAAACATGTAAAATTATTTTTTTGTTTCAAATTGGTTGAGTTAAAGGACTGAAATAAATGGATTAATTGAATTGCACTTTTTAGAAAGGAACTAAGTCAAAATTTGCTACTTTTCTGGAGAGCATAAAAACTTATTTTCATGAACAAATAGCAGAATAAAATATTTGTTATATTTTATATAAACATAACATGGGACTGAATTTAATGATAACAGACTAGCAATGGAAATTTTGTGCTATCAGGGTATATATGTTATTTAAAATTTGAGACTTAGTTCCTTTCTTCACTGGACATTGTTTTTGAAAAAATAAAATGGACATGCAGAGTGAACAAAATTTATTCAATACAGATCTATATGTATTTTGCTTAAATTGACATGTTAGGAACATTAAGATAACATTTTGATTTAAAAAATCAAAATAGACATATTTCTTTTAAAAAACTAACACATGTAAAATGACAGGCGTTTCTCATTCATGGATCTGTAGTAGAGTTTGAAAATATTACTTCTTCATTAAATGCTTTAGCATTTGCGTCACTGGTGTACTTCATTAATTCCTTAAGATCTTCAATCTCTGGGAATTTGTCCTTCGGGATATGCCTTTGGTAGTTCCAATGATAAATGTCGCAAATTTTCTTTCCCAAGATGAAACTTATTGCTTACATAACTCTTTATGTTTGGTCGTGCTTCTACAACACCAGGATTGTTTGAGATGTATGTGAATTCCTTATATAATGAGGGTGTGAAATGAACCTTTCTCTCATGAGGATTCTTTGTAGTTTATTCCAATATGGTATTAATTTTGAAAAAAATAGGTCATCTAATATCAAAGTAACTGATGAGTGTTTCAGAGTCTACAAGTTTAACTAATGTATTTTGCTTGCTTTGTATGATTATTTCTAATTATTATTTTATTGTATACTCCCTGTTCCCTATCACAAGGGAGGAAAGAGTGACCTCGCTCAGGAAAAATGTTTTATAATTTTGAATCTTCCTGAAGCTGCTAGACTAAGAACAAAACCTAACCATTCTATGATTTTTGTTTTGGCCTGGGCAGCCACCTGAGAACGTGTGTATGTTTTCTATATAAAAATGTTTTATAATTTTGAATTCTTCCTGAAGCTGCCAGACTAAGACCAAAACCTAACCATTCTATGATTTTTGTTTCGGCCTGGGCAACCACCTGAGAATATGTGTGTTTTCTATATTTTGGGGCACAAATTCATTAAAATAATCTTTTAAAAATGAACGAACATCATTTGCTCCTTTTCGAGCTGTTCTTTGTGGTACACATACAGCACACATTGGTTGGCTTTTAGATTCTGAATGTAAAATATATGAGCCCTTACTGTACTCTGTCATGTTTTCGGTGCCCAAACGGCGAAGAAATGCACCAACTTCTTGACTTAGTTATTTTCTTTACCGTACTATAAACATCACAGTGCTGTTAGAGACACATGGAAGGGTCCTAAGAAGTTCCTTTCTTTGCCAATCAATGCCTTCTGGCATGTCTAGTTCTGATCTTGCAACACATCACTGTACATTTATTCACAACTCAACCCAACTTCTACTTCAGTTTCCTTTCACTCTATAAAAAAAAATCACATCAAATAAATATATCAATAAACTTAGAGAAAAATACACCACCAAAACAACTGGAAAGAAATGGGAAAATGTACAAACTTACAACACATTATTACAATACAAAGAAAATCTGCAGTGGCAACATTTAGACTACTAACAGGACACAACTGTTTAAATAAATACCTACACATATTTGGCATAGCAAATTCACTACATGTTCTTTGTTGCTATTTAAATGAAGATATGAAATGAAACCATCTCCTCCATTGTCCAGCTTTTGTAGAAGAAACCAGCCTTAGTGGTAAATATTGAGAGAGTGAATGATTTCATTGTTAAGTGCTCGGCAGTAGCTACCAAGCAACCAACATACATTTATTCCCTTGCGCCCAGAAAGCCTATGAAATATTCATTGCTGGGATATGTTCTAAAGAAAGAGCTAATTTTATCTTTTTAACTAAAAAAGTTTCATTTTTTAAGTGAGCATTATAATCCCAAGATATTATAACTTTATTTTTTAATTTAACACAGGCTACTGTAATAAGCATTTTTCTTGTTATGCAGTAGGAGAGTGTTTAAATGAAGAAAATATACAAATATATTATAAAATTAAAGTTTGCATATTAGTATAGTTAAGTTTAAATATTAAACTCTAGAGAGCAGGAGAAATTTGGAAATAGAATGCAATGATGTATTTACCATTAATAATCCATTCATTGTAATACTGTACAGACAGTTGTTATGACATGTGGTCGTGAAATTTGGCCGTGTTTTTCTTTATTCCTGTTAATCTGGACATTTGCTAATCCAGCAACCCTGAGTCCTAATTAGTCTGTAATAATGAAGTTTTACTGTAGTAATAAATTTGCAGCCTGAGGTGTTTGCTCTCAGTGACTAGGAGATCTGAGATGTTTGCTCTCAGTGACTAGATGATGTCATTGCAAGTTGTGACTTGGTTAGTGTAAAACAGTTCCTGAATGTTAGTTTATTTTCTCAAGTAGATTTTTTAGTTATAAATTCCAATAACTGCTCATACTGAGTGGACTGCATTTCAGATTCTATACAAAAAAAATTATGGTAAAGCTAGAAATTTAGATGACAGCTGCATCACTGGTCTTGCCTTCCTTTGGCCAGCAACCAATTGAAGGGACTATTATTATGCTTTCAAGTCTTATACAAAAATTTCCCGGATCGGAAAATTTTCTATAGGATCGTAACAGGCCTTGGCCTAATACTTGGAAGGAAGAAGAAGAAGAAGAAGAAATTTTACTAGGCTCCCCTGGAATGTTAGTTGGATAATATGCTGACCATTATTTATGGAAGTGCTCATTACGAATAGTTAAGTCATAAGTTTAACACTTGAAAGAGAAAGTATCTATAAATAAACAGAACTAAGACAAAAAAAATAGATAATGCATTTGTGATAATTAACAGCAATATAGTACATTAACATAAATATCTAACTTCTCACAGCTGTTACAGCATGAACATGTTCAGTAATCACTGATAATTTTTACAAAATGCTGATATTGGATGATGTAGGACTTTATAAAACTGGTATTTTTAAATAAAAAGAAATATTAACTTTGATTATAGAGAAAAGAAATTGAAGAACATACAAAGGTTTCACTGACAAACCATTGTCTTTAGAAGTTGATGATAAATATTTTCCCTAAATAAATTTTGACATATTTATAGAATATATTAAAAATTCACAAAACAATATCAGTGTGGATTTTCTTTACCATAGACAAAAAAATAGACATATTTCTTTTCCTTCAGAACCTTGTGAATTTCTTCCCAGTGAAATCTGCAAAGTTAGAAAATGTGAAATAAAATTATCATCATCATCATCCATGCAAGTATTAGGCCATGTGGCCTGATACGGTCTCAAAGATGAATTTTCCATCCAGCGCTTTTTTGGACGTCCCAGCAATCTTTTGCCTTGGGGGCAGTAGCGAAGTATGGCTTTTGGAATTCTACGAGATGGCATTCGTTGAAGATGGGCTTTCCAGTTGTTCTGGTTGTTTTGTATATGGTGAAGAATGGGTTCTACATCTAACTCTTCCATAATTTCCTCATTTCTTTTATGGTCCCACTTTGTGTAGCCTGCTGATTGGCGCATAAATTGCATCTCATTTGCTGTTATTTGGCTTTCATTGAAATAAAAATTATAATAACTTCAAATCAGGGCTGGGTCAAGGGATGAGATGAAGCCCCTATATTTATAGAAGTTTGTGAATGGCAAGAGTGTCATCTGATGCACCCTCACAGGGGCGGATGAACAAAGTGAAACAAAATGGGTAAGATGAGTATAGAGAAATGGCAGAATAAAATTTGTAGTAGGAAAAACAAGAAAAAACCTGAGAAAAACTGCCCAAGCTCCATGAAACCCTCATGGAGTGATCAAGAATTGATCTCCAGATCCAGTAGTGAGAGGTGAGCATCTAACCACTGGCGCCAGGAGAAGATTTGAAAAGTTGTTTAAATATCCGATAAAAAATCAATGCAGATGGTGAAGATAAAGTTAATAATTTGGAGAAAGATTATGATGAATAGGATAACATTGAAATGTTTTGTGCTTTTTTTATGTCTAAATTAAAATATTAATACAAAAATACTTATAATAAGAAATTTATTACTTTCATGTTAAGAAGTTGTTTTTCTTTTATTTTTCAAAACCAAAATATTATTTCAATATAACCTCTCTGAATACAAAAAATGTAATTGTTAGTAAATGATGATCAGTTCTGCTGATAAAATTAAGGGGAGCAAATTGATGGAAAAGATACATTGGTTGCTTGGGGAAAAAATGACACTTCTAAATGACACTGATTACAACTACAGGGATATCTCATTACAAAATCCTAACATATCTATTGGTATCCAGACATACTCCCTGTAGGAGTTACTTAATGAAACTGATTTAGTTATTGAGCTTTTATAGGAAACAAATTACTATGAGGTTTAATCATCATCATCATCCAGGGATTAAGCCTGTTGGCTCGTTCCGGTTTCATGAAAGCTAGAATTGTTAAAATTGTTCAGACCATCTTCTGTGTGGGCGACCGACATTTCTCCTTCCGTGTGGTTTATAATTTAGCAATAATTTTGGAAATCTTCCTTTTTGCATTCTATCAATATGTTCTTTCCAGTCGTTCCTATATTTAATTATTCGGTCTGTAAGTTTGAAAATATTTAGTTCCTTTCTTATATCTTCATTTCTTTTGTTATCCAGCAGAGTATATACTGCTATTTTTTCTTAAAAATCGCATCTCAGCTGCTTCCAATCTTTGTTCTTGTCTTTTAGTGATCGTCCAACATTCTAATCCATACATAAATACAGGAACAGCCATTACTTTATAAAATTTCATTTTTGTTTCTTTTCTTGTGTTTTTAAGGGTTCTTTTAATAGTGCCACACATTAGATTAAATTTATTTATTTTGTCATTAATATCTTCAATTTTAACATATGATAAATTGAAACCTAGATATTTAAAACTGTTCACCTTCTCTAAAATTTTATTATCAATTACTATTTTTGCTCTTAAGGAATCATGTCCTTTAAATGCTAAAATTTTAGTTTTATTCTTTGAAATTTTTAAATTGTAATTGGCACTTATTTTTTCCAAATTAAAAATAGCTCTTTGTAGATCATCTTCTGAACTGGAAATCACTACTTGAGGTTTAATTTAAGATTAAATTAAAATGTTTCAAATCTCACCTCATATCTAGTCTTCTAATTATACCACAGTATCAAAGCCTGGGCAGCTTCATCTTCAGTTATTTCTCATCGACTGATGTTATGTCGATCAGAAGAACTGGTATGAAACATTTTAATTTAATCATAATTTAGTTATGCTTACTTATCTACAGATTTCAGTGAATGACAAGTGGTTAGCTCATTGCCTCAAAGAGAACATAGTCGGAAACTAAGTATTACTTAGGTGGGAAAGGCCTATTAAATTTTGAGGCTCTAATTTAGATTCTTTTATTAGCCCGAAATTCTTCAAAATCAAGATCCATGGCTTAAAGTCTTCCTGGAAGACTTGTCCCTGGATTTTCCCATCTTTGGAGCGGGTAGAAACATACAGTTTGGCTTAAAATATGCTGGAACTCTTACAAATGCATGACATATATGGGAGCATCATACTGCCCACAGAATCCTAGTAACTGCAGCTAGAGTAAGGAGAGGTTTTTTTGTACTTAAAATGATGTTTCCATTACAGAAACAGTTAATAATTTTTCTCCACTTGCATGGCGTGACATCCAATTAAATTCATCGTTAGATGAGTGAGACGTGTGGTGATACTGTCATGAATGTGAAAAATATGCATTCGTCGGTGTGACAGTTCAAAGAAGACCGAACATTTTGTGACAATGAACTATAGCAACCTCAGTCTCACATCAGCTACCCTCAGACATCATGATTGCACAAGTGGAGAAAGTTCTTTTGGATGATTTCTGATTAAGTGTGAAAGATATCTCCTTAAAAGTTATCATTTCCATGGGATCTGCGCTCACAATCTTGTTTGAAGACCATATAATGCTGAAAGTCTTCTCCACATGGGTGCCGCAAATGTTTCTTCACAAAAACAGTTTGAAGCAGTTTGCTCATGATCCCTACTCACCTGACCTGGCTCCTAGCAATTTTTTTTTCTAACAATGAAGGACATACTCTGTGGTTACACAATTCTTCAGTCAGAATGCTATTGCATCTGTGATTTTCCAGTGTTCAAAACAGACATGGAATCACAGTATTGGAATTGTCATCTGCAATGAGATTACGTTGAGAAGTGATAGAAGTTTCAAATTTTTTGTGCAAATGGTTTGTGAGGAAAAAATTGGAAATCTTAGGATGAGTTCAGTGTCATAGATTTATGGCATGAAAAATATCCTGAAATAAGAGGCTTCAGATCAAAATTTCTTGATCCTTTCAATCCAAATTACAATTTCAGTTCTAAAGATATTTACCTTTTAAGAAGTGTCATTAAATAAAATATTAACATTTATCTGATTTATATGGAATGGTGACTGAAAAATTGTATTTGTTGACTTAAACCATGCAAAATAGAATTGAGAGTCTATCATATTGTACTGTCTGTGTTAAATTACAACAATTTGTAAATCTGTTGTATTGATTGATATTTACCTGCTATTCATGAAATTTTTAAAAATTGTACAATTAATACTAAAGTTATATCTTTTTACAGTACTTCCAAGAAGACAAACAAATATGGACCAGCACTTAAACATTTTCTTCCTATCCGACCTGCCCCAAAGTAAGTGATTTAATTATTATTTATATACAATGAACATGCTCTGGCCTTCTACGGACTTTGCCGCAGGTAGTAACTGAAGTTTTCGGAGGACCACTAAAAAATATGTTCTTCTTTAGTATTGTATTGTATTGTAAGCCTATGTTTTCCCTTTACAGAGATTTAGGCGATTCCCCCTACAGGGAAGAATTTGAACCATGCTAATTTAGTTACACTTGTTTTCGTATATGTCATTTTGAGTGGTACGTGGTCAGCATTCCGCCTCATACTGACATCTAGGAAACCAAGGTAGTACTAGGACGGGAAAATTCGGTAAATTTTGCTTAGAGGCCTTTTCATTCAGGCTTAAGGATTTTTTACGAGCCTGAAAATCTTCAGACTTGGGGCCCACGGCTTAAAGTCCCTCCCGGAGGACTTGCTCCTTGGATTTTTCCGTCCCTTGGGACCAGAGGCAAGGAGCATAACCACTAGTCCACCGCGGCCAACACTTCTTCTGTAGACTTCTTTATAAAAAAAGGATATGCAGATTCATATTAAATAGAATAAATGAGATTATGTCGAGCATAATAAAAGATGGTTTATGTATAAAAAATTATTTATTCCAATAACATGTAAATCTTGAATTAATACTTGCACTGATATAAAAATATACTTTTAAATATTAATTTTGAATGTAAATTTATGCGCCAATACTTGGTGGACGAGTAGCCTCAGCATGACCACTCTCCGTGCCCGTGGGCTTACAAGTGATGCTACGCTGGCACGATAACATGTGCATGCGCAAGTAGAACTTTCTACAAGGATTTTACGAAGTAATAATTGTAAAGTTTGTTACACTGAACCACTTTTTGGCTAGACCAAAGATAATAATACCAATTACAATTTACTGACAACTGAAAGGCAGACCATAGAAAAGTATCCTTCTAGAGAATTTTATATAATCGTGACGTCATTAAGATAGGGACCTGTTTAGCAGTAATTGCCTCAATGCAAGAATGTATCAATTCCAATGCAAAATATTAATGAAAAATACATTAAATCAGAAAATATAAATTAAAAAGATGATAAATTGTCCAGAACCTCCTGACTTAATATGCTATCTTGATTAATTTTTTTTTTGTGTGGCCCCTGCCCATCTGTATATGTGCAACATTGACAATTTATTTGTTATATTTAGTAACTTTATAAGCTTTTGAGTTTTTTTTGGTACTGGAAACTTTACATCCCTTCTAAATTAATAGAAATTTAAGAAAAATGTTTCAAAGATGTACAAATTGTAACGATATTCCTATAGAATGCCAAACTTTATGTATAACATACACATATAAAAAAACATGAATTGATTAATGTCATTATTTTGCATGGGCCAATGTTAGGCCGTGGGGACTATATTACATAATTTTAAATATTAATTGCTGTTATATAGGGACAGTCGAGCAATGCCTAGTAATTCAGCCGGGTTCCTGTCATACGTATCAGTATCATGGATGACAAGACTTATGTGGAAAGCTTACCGCCATGGGTTGACAGAAGATGATCTTTATGACTTGCAGGTAAGAACAAGATCATATTACTCCACTGGGGAAAAAATAAATAAAAATCTGTTGATAATGATATAGGTTTATATTATGTAAACCAAAGCACTTATAAAAATGTTTATCAATTGTATTGTACCCTGAAAACCAGAGACTATTAGAAATACATCTTGATTATTAGGCCTAATGATAATTTATTTAAGCAATGTTAATGAACGTTAGAACTATAACAATAATAATAATAATGTTGATAAAATAGAGTATAAAATATAAGGACAAAATTTAATCAAATTAAGTTTTCTCTTAATCACTAAATCTTAAAATAGACTATGTTATTTAATGTTGAAATAAATCAAAATATAATCATCTATATCCATGGTAGGTTCAAATTTGACTTTTCAGGAAATATTTTTGTGAAAGTGACTAGTTCTGAGCATTGCTGTTATGTTATGGGTCATGTTTCCTCTCACAGAATGGACTCAATTTTGATTTCCAGCCAAGTTGAATTTTGTGGGTTTTCTTCAGCTATAAGGGAAATGCCAGAAAATTTGGACCACAACTTCACTGAAAAATCACCAGCCTGGTATAATTATCATTAACCCTTGTGTCCACACAATTTTAAAACCATTATAAAAATGGCAGTACTTAAATTGAAATCAACAAATTCTCATTTTGTGTCCAAAATGGATTGAAATTTATGGTTTAGTCACTGTCACTCTCGTAATTTTCGTTATAAAGTTTTAAAGGCTAAAATATGAGGTGGAACACAAATTAGCCCTCCCTTGGTCCACATGTAACAATTGTCTTCACAGGAAACACAACATTATTGCTCAATACTGAGGTTTATATTTCAAATCAAGTTTATTTCATAACGTTGTCAAGTCATTGGAAGCTGTCCTTGGAAAGAAAATTACCCAAACAACACAGAAGTTGAAATCACCGTCAGGCAAAGGAAGATGCCATGTTTGTTCCAAAGAATGCCTCTCCTAGAATGATCAATTAAAAAACTGAAAAAAAAATATTTGCAATAAATGTGACTCATGTATGTAGTAAAAATAGTCAGATGACAAATACATGTTACATGTTATATTTCAAGAGAAAAATTTTCACCTAGACCGAGACTCGAACCGGGACCTTTGGCTTTCCGGGCCAAATGCTCTACCAACTGAGCTACTGAGGCGAGTTGCGTTCTAGATGCAAATTTTTCTCTTTATATGTTGTAATTCCCTTGCGCCAAATGCTTAGAAGCAACGGTTTCAAAGCATTGAGTTGAGTTGTTTAAACAATATGTTCTCCGATGAATTTTAATGATTATACCTCATAATGTTTACTTCCCAACATTAATTTAATATAATTCCTAGTATTCTGTTCAAGGGCAGGAGTTTCGCAGCAAACTTAACATTCTCCACTCATCATGCCATCCATGTTTGCTGTTTAACTAGGGATATGTATAAATGTTGTGGCTTCCCATTGCTTTCTGCAACCCATCTTCTTTACAACAGTAAAACCAGATTATCATAGTTCTGTTACAAACTATAGGATGATGTCATTATATGTCAAATGAGAGCTGTATGTCCAATCCAAAGGTATAAGATGTCTCTAGGATAAAAGGGAATACCTAACTTAAAGAACAGACATACAATAACTTTCAGAAAAGTTACAATGTGACTATTGTCACTAGTTAAACTGACTAAAAATAAGAAGAAATAAAAAAAAAAGTACTCATTAAAAAGTTACTTTTATTTAGGTAAAATTGTATCACTCACCTCATATTTTTCTTCTTTTTTAAAACTAGTTTTGGAACTTTACACTTCAGTTCCATCTTCAGTATTTTCATAACCATCTGTCGTCTTGAAGAGCTGCCTTTTGCTCCCTCTGTTGGTAGATGAAAAAACCTCAAAATAGGTATTTTCCCCAAGAATTTGAAAGTTCATTAATTTCTCCTTTTCATTTTTTTTAATGTAAATTTTTTCCCAAACTGTGAGTTCTTTAGGTTTTTCTATTTGTTTTAATAATTTGCTTTCTTTTTGATAAGATGTTTTCGGACCATGCATGGGCAGCCACTGCAGATTTTTCTACTTCCCCTTTTTGTTGATGTTCCTGAGATGTTCTTTCACTCTGGTTATCAAATTTCTCTTAGTTTTTCCTATTTAGACTTTCTACATAGGAATAACTAAGAGAAATTTGAAAACTGAAGAAAATGACCTCATTTCAAGGTTTTTCCATCTACCAACAGAGGGGGCAAAAGGCAGCTCTTCAAGACGACAGAACAATGGTCGCGAAAATACTGAAGATGGAATTGAAGTGTAAAGTTCCAAAATTAGTTTAAAAAAGGAAGAAAAATATGAGGTGACTGATAAAATTTTACCTAACTGAATATACCTCATAATATGAATTCCTAAAATAAGTAATACACTTTTATTGTTTAAAGTGAGTCAGTCAATAGAATTTTATGTTATTTTTACTAGCATTTGTTATTTTATGAGTCATACATTCACTATTTGTTCTACTTGGTTGAGTAATTGCATGATAAGAATGGAACATCTGTTGTTAGATGCATTACCCTAGAATAAGTCCATGAACTCATTGCTTAATTGCACTTAAGTTTATCATCATAATCTTGACTGGAAATAACACTCTTATTCTACTCTTTATTCTTAATTTACTTTCCAATTTATTCATCTCTTTCTCTCCTTGTAAACTTTTTCTTAAATTATCATTCTTAGCTTTGGCCCCTTTTTTTCTTTTTCATTTTATTATCTATGTCATTTTTGCTAATGATCTTGATTATACCATTTGATTTTGTTTAACTTTATTTAATTGCATTATTAATATTTGTTTTTCTCTTTCATTGCTCTTCAGATATTTTTCATAAGTAATACCACGAGTGGGGGCACGCCATAGTGTAGTGGTTAAGGCACTGCGCTACAAGCCAGAAGGTCGAGGGTTCGAGTCCCGATGGGGTCAGGATTTTTAAACTGACCCAAACCTTCTGGCGGCACTATGGCCCTGGGGTCGACTCAGCCTCTAAAGAAAATGAGTACCAGATGCTTGTTCTGGGGGTAAAGACGGTCGTCACGCAGGGTTGACAACCCGGCTGACATCAAGTGCCGATTGTCCAGAAAAGTGGGAGCCCTAACCTCCTACTACCCGAAGGGCCTCCTGAGGCCTGTAGTGGGATACATTTAAAAAAAAAAATGCTACGAGTGATTTCCAAATTATTGATAAATTCACAACTCACGAAGTGAGGAGTGAATTTATCTAGATAATTTGGAAATCAAGAGTGGCATTTGTTAGGACTATTTAACGAATAAAATTAAGCTGTTTACTCACAAATCATTATTTAACTATAGTTATTTTAAAAAAATTATATATTTAATGTAAACGGCGATGTTTGAAAACAAATGAGAAATGATAGGTTCGCTTCATCTGCTTCTTTTGTTTATCACTGCAACCAGGTCATACGATTTATTGCCAAAGGAACGCAATATTGTAAGAATGCTCTCTAGTCGAGAAAAAATTAAACACATCAAACTGTATATTAATTCATTTCTGATGTCGTATGATGTAAATATGACAATTATATTTTTCTGGATTGTTACCTGGGAAAAAAATACATATAAGAAAGTGCAAACAGTGGTTTCTTTTTTTGGTGGTATAATCAATTGCTACAAATGTTTTTATATTAACTCCCGCATGCGGCATGTGTTGACATTCATGCACTATATATACAATCTAGTAGCCGTATTTCTCGCAGGCCCAGTCACTGCAAAATAATGGTCAGACCTGTTCAGATTATTAAAAAGGAGGAGATTTCTTTAATATGGTAATTATAACACTGATAAATATTTCGTGAAACACGACTCTGATTGGTTGTAAAACAGAAATCATTGAAACGTGATTGGTCATTGACTCCCATTTGGGGCATGAGTTAAATAGTCATTTTAATTGCTTTATATCTTTATGTCAAATTTCATACTTTCATAAATTGATAAGTTAACTTTTATAATAGTAGGTGTTTATTGTATTTATATATTAAATTTGGGAATTTTTAACATTATGAGGTTCAATTAATAATAATTAAATGGTTTTAATCATTTGACACACAAACATGCAATTTTCAATAGTCTATTACACAGATTGTTAAATATTCCACTTAATGTAGAAGATTTTGACAAGGAATATAATCATGTTGTTCATGTTGCTAAAATAAAATGGTTTCGATGAAGAACATTATAAAGAATAAATTAAAGAAATTAAAACAACAAAAAAGGTTACAAGAATACACTACCTTACATCATGGTCCCAAGAAAGATGTAAAATTCAAGAAATTCACTTACCATCCTGAAGTTCATAATAAGTTTCAAAAAATTTTCAGAAATTTTAATATAACATTAGCTCCAATTAACAAATTCAGCTTGGGTAATCTGCTGTTAACTAATAATAAATGTAATACCCCAGACAACAAAAAATCTGGGATTTATCAAATTGATTGCAAAGATTGCAACAAGATATATATAGGAAAAACAAAAGGAACTTGAAAACTCGTAAAAAAAGAGCACTTCAGAAACATGAAGAATGAAGAGAAATTGAAAAATCAGCTATAGCAGCACATAGTTTTATTAGAGCATCATAGGATTGAAAAAGAAGCAAAACTTTTAAAACATCTATCTAAACCTTTGGATTTAACAATTTGGGAAAAAATATATATTCAAAAAAAACCATACTAGAACTATGAACTTTGAGATTCCGGAAGAACCAAGCTTGATTACAAAGTTCTTCAAAAATACAACAGATAGCAGTTTAGGAAATGATTCATTCAAAATAACACCAGATGGCAGTTTGAAGAGGAATTCCTTCAAAAGAACACCAGATGGCAGTCTAGATAATTACCGGCAAAAAGGAGAAAAAATTGACAGTCGTGAAACAGCTGACGATGACGACAAAGTGTCGCCGATACTGCAGTGCTGTGTTAAAAGAAACATAGATGTATGAGGTAAGAAAAAAATCACGATTCATTTAATTATTGTTTATTGTATGCTGAATTTTTTTTAATTGTTTCAAGAATTAATCAAATTCTGAGGTAGTTTTGCTCAAATGATAACATATTATATTGGAAGTTCTGGGTGTAGATACCAGTCATAATTAAGACTTTTTTTTTCGCCAGTAAAATTTAAAATAAATTCTGTTCTTCACCATATATCCTGTCTTCTAATTAGACCAGTTTTGAAACCTAGGTGGTTTCATCGTCCATAATTCCGCAAACTGCTGTTCTTGTTGTCCAGGAGTACTGCTTCTTTGGTGGACTGATGAACCTCCGAATTAAATCAACTTCCCCGAAAATTGAAAATTTATTCCTTTTCTTTCTTGTTTTCTTTTAATGTGGATTTTTTCACAAATCGTGAGCACTTTCGGTTTTTCTTTTTGTCTTATTAAAATAGCCTGGACAACAGAACATCAGTCATGAAATTACCGAAGATGAAACTGCTTAGGTTTCAAAACTGGTCTAATTAGAAGATGGGATATGAGATGAGGTGAATAGAATTTATTTTAAATTTTAAATTATACCCCATAGTGATATTTCCTACAATAGTTTCAATTTTTTTTACTGTGTTTATCTTTAGCCAAAACTAATACTTGATTTATTAATTAAATAAAAATAAAACGTAGGTACAGTGTACCGAAACAGTGTCACTGAATTATATAATAAATATGAAAATCAAATAAAACTACGTTTTATTTTTATTTAATTAATAAATATGGATTTTCATCAAGTAAACACCAACTCAATTGATTATTTAATACTTGATTTGATTTTTATTACCATGTCATGTTATAAATGTATACATGATTAAATACTCCAAATTAGTATCCATGTGCATACACACACACAAAAAAGCAAATGCAGCCAATTTTATATACAAGGTATACTTGACAAGCAGAAGAATAGCTCTCGCCTGGAAGGCGTTCTGGTCACTGAAATTTATACTGCTGGACAAGTCACTCAACCGGAAACTCAAAATGGAAACACTACAAACCTGTGTTCTTCCAACACTGTTATATGGCTGCCAAACTTGGAATCTTACTGCCAAACTGAAATACACACTCCAAGTATGCCAAAGGAAAATGGAGAGGAAAATCTTAGGCATAACTCTGAAGGACAGAATCTCGAATACAACACTTCAAGCGATATCCTCAACAACTGATCCTGCACAACAAGCCATCAGGAAAAAATGGAAGTGGGGAGGCCACGTCGCAAGAATACAGGACGACAGGTTTACCATACAAACAACCATGTGGGACCCGTACACATTCAAGAGACCAGCGCGGAATTCCAATACTACTATGGTCTGACATCTTCAAATGAACGAGCAGGGGCGCAATGGTCCAGAGTCGCCAGATGCAGGAAAAGCTGGAGAACGATGGAGAGCCAACTGTGTATTAACTAATCACAGAACAGACAGTGTATACAAACCAAGTGCTACATCCAAGTCAACTTCTCACCACGGAGTAGCTCACCGGGTGACACTCTCAAATAGAGCTTAACCCCTGTACAGGGAGGCCTTTGCCCTAAAGGGACATATCAGGCTTTATTTATTTATATTTATTTATACTTGACACAATGTGGCCAACATAAAATAAAAATCTATAATCAACGAACTTGTAAGGGAAATTCTTGTACATAGATGGAAATGATTTTCAGCATCTAAAGCACATAACAATTATATTATTCGATGTTTAATACTAAATTTATCTTGCTCTCTTGGTCCCACATTCAAATGCAATGAATCATCATTCACAAATGCACAATGAATGGCTTCTACTTTAGAAGACATGAAGGGACTCAAGAAGCTAAAGCTGTTACTGTGATTGAAATAAGTAAATTAATGTACACAACTAAATTATTCTAATCAAATGGTAAAGAGAATTTTTTTTTAATTTTTCTCTTTACCATTTGATTACAATAATTTAGTTGTGTACATTAATTTACTTATTTCAATCATAGTAACAGCTTTAGCTTCTTAATATTAATTTAATTACTAAATTTATCACTTCTCACTGAATGACAAATATGTCAATAATTGTATTATTGTTTTTCTGTGTGAAGAAATTTAAGTACAATACTGAAAAAAATAATATGCTCTTCATATCAAAGCAACATCTAACATTATATTATTTTTGGTCTGGACATCTTACCTCAATATTAATGTTGATTTGTTCTTGGACATGTTTCAAAACAATTCTCTGTTTTATCTTCAGCTTTCCCAGACTGGGAAAGCTGAAGATAAAACAGAGAATTGTTTTGAAACATGTCCAAGAACAAATCAACATTAATATTGAGGTAAGATGTCCAGACCAAAAATAATATAATTAAAATAACCTCAAAATATAACTTCCTAAAATTAAATATTAACATCTAACATGTTTAGTTTAATTTCAGTCAAAACATGTCCAATCTAAAGGACATAATAATTGATAAAAAGTAACTATATTAAACTACATGAGTCTGTTATGCTAAAACATATCTTGACCTTGGCAGAAATTGGTTTGTGTCACAAGATGTTACATTTATTGAGGTCGTTCTTGACCTTATGCACTTGTTACATAAGCATTGTCATTCACTGTGACAAGAATCTGATAATTATTTTGTGCTCACTCATACACATGGAAGACATATGTAATGTTCAGATTTTACATCCTCATATATTAATTTTATATTCTTTCTCTAGGTACACTCTAATCCAACCCAGGAAGTTACTACAGACCTTATGGACTATGCCATTGTCCCCTATGTACAGAGGTAGATGTTGTCAAATTCATAATAGCAGTATTTGTTTGTTTAGAGAGGGGAGGAGGGGGAAGGGTAGCAGTACTTTTTCCAAATCTATGTACTATACATTTAAAAAACATAGTTTATCTTTTACAGCATGCAAACTAGTTTTATAGTAAATATGAGAGTGAACACTTTCACACAGGATAGTACAGGTCCGCATGAGCTCAGTGACAAGTGGTAAATGTTTTTTTTTCTTTAAGAGGGGTAGCTTGGACAGCTACAACATACATCCATGTAACTGCTGTGTTGCATATTTCAGTTTTATTTAAGGATTTCTCTCAAGAAAATGGCAACCCAGTGCCCTATTCCAAACATGCAGTAACTTCCTGGGTTGAATCTGAGTGTAGCTATGGTATTCACACATCTGATAGATAAACCACGTTCAATCCTAAACAGCAGTTAGGACTTTTGTTTATGCATTCATTGTAAAATCCTACAGAGCATCCTTTTAAATGAGTACAGGGTCTTTTCTAGGTACAAATTTATTTCTACCAGAGGGATCTTGATTTGTCACCTGTTTTATTTACTCTTTATACTGTTCTCTTATGCAGATTAATTTATCATTTATAGTTAGGGAAGGCATTTAATGGTATATAATGCTGTAACGTGCCAACCAAGAAAATGTTCTTACTCTGTAAAAAGCAATGCTTGGCCTAGTGATACCAAATTTTAACTGTCATAATCAATGGTGAAGAGATTTTTTTTTCTTTACCATTGATTACAATAGTTTAGTTGTATACATTAATTTACTTATCTCAATCATAGTAATAGCTTTAGCTTCTTAATATTAATTTAATTTTAACTATCAACTGAACTACTGTATTCCAATATTATTTCTTAGATTATTTATAACAAATAAAATTGACAATATGAGAAACAACTGCTATGAAGATGTTAAAAGAATGCCTACAGATAGAATCCCCCAGCTGTTATTAAAGTACAAACCAAATAGGACATAGAAGTGTTGGACACCCATTTACTAGATGGGAAGATACATTAAGGGTCGTATGCACACACATTACTCTCTACTCAAATTACTTCCAATCACTGGTGAGCTGAGATCGAATTAACGGCCGCCTTAACCGGTCATGCATGAATGTTGACGTTTTCGTAATAGGGACATTCCATACGAAATCGGCAAAAAAATTGTGAAAAATGAACTCACATCTTTAAAAGTTTACCATTTTTTTTACAGTGAAACTTTATGATATACTGAATATCAGTACCGAATTTCAAGTCTTCGCTTGGTGTAATTAAATAGTAATAGAGCTGTCAATTTATCGTATTGTTTTAAATAGTCTCTTTTATAAAATACATTTCTCGAAGTATGGCTATTCCCTCAACTTGAAAAGATAGTCACATTATAGATGATTTTATGCTCTATCGCGTGAAAATTAGTATGTTAATATTTACGTTTTTCTGAAGGGCGTAAATGCTATTAATATGCAATTGACCTTCCTCACCAAAAAAATTATAAAATCAAAAAGTGTCACATTATTACCTGAACACCAGTTAATTTTTTGTAATTAGTATTAAAGTGGAGTCTTGAAAGGAAACTACCAAAAATAATTATTTTTCCTAAAATCTCCTATGTGTAGACTGCCCGCAATACCTTTCGCGTGAGTGGAGATCGCTCGCTCGTACAAACAATGACGGAACTACTTGGTAATAGTCCTTTGCGCACTAACAAATATTTTTATTGTTATTATCATCATTACATTATTTTTATTATCATTATAACAATTATTACATTATCATCATCATCATCATCATCGTCGTGGACTAGTGGTTACTCTGCACGCCTCCGATTCCGAGGTTCGCGGGTTCAAACTCGATAGGAATCAATGGAATTTTAAAGGCGTAACGATTCTGAATGCTATTTTGCTATTTTAATGCTATGTTTTGATGCATAAAAATGCTGTTGTACTCTTCTTACTGACCAGGAGAGTGGAAGCAACGTTAGAATTTTGATTTTATCTTTTTTATCACTGCTAGCAGCAAATGCCTTCTTAAGATTTTCCAAAACCTCAATTTCATATTTATCCTCTTCTTCACTTGAAGAGTCAAATTGGTGGAAAATTTTATTTTTAATTGCCTCATTTACACTTTTATATTTATTTTTCACATATTTATTGTGAGACATTTTTGCTCTCTTAATGGGACTTTCCCCTATCAATTTAAATGATTCATTTAATGTTGGTATAGCCGATTCTTTAACGATGTCGGAACTACTATCGTTATTATTACTAGGTTGTGTTACATCGGATTCCTCATTTTCAGTATTAGTTAATCTGTTAGGCTGTACATCCTCAACATTTCTCTTACCCTCTAAAATTAGCCTGCAATTACTACATATTTTTGCCGAGAGCCAGTGTTCTTGGGGTACCCCGAGTTCCTCACAGTTCCATGGAGGGACAGATCTGAAATTTTTAAACTACTCTTATGTCGTCGTCCGAGTGGATTGAAACACTTTTCATTCACATAACACCAGTTAAGCTTATTCATAATAGACAGTGTAATTATATGTACAGTAATAAAATAAAACACTTCAATCTGCAAACTTGTTAGTTAAAAACGATAAAAGATTGTTTTAAATTTGATTGTAATACTTAAAATAATGAGGTGACACACTAAACACACGTACTGATTTAAATCTACTGTCTAGTAAATAATCTGAACTTGAGAATTGTTGATAGAGGAACAGATGTTTTAAGAAGACGCGCTGATTCAGCATTTCATTCGTTTGTTAGGAAGTGGAACTAGTATTAAAACATTCGGTTTTATTTGGAAGTGATATCTTGTAACAACACTATTTCGTCATAGTTTCCAGGGTACAATACAGTACACTCAATAAAAATTATTTTAAGATTGAAATTAGTAATTATAACATAATAAAAATCTATACCAGTTTATTCAATTAATGGTGTAAGAGTTTTTATTATATTTCATTTAATTGCAATGAAAAATTTGTAACAAAATAAATAATTTGTTTTAAGGGAGGAAAGAAGATTACGAGTATTTGAGAATAAAGTTCTTAGGCAAATATTTTGATCAAAAAGAGATGAACAGACAGGTGAACGGAGGAAACTACATAATAGTGAGCTACATGATATGTATAGAAAGCCAGATATAATAAGAACAGTTAAGTCTCGTAGGCTTCGATGGGCAGGTCATGTGGTACGTATGGAGGATGAAAGAGATGCTTGGAAAATTCTGGTAGGAAAACCGGAGGGAAAACGCCCAGTTGGAAGACTAAGAATGAAGTGGGAGAATAACATACATGATTTGAGGGAAGTAGATTATACAGAGGATAATTGGAAAACGTTAGCTCGGGATGGGATGTATGGAGAGCTTATGTCCGCGCTGCCATGAACCTACAGGTTCCTCAGAGCCAGTGAGTGAGTTAGTTATAAATAATTTGTTTAATAATTCACAGTAAACGTAAGTAACAGAGCTCTTTACTTCTCACTTCAGCAATAAAATTTGATAAATAAATATCTACTGCGTAAGAATTAAAATATCGCCACTTTTATAAATTTACGGTACTGTTCCATTAAGCACAACATATAATAATTTATTCGATTTAATGGCAGTTGAAAAAGTCACTGATGAAGCTCTTTTAATAAAGTACGTGCGCGACCTTGGTCGTGAAATGAATCTGATGCGCGTGGACCCGCAAGTTTTTTTACGAAAATAGAATAAAAAACATTTATATTGTCTGAACTATTCAACTCTCCAAAAGGGTAATTGCTGAAAATTAATCCTTATTACGTGAATAGTATCCTGTATTTTTTCCGTTTTCATTTTTTGATATGTACTGCAGTAAACCGCCATAAAACAGAAAATTGACACCGAAAATAAAAATATCCTAATTATAAAAATAACACCCTTAAACTACATGATATCACCTATATAAATATGTTTGAAACAAATTTTTGCTGTTTACTGTTTCAGAAATATTAGTTAGTAAATGTTTTAGTTTATCATATTTACGATAATTTTAGATCATCATAACTACGAACCTATAAATGATAAAAATTAAATTTCTGTATTAATACGTTTATAAATGTATTCACTATATTTAGGGATACATAAAATTAAAAAAATAAATTGCAAGATTTTTTGCTGTCCGATTTGATATGGAATGTCCCAATATTGGCAACGAATTACCCAGAATTCTCAGCAATAAAACCACTTCCGTTATTTTTGTCTGCTATAGAGGAATGCATCCCGCAAATAATACCGTATACAAACACATCTGCGACGCGCAATATTACGCCGATTCTCCTGTTCTTCCAGTTGAATTCTTTGGTAGACTCTATCAAATTCCTCTTCTCCGCGTATACCGAAAACATGATCGAGGTCTTCGAGGTCCGACATCTTGGATAAGTTTCAAACTACATCGGTTCCCTTCAGGATTTTCACATAAGTTTATATCTTGAGCTACGATCTTAAGGTACCTTGTCAGGTAGCTTTACAATTATTACCGCGTGAATAGATTTCTGAGTAAGAAAAATGTGTTTGAATAAAACTTTATCAGCAGAGAGCGCCTTTTACTGTCTAATGCGTTCAAACATTCGACCCTAAATCCCACTTGATGTGAAAACAGGTCAAAAGGCCTAATTCCATGAAGTAGAAGAAAAAGAAGCTTCTTAATATTAACAATTTTATTATTAATTTAACACTTCTCATAGAAGGATAAATTATATTTGAAGAGAAAAATTTTCGCCTAGACCGGGACTCGAACCCGGGACACTTGGCTTTCTGGGCCAAGTGCTCTACCAACTGAGCTACCGAGGCGAGTTACGATCTAGACACAAATTTTTCTCTTATGTACGTTGTAATTCCCTCGCGCCAAATGCTTGAAACCATAGCTTCTATCTTTGCAAATGGCGGCTTCTTAGTTAAGAAGACATTTATTGGGAATTTAACACTACTTTATAGCCAGTAGGGCTTCTATTGACGATTATATAATATAATATAATTTATTCTTCTATGAGAAGTGTTAAATTAATAATAAAATCGTCAATAGAAGCCCTACTGGCTATAAAGTAGTGTTAAATTCCCAATAAATGTCTTCTTAACTAAGAAGCCGCCATTTGCAAAGATAGAAGCTATGGTTTCAAGCATTTGGCGCGAGGGAATTACAACGTACATAAGAGAAAAATTTGGGTCTAGATCGTAACTCGCCTCGTTAGCTCAGTTGGTAGAGCACTTGGCCCGGAAAGCCAAGTGTCCCGGGTTCGAGTCCCGGTCTAGGCGAAAATTTTTCTCTTCAAATATAAAAAATATTCTTAATATTAATTGAATTTTAACTATCAATGGAACTACTGTATTCCGATATTATTTCTTAGATTAATTATAATAAACAAGTTGATTCAAAGAGCATTTGAGACTTGTATTCAATAGATTCTGATTTTAAATTGTGGTGCATTTTATTTTTTAGCACTAGTGTGTACAGCTGAAGATCTGTTATTGAAATTTCAAATGGAAATGAGAAAGATTGACATGTTTTCAGGCAAGTGACCGAGCTGAACCAAATGCACATCGTCTCGAAGCATTGTGGCATGAACATGTATCACAGCATGGAGAGAAATCATCTCTGTCACAAGTCATATGGAGGTTCTGTCGAACTCGGTGTATTGTCGCCATGACATTCATGGTTTTGGCTGTGATCTTTCAGTTCCTGGGACCTGTAAGTTCTAATGTTCTTCTGTATCCTAGATTTACTTGTGTTGAAATGCAAAAGTGTGCTTATTTCATGCTAACAATACGTTATGATACAAAATAAATGAAAACATAAGTTTCTGTAAAATGTCATTGGTTAATTTTAAAATTACAATAGGAAGTAACATTAAGAGGTTTTTAGTACACAATTGATCTTCTTGGTGATACAATATTAAAATATATATACAGTCAATATGCCCATTTCACCAATAATATTTAAAATGGTCAACTAGTTTCTACAGCCAAGCTGTCATTCTCAAGACCAGATATTGACAGTCAATATCTGGTCTTGAGAATGACAGCTTGGCTGTAGAAACTAGTTGACCATTTTAAATATTATTGGTGAAATGGGCATATTGACTGTATATATATTTTAATTAAGAGGTTTACTTAATAATTAATTTATTTGGTCTGTATATTCTTACCTCTTATGGTTGTTTTTGTTGAATATATGTTTCAAGGTTTGTTAGCCCCATGTTCAGCTGTTACAGACTCATGATTTTGTAATAGTGAAGATGGGGCTACCAAGCCTTAAAACATAATTTCAACAAAACTAACCATATGAGGTAAGAATATACAGACCAAATAACACTTTGAGTCTGGCGGTGGTACTAGTATCACGGCATTTAAATGACACTAAAGCCGGAGAAAATTAAATCACTTGACCTGCCTGTGCCAGCAGATTGACAGGGGTATTTTTTCTGAACCAGATAACACCCTGTAAATCTGCCTGCACAGGCATGCTGAGGAATTTAATTTTCTCCGACTTCAGTGTAATTTAAATGCCGTGGTACTAGTACCACTGCAGGATTCAAAGTGTTAATTATCATTGGTTAATTGTGGCTTCTATGCTCTAGAATAGATAAAAAATAGTTCAGTAATTTGATTGCAAAAGCAAAGTATGAACCATAGACATGGTTTATAACTTATTATTTCAATGACAATTATAAAAAATATAACTAAACATTTACAGCAAGCCTAGAGTCCTATCTCTCTCCTTCACGTGTTGCAGCTGTTAGTAGTCATGTATATATTCATGATGAACCGAAGGGAAGGGCCACTTACCAAATGCACTGGTCAGCATGGTGAGGCATTCGGCCGAACTGATATTTCTTCCCCTTCCTATATCAGTTCTATCTAGCCTCCCTTGGCTAAACTCTTGTTTTCTTTGACCCTAATGGTATTAGAGCACTCGAGGCCTTAGGGTTCTTTTCAATCTCTGTCCTATCACTATTCTTAAAAATCTAAGGCAAAGTTGTTCGCGTCCATAGAACTCCTTAATCTACACATGCCTCTGGGTGGGGCAAAATGAACAACACATAAGCCCTATAATTATATCATGGTATCGCTTCTATCTGTAAATAATTCTGGAGGTAAAAATGTCAAAGCTATAACAACATATACCTCTCCAATCTCCAGAAAAGTGTTGGAAATAAAAAAGATCATAAGATTATTGACCAAACAAAATAAAAATTATCCAGCTCCAATGGATCCCCTCTCATTGCAGGGTACATGGAAATGAAATGGCAGATCTTTTAGCAAAAAAAGGGCACCAAAATGTTACAGAAAACAAATCAATCCCTGCCCTACCATTCTGCAAAAATTATCATTAAAAGAAACTTCCAGAAAGAACTGATGGAGCACTTCAAATCACAAAGTAATGAGAAACCATGGGCTATCTCGCAGAATAAAAACTTAATACCTGAACAACCAAGACATGAAGCAGTAGCAACATTCAGACTGTTAACAGGCTGTGATTACCTGGCAGCGCACCTCCGTAAAATTGGAATCTTCAACTCTCCAAATTGTATCCTGTGCCAAGACAATAACACTACCATGAACTAAGATCATCTTGCTAGCTGTGAGGCTCTGAAGATATCACCTACAAGAACTCTGCCAGGACTCTATTGGGAAGCAAGAAAGCAAATGGAACACATCCAAGCTAATGGGCATTAGACTACTACTACTACTACATTTACAGCAACATTATAAATTTATAATTGTGCTCAAACTATTTTTTTTAATTAACAGGTATGGATTTTCAGTTTTTCAATAGTTATGTATGGTGTGACAGTCGTATAGTAATGCATGTACAAAGGCAGTCGTGTTTATGCGAGTTCTGCCCATCTACATCGTAATGCTTTCAGAGAGCTAATCGTCTGTAACTATTGTACATTAAATGAGGTAGAATTTGTACTTCCATGATGTTCTGGACCTGCTTGACCTGCCTTCATTTGTGCCGAGAGCTATAGAAGGCCCTTAGCGTATCTGCTGGGTACTCATCTCGCATACATATTTTTTATTGACCCAGTAATTTGGATGTTATGTGGTTAGCATGTCAGATCTCCAATCATAGCTGGTTTTTTCAACCTGGAGCTGCTAATTATTGTAGCTTCCCAAATTCCTCAACATTCTGGTTGGACACTAGTCTTATACATTGGCTGAAATTCCATGAAAACATTTCTTCCCCCATGGAACTGAAATCATGTGTCCCGTAGCTCTTCCCTTAGACCGCCCAGCCTCTGGTTCAGACTTGGTTTTGCAATTAACTGATTTTTTATCCAATATAACTACAACAGTTATTCACAAATTATTATTTAAAATCATCATCATCAACAACAACAACTATTAAGCCCAGTGGCCTGTTCCGACCTCATTATAGGTCGAATTGGTCCTTCCATCTCTTCCATGGTCTTCCCAACATTCTTCTCCCTTTTGGTTTATAATTATACATTCCACTTGGTATGCGCTGTTCATTCATAAAGAATAACTAAAGAAGAGATAAAAAATACAAATCCTATAAATATTAATGATATTCAGTCAAATAAAAAAGTTAATACGTGCTGAAGATAAGCATTTTGATAATATTTTATTCTTTCACAGAGATTAAATATATTAAGTTCTGTTTTTATATCTTCGTTTTTCTTTTTATCAATCCTTTGGTATCCTGCTATTGCTCTCAACATCTTCATTTCAGCAGCCTCTATTTGTTTACTACCTGCCTTTGTTAATGTCCAGGTTTCACATCCATAGATAACAGATGGAACTGCCAATACTTTGTAATAGTGTTTTTTTCTAGTCTTATTCAATAAAATGCGTTTAATTGTGCCACATAGATAATTGAATCGTATTTTAGTGTGTTTATCTATATTTCTGTCATTGCCGAAATGACATCCCAAATAATTAAAACTCTGAACTTGGTCTATAATTACATTGTTTATCATTATTTTTGTTCTTATTGCACTTTTTCCTTTCAGAGCTAATACTTTTGTTTTAGATGTAGATATTCTTAAATTGTATTTTAGAAAGATATTATTTAAAGTATAAAGGAATTGTTATTTAAAATCATAATTTAAATTGTATACAGTATTTGAACTTTGATCAGCAACTCATCTTCCCAAATCTGCCTCTTCTCCTATTCCCATGAGAATTCCATTCTAATGCAACTGCTTTATGGATCAATTTCATTTTTTTTTTTATTTTACCTTAATTTCTCTTTAACCTACCTTTCTCTATAATTCTCTAGTTAAAATGTTTGTTCAGTATTTGAAGGAGCTAATAACATGTTTGAATTTTTTGTCCACTTAGGCAATTATTCAGCGGTTTGTACTTCAGTATGTAGAAGATAAAAATATACCATTGTGGTGGGGTTTAATGTTAGTGTTTCTGCTTTTCTGGTGCCAGTTGTTGCGCAATTACTGTTTTGGAGCAGGATATGTCATGGGACTACAAACTGGTAAGCACTTTATGTAAAATATCTCTCTTTCAAATAGAAATGGACAACATTAAACTTGATCTTTTGAGGCTAGTTCTTTACATGAAAGCATTCTGTGACTCATTACTGAAAGAAAGTTTGTATAATTCTGGGGACGGTTTTGTACATTTGTAAATCATTTGGCTTGGTCAGATGAAAGCCATGTTTTAATCCATGACTTTATTATATGGGAATAGATTGTAGAATAGGCACTAGATAAATATGTTGTTAGCAATGGTTTAGGTTGTAGATAGGCTGCTTGTTTAGCAATATTATCAACTATTTCATTTCCATTTATGCCACAGTGACTTTGTATCCATTGAATGATTATTCCTTTTTTGGAGTTGTATGAGTTTATTCAGATGTTTTTGAATAGAGAGAGATAAGCTGGCATATGAGTGTGATGTATATTTCATTATATTTAAAGTAGCTCCCATAGAGTCAGTGAATATACATATGGATTTATCGGATATACTATATATATGTAAAAGGGCTGCCTCTATAGCTAATAATTCAGTATATAGCCAATAAAAACATCCAATGCAGCCCTACTATTTTTCAATATCATATGTTTTATGAAATATATGAATAATTTAACTCTGATGTAATCATCCAATTTTAGTGTTGTATTCATTTGTCTTTTTATTGAACCCTATTATATTTATAATTAATGGCAACTCAATCAATCAGTCATGTAAATGCACTTATTTAAGGAAGAGGATAAACTTAATATTGGCCATAACATTTTACATTAGAAGATTAAGAAACTAGAATATTAATGGGCTAAATCCAAAAAATTGCATTTACTTTTTCAATAATAATGGTCAAAATTCTTATAAAATGAACATAAAAATATATAAGAATTAAATTAATGTTTTCATTATCTCACCTCATATCATTTTTGTTCTATACTGCAGTTTCGGAGCTTATCTCCATCATTCTGTGTTGAAGTTACGTGTCCGTCCGCCATCTTTGTTCCCTCTTGACTTGAGTCATGACTTATTTATCACTCACCTCATATTGTTCTTCTTATTTGATTATAAATTCCTAAAATAAGTAATGACTTATTTATTTAACTTTCACAGGGAAAGAACACTATGAGGTTTAATTTAAGAATTAAATTAAATTTAATTTAGTGTTCTTTCCCTGTGAAAGTTAAATATATAAAAATATATTCTAGTAAACATGTATATGCCAAACTAACTTCTAAACTAAAATATCAAATTGTAATTCAGACATAATGTGTTATATATATATATATATATATATGCGTGTGTGTTTCTGTGAATTTTTAAAATGTTCTAACTGTGGATATGTTCAACCTGGATACTAAAGGGATAATTTATATTTGAAGAGAAAAATTTTTGTCTAGATCGGGACTCGAACCCGGGACCCTTGGCTTTCCGGGCCAAGTGCTCTACCAACTGAGCTACCGAGGCGAGTTACGATCTAGACGCAAATTTTTCTCTTATGTACGTTGTAATTCCCTCGCGCCAAATGCTTGAAACCATAGCTTCTATCTTTGCAAATGGCGGCTTCTTAGTTAAGAAGACATTTATTGGGAATTTAACACTACTTTATAGCCAGTAGGGCTTCTATTGACGATTTTTATTATTAATTTAACACTTCTCATAGAAGGATAAATTATATTTGAAGAGAAAAATTTTCGCCTAGACCGGGACGCGAACCCGGGACCCTTGGCTTTCCGGGCCAAGTGCTCTACCAACTGAGCTACCGAGGCGAGTTACGATCTAGATGCAAATTTTTCTCTTATGTACGTTGTAATTCCCTCGCGCCAAATGCTTGAAACCATAGCTTCTATCTTTGCAAATGGCGGCTTCATAGTTAAGAAGACATTTATTGGGAATTTAACACTACTTTATAGCCAGTAGGGCTTCTATTGACGATTTTTATTATTAATTTAACACTTCTCATAGAAGGATAAATTATATTTGAAGAGAAAAATTTTCGCCTAGACCGGGACTCGAACCCGGGACCCTTGGCTTTCTGGGCCAAGTGCTCTACCAACTGAGCTACCGAGGCGAGTTACGATCTAGACGCAAATTTTTCTCTTATGTACGTTGTAATTCCCTCATGCCAAATGCTTGAAACCATAGCTTCTATCTTTGCAACGTACATAAGAGAAAAATTTGCGTCTAGATCATAACTCGCCTCGGTAGCTCAGTTGGTAGAGCACTTGGCCCGGAAAGCCAAGGGTCCCGGGTTCGAGTCCCGGTCTAGGCGAAAATTTTTCTCTTCAAATATAATTTATCCTTCTATGAGAAGTGTTAAATTAATAATAAAAATTGTCAATAGAAGCCCTACTGGCTATAAAGTAGTGTTAAATTCCCAATAAATGTCTTCTTAACTAAGAAGCCGCCATTTGCAAAGATAGAAGCTATGGTTTCAAGCATTTGGCGATAGGGAATTACAACGTACATAAGAGAAAAATTTGCGTCTAGATCGTAACTCGCCTCGGTAGCTCAGTTGGTAGAGCACTTGGCCCAGAAAGCCAAGGGTCCCGGGTTCGAGTCCCGGTCTAGGCGAAAATTTTTCTCTTCAAATATAATTTATCCTTCTATGAGAAGTGTTAAATTAATAATAAAAATCGTCACTAAAGGGATAACCTATTGATTTTGATAAGAATGCAAGTATAGTAAATAGAATAATTTAATGCACTTTATCTTGTAGATTTTAATTGTCTAACAAAGGAACTGTCAACCAATACATTCCGAAACCTATCTTGATATTTCTCTCAGAGAAGTATTGGGATGTACCAAGACCATGTCCAAAAAAAGTTATCTGCCATTTTTAACTGAAGGCACAGAAATTGTAGCCAGAATTCAGCAATGACAACCTACTATGCAAAGCAGATGAATAGAGCAGAGTGGAATAAGGCAGGATATTGCAGGAACAACAGGTTGTGAGGGTTATCCAGTCCACCAAGTCAGGAGTTGTTTTACTTTTGTGTAGTTTAAATGAGATATGTGGCACTGGATTATAATGCCTAGCAGTTAAAAGCGGCAGATATTTTTTAGACACCACTTTGTGGTATATCACAATGCTTCTCTGAGGAAATTTCAAGGTAGAATTTGACATTCAGTGATAGATAGTTCCCTTGTAAGTAATGTTTTTTGATAAATATGGTAGTCTGATTAGTGACACAGTCTATTTTTTGCTAGTAGACATTTCATGAAAATAAAATAAATTTTTTGTTATTATTCCAGCAATCAGGGTTCAGGGAGCAGTGCAGCATCTTATATATAAGAAAATGCTCTTGTTACGTAGTGGAGGAGAGAAAGTGCTGGGACAAGTTCTCACCTTCTGTACAAATGAACAAGAACGTTTGTTTGAAGCTTGTCACATGGGTGTTTTACTTCTTGGTAAGTTTCCTTATAAAAAACATTATGTATGTATGTATGTAGGTAATGCTCTGCAGTTAACAAAGTTATTCTCCTTCTTGCTTCCCAAATACTTGGATATCATATTTTGATAATTTTGAAGAGCTATACAGTTTACTAAATGTTCTCTGTCCATTTCCACAACTTGAGAACATAATTTTTTTTAAATTATTTTATGGAAATAAATTAGTTGGTGTGGCTGTACCGCCTGACCTGGACAAAAGGAAAGTCACCAAAATCTGCAGCATTCCTGGAACGACCCATACCAAGTGATGATAAGGATCAACAATGTGGTCTACTGGATCCAATGTTAACCTAGAGGGACGATGATGGTAGTTCACCTGTATCAACTGGGAGCATACAGAGGAGCTGCTCAGGATGGTCAGCCCTGAGAAGGGAGAAATGTGATGCATTGTTGATATCCTTACTCAAATGACTACCTTTGAATTTTTTGGGCAGCAGCAAGACTCCAATCTTTCCTTATAAGGTAGAAGGGGAATCATGAGTTGTGACTCACTGATAGCTTTCCAGATGTGTCTATGCACCACTTTCTAGAAGGATTGGCCTCTCGAGGTTTCTGTTTAAGAAGGATCAAGACTTAATTTCCAGATTGTTCAACCCTCACATATAAAAGGGATCCGAGTCGGTCATAAGAGAATTGTGATCTAAAAGTCAATAAATGCATTGTGATTTGAAGATGAATATAGTATTTGAAATGAAAAATATATGCCTAGACTGGGGTTTGAACTCAGGACCTTTGACTCTTATACATAGTTAATTCCCTAACCCCAAATGCTACGAGCCGTTGCTATGATTTTTGCAAATGGCGGCTTCTTTATTAAGAAGACTTTTTATTGGGGATTTAAACATTACTTATAAAGCCAGTAGTGCTTCTTTCAATGTTAATATTATTCGTTTTTAAACATCTTAATGATGGACAACCCCCAGTCTAGGCGTATATTTTTCTTTCAAATATAATTTGTCCATCATTAAGATGTTTAAAAACGAATAATATTAACATTGATGAATATAGTGTTGGGAATTGATGACTTCTGCATGTGTGAAGACATGAACTATAAGATTGTGTTTGACAAAGATTCAAAAGCAGAGAAATCATATGAGCTTGTACAGTGAATAATTGTGAATAAAATAAAGAAGATTGCAAATTTTTGTGCAAACCAGTGTGAAGTTAAAGAAATTCTACCTGTTCTATCACTATAATTACAATGTTTGTGCATGAACTGCTCATTTCCAAAGACTTTTAATGGGAATCGCCATTTTAAGATAGAGGTTATAAGATGCATGATTCTTCAAATTATATTAAATGGATTTGTTCCAAATTTTAAGGAGATATTTGACAAATCTGTGTACACAATTTAACCTAGAGATTTGTCTTATAAGTGATTACTGTTGGATTTACTTATAAAATTATGTTGATTATTTAACTCATGCCCCAAATGGGAGTCAATGACCAATCACATTTCAATGAATTTTGATTTACAACCAATCGCAGTCATTTTTCACCTCAATTTTATGAATTTAATTTTAATAATGATAATGATAATTCCATGGCGCAACAGGCCTAGAAGGCTCTTAGCCTACCAGTTGGCTGCTGGCCTGACATCCACATGTGTCAATCACAGAGGTAGATGATCATCTAGTCAGTATAGGGATGACAAGTGGTCAGCATGTCGAGTTCCCCAGCCGTTATAGCTGGTTTTCTCAACCTGGAGCTGCTACTTATTATAGCTACCCAAATGCCTCACGATGCTGGTTGGGCACCGGCCCCATACTGGCCAAAATACCATGAGAAAATTTCTTCTCACATGGAGATTTGAACCAGCACAAGTCCCGTAGCTCTGCGCCAAGGCTTCCTGCCTTAACCACTCGGCTATGTGCAGGACATCAATTTAATTTTATCATATTAAAATCAAGCTCCTCCTTTTTAACATTCTGAATAGGTCAGAGCATTATTTTGCAGTGACTGACTCTCTAAGAAATATGTTGAATATAACAATTTATATATTAAGATGTAGGAATCCTAGAATACAAGTGGCTCCCAGATTGTATAGATAGTGCATGAATGTAAGCAGATACTGCTTGCGGGATATAATAGAAAAGCATTTGTAGCAATTGATTATACCACAAAAAAAAAAGAAACCACTGTTTGCACTTTCTTAAACATATTATTTCCCAGGTATTTATGTTCCAGAAAAATATAATTGACATATTTACATCATAAATTAATTAAGAACCTATAATGTTGGTTATAAACAGTTTGATGTGCTTCATTTTTTCTCCACTAGGGTGCATTCTTACAATATTGCAATCCTTTGACAATAAATAATATGATCTGGTTGCAGTGATGAACAAATGAAACATAATAAACATTTCTCATTTGTTTTCAAACATCGCTGTTTACATTAAATATATAAATATTTTAAAATAACTCTATTTAAATAACGATTTGTGAGTAAACAGCTTAATTTTATTCATTAAATAATCCTAACAAATGCCACTCTTTATTTCCAAATTCTCTAGATAAATTCACTCATCACTTCATGACATCAATAATTTGGAAATCAATCACTCATGGCATTACTTACGAAAAATAAATTTTGGTACAATAAAGTAATTTTCACAATGGAAACACGGATTTAAAAAGGAAGTCCACTTTGAAATAATAATCAAAATTTTCACTGAACTTCCATTCTGCTAAGCATAGTTCCCGTTGAAATCTGTATTTTAAAAGCAGTATTTAAACATTAGCAATTTAGGAAATTATATGTTCCCTCAAGACATTTTATTTGGCATTGTTATTGTATTAAATTAATTCCAAAAAGCAGTAAATCTATTGGACTCCAAAATAGCTAATCAGGCTATAGCTTTTTACACAACTCTAAAAATATTTTGTTTCTTAGAATATCATAAGCTTTCCAGATTTAAAAAAAAATTGTATTACAAAATAGATCCCCTGTTGGGGAACTGACATTTTGACCATGTGTCATCCCTATAGTAACTGGTGATTGTCCACTCCTGTGATTAAAACATATTGATGTAAGGCCAGCAGTCAGCTGGAGACAAAGGTCTTCTAGTCCTGTTGCACCATGGAAAAAAATATAAGTAATTACAGTAGATCCCCTCACATTTCAAAGTGAGTTGTAATGTCTCCCCTGAAAACTGCTCTTAATTTTTCAAAGTTAAATCTGCACATTAACCACTCATTCTGGATGGCTTATTGCCCAAGATAGGAGTAAAATTACTCCAAAATTCATAGTTAAATATGGGAAATAACATTATGAGGTTCTTAATTCATAAATTAATGAGTCGTTTTTTTACATCTTACTTCATATTTTATGTTTCTTTAATGTCGGTTGAAAATGAGACATACTTCTCTAGTAAAATAGTTCCCGTGTTTAAAGAAACATAAAATACGAGGTAAGATGTAAAAAAATGACTCATAAATTTGTGCTGGCAAGTTAACCACACTACTGCTACCATTTGTGCTGGCAAGAGACCAGCGCTCTGTTACCATTTGTGGCCCTTTTGAAAACCACGCAGACTGCTACCTTTGCTCCGGGATCGGGTTTTGTAATTTGCTGTTTCTATTAACGTGGATCTGATTTCCAAAGAGGATATCTTATCAAGAAAATGGCCTACCTCGGGCCCATAGAAGGTAGCCGTTGATTCATCTTTCTTATTAAATACAAGACAATGACTGTGTTTTTAATAATGCTAATCAGCATGATAGTTGAGGAGCTCGGAATGGCATCTTACGTGAGTGATATCCATAACAGGATAGTGAACAACTATTTACACTTAAACAAAGCAAGAGGGGCGTTATTTAAAAGATAACTTTAATAAACAAGTTGGCTTAATAAAAGTAAATTAACAACAAAGAAATGATGGCACTCGATCAAACGATCAAAGTAGCCGTACAGAAAAAGAAAATAAATAAATAACATACCATACATCACACCACACTCACACAGATGTCCGAGTTTCGGGAATATCCTCTTCCCTAGATGGTCGGACCAACTCAAACAGGCCTCTTCTTGGCCTTAAGACAACTTGTCTACGTAGAAGTCCATGTTTTAACTTTCCAGTCGCATATTGATCTGGAACCGGATTCTACTCTTGAATCCGTTAGTACAACCAAAACGCCGATTGCTATGATGATCGAATGATATAGTTCTGTAGGTGCACTATGTATATAAAGGTTCCGAGGTAGAGGGGGAATGCGCCGTAGACATGCGCGGCAGGAAGGATGAAGAGGGAAGGGGTAGCCACTAGGAGAACATGGATATTGGCATATTTCACAAATGTTCCAGTGTAGGGAGGAGAACAAAGATACTACACTGAACCGCAAAAGGCACTTTCGGTTCAAATTTACATAAAAGGTAAAGGTAAAGTGATCCCACTACAGGCCTCAGGAGGCCCTTGGGGTCGTAGGAGGTTAAGGCTCCCACTTTTTCTTGATAATCGGCACTTTATGTCAGCCGGGTTGTCAGCCCTGCGTGACGGCCGCCTTTACCCCAGAACAAGCGTCTGGTACTCATTTCAGTTAGAGGCTGAGTCGACCCCAGGGCCATAGTGCCGCCAGAAGGTTTGGGTCAGTTTAAAAATCCTGACCCCACCGGGACTCGAACCCTCGACCTTCCGGCTTGTAGCGCAGTGCCTTAACCACTACGCTATGGATAAATTTACATACTATTCCAAAATGATCATCTCTAAATACAGTATTATGATTATATAAATTCGGCTTACAACATTTTAATTCAAAATTGAACAAGTAACAAGAAACATTAAGGGCCACATGCAAATACATTGTCTCTACTCAAATTACTTCCAATCACTGGTGAGCTGATTCACCGTGAGCAAGTGCAAAGATCGAATTAGCTACCCACTAACTGGGCATGCATGAAAGTCGTCGTTTTCGTAATATTGGCAAGAAATTATCCAGAATTCTCAGCGATAAAACCACTTCCATTATTTCCGTCTGCTAGAGGAATGCATTTACGCTTGCGTCCTGCAAATAATACCGTATACAACGACGTCTGCATTGTGCAATATTATGCCGATTCTCCTGTTCTTCCAGTTGAATTCTTTGGTAGACTCTATCAAATTCCTCTTCTCCGCATATACCAAACACATGATCGAAGTCTTCAAGGTCCGACATCTTGGGTAAAGCAGCAAGGTACGCGGCAAGGTTTCAAACTACATCAGTTCCCTTCGGGATTCTCACGATTCGTTTCTCTCTTAAGTCAGCTTGTCAGGTAGCTTACGAATTTCAACAATTATTATCGCATGAACAGATTTCTGAGTAAGCAAAATCGTATTAGGATACAACTTTCTCAGCAGAGAATGCCTTTTACAGTCTAATGTGTTCATACATTCCAGCCTAAGAGAATATTCTAACTTACCAACTTTAGTAGCAGAAATTTCAAGTAGAAACTTTCAGATTACTTACACAGCTCACATGAATCTGTGTATAATTGTACAGTTGAATCTTCTGCTTGCTCTTTCTGTAATTGTAGCAAGGATATGGATTGAATTTGTCTTCTCTCCCCATCCTTCATTTAATTTTCAAATCATTTTGTGTAAGACAGTGAATGCCAAATGCTCTACATTAGATACCAACCAACATTATTAATGTATTTTTTTTAATACAGGCACTCCTGTGATGTTTGCCATGTGCCTCACATATTCCCTGCTGGTTCTGGGACCTTGGGCACTGGTCGGAAACCTGGTTATATTGTTATTCTACCCGATCATGGTAAGTGGAATTACTGTGAAAAAAAATTATTACACATTCTGTCTATGTGAAAAGGATATTTCTTTAGATGTAAGAAATTTGTGTCCTTGTTTGATTCCTGGCTATACAATATAATTTTTTTTGTGCATAAGGATGGAGGGCATGCCAAATCATAGTTGATTAAAGCTGCATACTGGAAGGTCATGTTTTCATTTCTAGATGGGGTCAAGATTTTTAACTGGTCTAAATTTTCTGTCAGAACTGTAGTGCTAGGTCGACTTTGTCTGTAATGGAAATGAGTAGCAGACTGTGTTCTGAGGGTAAAGGTAGCTGTCATGGGGGTCTGACAACCCAACTGACTTCTTATGGCAATTGTCTAGAAAGTTGGGTGCCTTAACCTCCTTACGTAGGTCACTAGATAAGTTTTGAGATATGCAACAATGGGCCATGATAGAGTTTCCATACCTATCATATCTTTTCAAACAACTCTCCAGCACATTCTACACACCATTGCATCCTCTGGAACCACGTCTGGAAGCAGCCACGCCATTCGATCTCAGACACTGCACTAAGCTCCTCCAACAGCATCTTCTGGGCTAGGAAATTGGTGTCCACGCTTGCAGTTCTTCACGTTCGGGAACAGGAAATAGTCGCACGGGGCTAGGTCCAGACTGTAGGCTCAATGAGACATTCATTTCACAGGTGTCTTTTCCAGAAACCTAATTGTTGCATTGGCTGTGTACAAAGAGGGTGGGGCAGAATTCCCCACAGGACAGTCTTCGGCCGCTTCTCCTGGATCTTTGAGAAGACAGACTTCAGTATACCATTTAGCAGTAACTGTCATCTGATCCTCTAGCACAACTGTAGCCAGATGACCACTTGTTCAGAAGAAATTGGCCACCATTTTCTTCCCCACACTCCTAGGCCTTTCGACTTTGGTCTGAGGCTGCTTATCTTGGAAGACCCACACCTATGATTGGTGCTTTGTTTCACAGGCATATTGGTAGATCCAAGTTTAGTCACCCATCACTATGTCTGACACCCGGCAGGAGTCCCCGTTGTTGAATCTCGCCAGCATTTCTCTACACAATTCCACCCTAGTGCGTTTATGCCCTTCTGACAAGTGGTGTGATACCCATCGAGAAGAAATTTTCCTCACTCTTAAGTATTGGTGCAGGATGGTGGAAACACTTGGCGAACTAATCCCTAGGCCATCCTTGATGTCCTTCCTTAATCAGAGTCTCCACTGCAGAGACGTTATCCTCTGTCACCACTGTTGTTGGTCTCCCACTTCTCCCTTCATCTTTAAGGGATGTTCTCTCTCCCTATTAAATTCAGGAAATCAGAGGAAAACTTTTGCACGTGAAGGAGCAAGGTCCCCAAATGTTTGTGTGAGTTGCTCAAGTGTTTGCAACTCATTTAAATCTCACTTAAAATCATATAAAATCATAGCAAGAAAATACTCCCTCTCAAGCTCCATAGGACATGTTTGATTTCACCACGCACAGACTACTTCACAAAGGTGCTGATCAGAGACAACTAAAAGGAATCGTTTCTACCTGCTATGGTTTTGACGTTCGAGAGTTGGGCTTTCAAATGGTATATTAATTTATTGCATTCCTGTCGCCATTCTGCTGTATCTCAAAACTTATCTAGTGACCCTTGTACTACCTCAAGGATATCCTAAGGCCTGCAGTAGGATCACATTATCTTTCTCTTGTACAGAGCCTAGAACATAATTTATCTCAGCATTGTGATAATAAATATAATCTATAAGGGGGGAAAAAAAGTAACAATCTTCTTTGCTTTCTTCAGAAAAATTAAACTTGCATATCTGATATCACTGTTATCCCAATATCATTCAATTTCTGAAGGATGACAATGATGATTGTTACACTGATTCACACTACTATTTTTCTTTCTCTAAATAGACTATGGGTACTTGATTATATTTGAAGAGAAAAATTTTCGCCTAGACCGGGACTCGAACCCGGGACCCTTGGCTTTCCGGGCCAAGTGCTCTACCAACTGAGCTACCGAGGCAAGTTACGATCTAGACGCAAATTTTTCTCTTATGTACGTTGTAATTCCCTTGCACCAAATGCTTGAAACCATAGCTTCTATCTTTGCAAATGGCGGCTTCTTAGTTAAGAAGACATTTATTGGGAATTTAACACTAATTTATAGCCAGTAGGGCTTCTATTGACGATTTTTATTATTAATTTAACACTTCTCATAGAAGGATAAATTATATTTGAAGGAAGGGAATTACAACGTACATAAGAGAAAAATTTGCGTCTAGATCGTAACTTGCCTCGGTAGCTCAGTTGGTAGAGCACTTGGCCTGGAAAGCCAAGGGTCCCGGGTTCGAGTCCCGGTCTAGGCGAAAATTTTTCTCTTCAAATATAATTTATCCTTCTATGAGAAGTGTTAAATTAATAATAAAAATCGTCTATGGGTACTTGATTTGACAAATAGAAAAATATATTTAAGAAAATTGAAATAAAGTTAAGGGATAGTGTTATATCATTGACATAATTTCCTGTACTGTTATCTTTAGCCAGTGACAACCATTTCATTCAACCTTGATTCTTTAAAGCTTTCATGCCATATATTTATTTTATTTTTTTAATATATGTTTAAAAATAAAATTAAGAAACTATAAATTGAAAGTGATATAAAATGTGATGGATATTTAAATTAGTCTTTTTTATAATATGATTTGTTCTACAGGGTGGAATAGCTAATCTTACAAGTAAAGTGAGAATTAAAACTGTGAAAGTGACAGATCAGCGAGTGGGTCTGATGAGTGAAATTCTAAACAGCATTCGTCTTATAAAAATGTATGCATGGGAAGATAGTTTTGCTAATAAAATTGCTGGTAAGTTATTGTAGGGAAGATAGTATAATGTAAATGAATTTACTTTTTTTAAGATATATCTGGAGATATAATTATTAATGTATATTAATTAATTTATGTATAATAATTATTTTGTATTTTTAAATAATTTATTTATATCTGGAGAGTTGTAATAATAAGTAAATTGTTAAGGTAGAATATTTTTTATCACTCACCTCATATTGTTATTCTTATTTGATTATAAACTAGTTTCGGAACATAGTTTCTGTTCCATCCTCAGTATCGTCATGACCGTTGTTCTGTCGTCTTGAAGAGCTGTCCTTCTCTCCTTCCATTGGCTGACTGAAAAATCTCGAAACCAGGTCATTCTCACCGGGAAATTCAAAGTTCATTAATTTCTTCTTTTCGCTCTTTTGAATGTAGATCTTTTCCCAAACAGTAAGTTCTTTTGGTTTTTCTATTTGTTTTAATAATTTAGAAAAACCAAAAGAACTTACTGTTTGGGAAAAGATCTACATTCAAAAGAGCGAAAAGAAGAAATTAATAAACTTTGAATTTCCCGGTGAGAATGACCTGGTTTCGAGGTTTTTCAGTCAGCCAATGGAAGGAGAGAAGGACAGCTCTTCAAGACGACAGAACAACGGTCGTGACGATACTGAGGATGGAACAGAAACTATGTTCCGAAACTAGTTTATAATCAAATAAGAAGAACAATATGAGGTGAGTGATAAAAAATATTCTACCTTAATGAATATACCTCATAGTGAGAATTCCTAAAATAAGTAAGTAAATTGTTACTTATTTTAGGAATTCTCACTATGAGATATATTCATTAAGGTAGAATTTTTTATCACTCACCTCAATTACAATATGAGGTGAGTGATAAAAAATTCTACCTTAATAAGTAAATTGTTAAATTAATATTAAGAAGCTAAAGCTGTTACTATGATTGAAATAAGTGTTTATTTTTATTATTTCACTCACCTCATACTTCATAATTCATAGCAGACCCTGGGTTTCTTCACATAATTTGTGACATTGTCAATGCTGCGTCACGTTCACAACTGACGTCCAACGGCCTTCTATCCTGCAGACTGACCTCCGCGCCATCTGGTGGCCGACCGAAGAATTTCCAAATCAGTCCTCTTTCTTTATACCCGGTTATAAAGAAAGAGGACTGATTTGGAAATTCTTCGGTCGGCCACCAGATGGCGCGGAGGTCAGTCTGCAGGATAGAAGGCCGTTGGACGTCAGTTGTGAACGTGACGCAGCATTGACAATGTCACAAATTATGTGAAGAAACCCAGGGTCTGCTATGAATTAGAAGTATGAGGTGAGTGAAATAATAAAAAATAAACAATATTAAAGAAAGAACCTCATAGTGTTATTTCCTATCTACATAACTTAAGTAAATTGTTGTTTCAGATGTTAGAAATATGGAGAGAAAAGAACTTCAAACAGCTGCATTTTTGCAGTCTTTCAGTAACACTATTACTCCTGCCATTACATTACTTGCTTCCATCTCCACATTTCTTGGTTATAGGTAAGTACATAAAACATTATGTTTTCATAATTCAGAACTGAGATATATTCTAAACAGAAGAAAATGGCACTTATTTGACCCTTACTAAAACTGAAAACAACTTGCAACGCTTTGACTTATAGACCTATCAGTATACTTCCATGTTTATGTAGATGACTTACAAGGAAGTACTAAACATTTTAAACCAAAAAATATTATAGAATCCAATGACAGAATGAACATAGTGTCAGTTTTTATTGTGAGTTCTTGAATTATTTGATAAATTACAAATATTTATATGTGGTATTTTGAAAAGAAAAATTAATGCTTGAACCGAGACTTGAACCCCAGACCTCTGGTTCTACACACCAATATGTAGACCATTCAAGATATGATACAAATGTTAACATTTCTTTCCTCATATATAGTTCTCTAATGTTTCGTTTGTATCGTGTCTTGAATGGTGTAATGGACTACATACTGGTGCATAGATCCAGGCTTCATGACCCAGCTCAAACATTAATTTTTCTTTTCAAAATAATATTGTCCAGTATTGGTAAGAATTAATATTTATAATAATAATTTATATATGTATTTATAAATGCTTTAGCATTTAATACTATTATATTTATTTTTAGTTCATTTTATGTTAGTATTATTTCATATCAATCAATACTTTAAAATTCATATTCAAGCACCATTGAGGTTATGTAATAAGACATTAAATATAAAATTGGTACTGGTAAGTCAGTCATCCTCAACTAAATTATAATCATCATCATCCATGCAAGTATTAGGCCGTGTGGCCTGTTACGGTCTCAAAGAGGAGTTTATCCGAGGCTTGGTTTGAGACTTGAAAGCGAATGTAAATTTTTCCGCCCAGTGGGGTTGCTGGCCCAGAGGGGTATTTTGTGGGGTTCCCACTAATGTAGCATTTCCTCTACATTAAGGTGATGTGTGTTATACCGCCAGTACTTGGTCCTCAGAGCCTCATTTGTAATAGCAGGTTGCACCACGTGCACTAAATTATTAAACTTCATAAAATCATTCCAATATGGAGGCCTTTCAAAAACAATGTTTCGTCTTCTGCATTTTAACTGGTACGTGTGTTATTGTATAGGTTGTACAACGGGTTTATGTCTACGGGTATGTTTTCATTGAGTAGATCTGTATTCTTTTCTTCTTTTAGAATCTGTATATTTTCAAGGATGCTGATCCTGTTGTTGTTATACTCTCTGTGTAGTTTCGACATAAAGTTATCAATTTTATTGAATTGATGACCTGTTTCTAGTATGTGTTTGGTAAAACTTGATTTTTCTTCATTATTTTTTTTTTCTGAACATTTCAAAAATTTTATTAATAACAAAGAAAAATCAAGTTTTGCCAAACACATACTAGAAACATGTCATCAATTCGATAAAATCAATAAATCTATGTCAGTACTACAGAGAGAGTATAACAACAACATAATCAGCATCCTTGAAGATATAGAGATTCTAAAAGAAGCAAAGAATACAGACTTACTCAATGAGAACATACCCGCAGACATAAACCCTTTGTACAACCTGTATAACATCAGTACCAGTTAAAATGCAGAAGATGAAACGTTGATGTTCTTGACGATTTTATTATTAATTTAACACTTCTCATTGAAGGATAAATTATATTTGAAGAGAAAAATTTTACAATGTATATAAGAGAAAAATTTGCGTCTAGATCGCAACTCGCCTCGGTAGCTCAGTTGGTAGAGTACTTGGCCCGGAAAGCCAAGGGTTCCGGGTTCGAGTCTCGGTCTAGGCGAAAATTTTTCTCTTCAAATATAATTTATCCTTCAATGAGAAGTGTTAAATTAATAATAAAATCGTCAATAGAAGCCCTACTGGCTTTATAAAATAGTGTTAAATTCCCAATAAATGTCTTATTAACTAAGAAGCTGCCATTTGCAAAGATAGAAGCTACAGTTTCAAGCATTTGGTGCGAGGGAATTACAATGTATATAAGAAAAAAAATTGCATCTAGATTGCAACTCGCCTCAGTAGCTCAGTTGGTAGAGCATTTGGCCCGGAAAGCCAAGGGTCCTGGGTTCGAGTCTCGGTCTAGGCGAAAATTTTTCTCTTCAAATATAATTGATGTTCTTATTATTAATTTAACTCTTCTCGCTGAAGGATAATTATATTTGAAGAGAAAAATTCTCTCCCAGACCAAGACTCGAACCCGGGACCTTTGCCTTTCTAGGCCAATGCTCTACCATCTGAGCTATCAGGGCGAGTTCTGATCTAGAGGCAAATTTTTCTCTTATATACGTTGTAATTCCCAGCACCAAATGCTATGAAGCCTTTGCTTCTATCTTTGCAAATGGTGGCTTCTTAGTTAAGAAGACATTTATCGGGAATTTAAACACTTCTTTATAAAGCCAGTGTAGCTTCAATTGATGTTTTATTATTAATTTAACACTTCTCACTGAAGGATAAATTATATTTGAAGAGAAAATTTCTCGCCCAGACCGAGACTCGAACCTGGGACCTTTGCCTTTCTAGGCCAATGCTCCACCATCTGAGCTATCAGGGCGAGTTCTGATCTAGACACAAATTTTTCTCTTATATATGTTGTAAAAAAAATTAAAAAAGATGAAACATTGTTTTTTTTAAAGGCCTCCATATTGGAATTACTTGATGAAGTTTAATAATTTAGTTGAGGACAACTGACTTACCAGGTACCAATTTCATATTTAATATCTTATATCATTATATTATTTTTTGTCTGGACATCTTACCTCAATATTAATGTTGATTTGTTCTTGGACATGTTTCAAAACAATTCTGTTTTATCTTCGTTCTTCAGCTTTCCCAGATTGGTTTTATTTATGTTGCATTATGTTGCACCACCTGGATGTCGATGTCAGCTCCATCCTGTGGTTGGCCAAAGAACCTCCAAACAAGGTCACCCTCCATTGGAATATCAAAATTCATAACTCTGTTTCTGTTCTTCTGACTATAAATTTTTTCCCAAATAGTCAGCTCTTTTGTATTTTCTAACTGTTTTAATAATTTAGTGTCTGAATTTATATTATGTTTTTCAGACCAAACATGGAGCAGCAACTGCAGATTTTTCAATTTCTCCATTTTTAATATTCTTGTGTGTTCTTGGTTCTAATTTTTAGGTTCTTTTTGTTTTCCCTATATATATCTTTTCACAACCCATGCATTCAATTTGATATATTCCTGACTTTTTATTTTTATCAGTTTTTTCATTTTTGTTGGTTTTTATTAGTTTATTTAAACTGTAGTTATTTTTTGGTGCTAATTTAATATTAAACTTCTCAAATATATTTTGAAATTTATTATGTAGCCAGGGGTGATATGTGAATTTCCTATATTTTTTTCATAGGTGGTTCTTCTTTTTCAAGATTACTTCTGTTTATCATTCAAAAATAATATAATTAAAATAACCTCAAAATATAACTTCCTAAAATTAAATATTATCTTATATCATATTAGTTCAATAGTTAATTATAGTGTGTAAATGTATTTTTAATATACATTATTCCGCTGGTTGAATGAAAGATATGGTTGAATGGAGAGTTTTTTTCTGATCTCTGATAATGAATTTCACTTGGATCTTTAAGAAAAACTGTGCCTCCACCACCAATTGTGTTCTATTTGATGCCCCTTATTGCACGTAGTGACACTGTAATTGAGTCTACATTGGACAAGATTTTTACAAAGCACACACATCCACTTGCTCCCATCCTTCCTTACAGATTTTCCACAGACAGTACACATAACATCGTAGATCGTAACTCGCCTCGGTAGCTCAGTTGGTAGAGCACTTGGCCCGGAAAGCCAAGGGTCCCGGGTTCGAGTCCCGGTCTAGGCGAAAAAAAAAAAATTTTTCTCTTCAAATTTAATTTATCTTTCATTGAGAAATGTTAAATTAATAATAAAAACATCAGTACACATAACAGTTTCATTTGATCTAACTTCATTATTTTCTATTGTTCCTAAGGAAAGAAACAATGGAAATTTTGGAGAATTGGTTAATTTCAACTAAGGAGGATAAAGAATCTGTAGACAAATAACATAAAAACGAATAAATTATGCATTTAAATTAATATTGGAAAGTAAACATTATGAGGTTATATCATTAATAGTGAGTGGAGGACATATTTTTATCGACTCACCTCATATAAATTCAAATTTCTTTGATACCGACGGTTTCAGACAATATCATGAGTGAAGAGGGACATGATATTGTCTGAAACCGGTATCAAAGAAATTTGAATTTATATGAGGTGAGTCGATAAAAATATGTTCTCCACTCACTTTTAATAAAATTATGCATTGACCAAACATTTTTTACATATTATAATAATAAATTCTACAGACAGAACTTGGGGCTGGAAATAGAAAACCCTTTGTTCTCATTTCTAGCAAACCTTTTTATGGATATTTATGAATCCCAAATAACAAGAGCACACTCTTTGAATTTGAGTTTTGATACAAGTATGTGGATGACATAATCTCAATTAATAAATACAAATACATTGAAGATGCTGTAAAACTTTTCAATATTCAAAACAAATTGAAACATTGTTACAGAGCATTTAAAATATTTGCAAATACTATTTTCACCAAATTGTAATTAATCTTTATTACTACTTATTTTATAAGTTTTAATTGTATTTGTTCTTGTTCAATTCATTTGTTGTTTTTGTTTCATTTAGAATTTGTAATTATGTGTATCTTCAATTTTCTTTTATATTTTAACTACAGCCCTAACATACATTTATAATATAGAGCTCCAAATCTTGGAGATTTAATAAATAAATAAATAAATAAAACAGATGGATAAAATTTACAATAGAAATACCATTCTTAGATTTGAAATTAATCAGGTATGAAGAGAGCAGAAGAATTGAATTTGGAATTTTGCAGAGTAGATACACACACAGTATTTCATTGGAATAATTTTCTTGGAGATATTCTCAATTTACTGAAACAGTCTTCAGAAAACTTTGAAAATTTTTAGGGCTCGAAGAAATAAACCACTTGCTTCAATTGGTCCTCGGATATGATGATAATCTCTAAAATATTTAACTATAGGGTCCTTTATTAGGTTATGTAGATAGGAAATAACACTATGATGTTTTTTAATATTGTTTATTTTTTATTTCACTCACCTCATACTTCATCCTTGTTAATAGCTATAATGTCAGCTCTACGGTTGCCACTATTATCTGCAAGGAATGTAATTCAACATTCAACTGCAATGTTATATCTCTGAAGTTCATTGTATCAGATTATAATATTTATGTAAGATTGATCTTGCAGTGACGATAGCTTGTATTTACCCATTAATATATACTTACACTTGATAAGTACTAAAATTAAAATTGCTTGATATTGTATTATAGTGTTGCACTTTTTATATCAATATTTTCTTCTTACAAACTCAATGATTGTTTTTCAGTTTAACAGGTCACAATTTGTTAGCAACAGAAGCATTTACAATCTTTGCAGTATTTACTGCAATGCAGTTCAGTGTTGGAACTCTTCCATACGGTATCAAGTGCCTTGCTGAAGCTAATGTCAGCTGCCGCAAATTACAGGTAACATCTTCATGCATAATTTTCTTTTTATAATACTGTTTTCATTAATATAATAAATTTGGGAATTTTTTACATTGTGAGGTTTTCGTAATAAGAATCAAATGAATCGTGAATTCTTCTTACCTCATACATCTATGTTTTTTAACAAAGATTTTTGGAGAAGAGCTGCCAGAAAATCTCGACTGGAAAAAATTAGAAATATAGAAATTAGAAAATGGATGAATGCAAAAAGAAATATAATGGATGAGATTGATGAACACAGAAGGCTAAAATGGTATGGACACATAAGAAGAATGCAGGATGGAAGACTACCAAAGGCCATCTATGCATGGAAAATTGAAAGAAGGAACAGAAATGGAAGACCAAGAACAACCTGGAAGAACAACATTCAAAATTCAATGAGTAAATTTGGAATAACAGATGAAGACACGGAGGACAGAGAATGATGGAGAACTTTAATTAAGGGAAATTTGTAAATGTTTGTTGCAAACTGATAGTCTATAAGTCCGTAGTCATTTATATGTATTTATTTTTTTAAATTCATGTTACTTACTAAGATTGGTTGGAGAAAACCCTCAATGGTGAGGAATATTCTCAAAATGAATGAAAAAAAAACTTGATTAAAAGAACCTCAAAATATTACTTCCTAAAATAAACCATTAGATACAACTCATCTGTTGTTGTTGTTGTTTTCAAATGCTGGGCCTTGGCAATGAAGCCATTACAACTCATCTTAATGTTACTAAACTGTTTCTTCTTCTTCTTCCTTCCAAGTATTAGGCCAAAGCCTGTTATGATCCTATAGAAAATTTTCCCTCCAGCGTTTCATAGGATGGCCCAGTGATCTTCGTCCTCTTGGTATATAATTATAAACAGCTTTGGGGATCCGATTTGAACTCATTCTTTCTAGATGGTGTTTCCAATTTAGTAGGTACTGTTTAATATATTCCAAAATTGGCGTAGTCTTCAATTCTTTTAAGATATTGGTGTTCCTTTTCCGATCCCATCTCGTATAACCCACTGTTCTGCGCATGAATCTCATTTCACAAGCTGTTATTCTGCTTTCATGTTGTCTTTTTAGTGTCCATGCTTCACTACCATAGGTCAACACTGGTCTAGCCAAAGTGTTATATAAACGTAATCTGGTGTTTTTTTTTTGTACAAGGGATGGTTTCATAACTTGATTAATAATTCCCAAACTTTTATTATAACTATAATTTTTTCAGGGATATCCTTTTCATCTCAGATAGAGAGATAATATCCACGATATTTAAATTGATTAGATCTCTCTCAGGGGTCCTCATCTAGGGGATATGTGGATGGCGACCACAAGGTGCCTAAGCTGAGCAAAACATTTCTTCCACTTACTTGTGTTTTGCACTCTTTTAACTTTACTATCTAACCTCTCTTGGTTAACTCTTGTTTTTTCGACCCCGACGCTATTAGGCTAGGGAGTTTTTCCTTTCTTCCATTTCTTCTTTCCTTTATTTTCTTTTCTTCTCCAGAAAAGCCTGACCAGAGGCTATAAGATGACAGCCCCATCACTGGTCTTGCCTTCCTTTGGCCAGCAACCAATCGAAGGGACTATTATTATGCTTTGAAGTCTTATATGAGAATTTTCCAGAAGGATCAAACTAATGACGACCAAAACAAGAAAAAGGACAACTCTTGGAAGAAAAAAAATATTTTGGTTTTTAACACATGGAATGTAAACTGTTTCTTCTTTTCAAAATGTTTGAAAATTTTGTATGGTAACTGTCACCATTCACTGGATGTGATGAATTGTGACTGTTAGAACAAATGCTCTTAACCCGGCTTCCTTCACTTTCATTTCCACAGTTATGGAATATCACTTTTCATGGTTCTTTACTTTTGCCTCCTTTTAAAGTTTGTTGGGCATAAAATTAATGCTTCATGATGCCCCAAAAGTTGGCCGCTTGTAAAATTTTATATTTTATTTAAATCTCTCCAAGTAGTGTAAATATGCAATGGAATCATGTCATCAGCTATGGCTGGAAACATGTAATGAAGAATGAATGAAGAATTGTCCAGCTTTTGTAGAACAGACTGTCTTCCTGCTAAATATTGGAGTGCAAGAAAGTGAATGATTTCATTGTCAAGTGCTCGACATTAGGAACTAACCAACCAATCAACTGACCGTATTTCATTTAAAATAATACTCTACTAACAAACTGTGAAAACAAAACCTCTACTACAACTGAAGCGCAGATGTGCAAACAAAATGATCCCAACTTAATTTGACATGACATTGGAAATTGCTAAAATCTTAAAAGACTCATAATGATCCAAAAATATAGTAATACATATTTTCCCATAATTCTGTTTCTTAGTCGCTGTGTAAATATCACAATAATATGGAACCAAGAAATCAGAAAACCCAACATTAATTTTATGAATTAATTAGTAATTTTTTAAATCTTACATCATAGTTTATGTTTTCCTAAACACGGGAATTGCAGTTCTCTTGAAAACTGCAGTTCTCGTATTTAAGAAAACAAACTATGAGGTAATATGTAAATAATGACTCATTAATTCATGAATAAAGAACCTGATAATGTTATTTCCCATATTTAACTATGAATTAATTTTATGTCCAAACTAGTGGCCTCTACAAGCATACATTTATTACAACACTATTTTCTGTCCAGCCTAAGAAAGACACTTCAGGAAAATAAATGGGCAGGTAATCCATGAAGCACATGCCTCCTGCAGTTACTGCAATTCATTCATGACCATAGCACAGTTCAGCAAAAGTTAAAAAATAGATCATGTACTTGATTAATATAATTATATATTTAAAGCTATTTATGTTAACTATAGTTGATCAGAATTCAGTATATACCTACCGGTACATATTTCTTCGAAAGTCGGAGACTAACTGAAAATTCACACTTGTTTGTAACTGAACAATTCTTGAGAGGAAGTTGAATATCAGTTACAAATATGGCGGCTGTCGGGTAGTTTATGTTAACTCGGCGATAAAATGTGTGATCAAAATTATTAGAAACACAAAAGGAAATTGTTAAAGAGTGGTGAAAAAAATGGTGTTAAATGTATTTTGTAAGTTTATGGAGCATAATTCTGGCACTGTAGTGAATGATATAGTTAAATTAACTGCAGAGAGTAGTGTTGTACATGTTTGCAGGGAATTAAAAGAAACTGGTAATATCAAAACGCCCAACAAAAAGAGGAAAAAGCCTAAACTTGTTTTAAGAGTGGTGGACAATTTTGTGAAGTGTGCAGTTCATTACAAGATGCATAGGTTTTTATTTTATTACTGTAAGTACAGTTATTTTAATTTAAATGTTTGATTTGAATGAATTTGTTTAATATTAACAATTATAATTTAATTAGTTTTTGACATACCATTGTAAATGTTAATACAACCTGCAGCATTAAAAATTAAAACGACTGTTGTGCATTAATTTATCGGCATATAACAAATAGCTGACAGAGTTTGCCTGCACTCATGCACGTGCTGTGCGGAGTAATACATTCGGAAGTGTGCTTACGTTGGACGGATATAAACAATTTCTCAGAAAACTGTCTGTAATATTCATTTCCATTAACCCTACCCTTGTAAAGGACCACTCTCAGCTTTCAACTTTTATTCATACAATTCTACACCTGCTGAAAATCAATTTGTACAAAATCTAATTGCTGAATACCAATTATAGAGAGTTGTATAGTATACATTATAATTTTAACAAAATAGCCATAATATATAACATGAAAATCAACATAAATAAAACAGAAGTAATAGCTTTTCAAGGAAAATAGCAAAATTTGTATAGATTCAAAAATACTGGAAAGAGTAAATTCATTTACATACCTTGGATACACATCAACATATTTGGATGAAGTAGACATAGCAAATAAAGTTGTTAATTTTAATAAAACCATGGGAACAATAAATTCAGTAATGAAACCTTTGCTAGTCCGGAGAGATACCAGAGTATGGTTATACAAAATCTTAGCAAGACCTGCACTTTGCTACGGCAAGGAAGCATGGACTTTGAGGGAAGGAGAAGAGAACAGGATAACTTCTAGTGAAATGAGATATACAACAGGACATACCAAATGGGATCACAAACGCAATGATGATATCTTGAAGGAACTATGTTTAGAACCGGTCATTGAATACGTACATAGATACCAGAACAACTGGATGAATCATATGTGACGAATGAGTTCAGATAGAGTTCCCAAGGCCATGCTTCGCCAACAGGGAAGAGATTTCTGGGCTGTCCAAGGAAACGCTGGATACAAAATTCATCAGTAGGATCATAACAGGCCTATTGGCCTAAGATTTGGTTGGATGAAGAAGAAATATAGTATACATTCCTGATATTAGTAATTTACAATTTTTACAAAGTTTTTAAATATTCAAAGGGGTTGTGCCACAGTGAAAAGTTATTGGATTTGCATAAAATTGTTTCTGCTTTTGTTTGAAGCCAGTATGCAACTTTTTATACCATGCATGTTTTGAAATTCAAAAATGTATTTTTTTCATTACACCCTACTGTAATTTATTGTACATACATCTATGTTAATCTTTTTTTTTTTGCACACAATACACATCCTGCATAATATGGTATGTCTCAAAAATTATTTTAAACTTTTAATTTAGTTTCCCTGAATGATACAAAGTTTTTTTTTTCTTACAGAGTTTTGTGTTGAGGCCTAATCATGAATCTCCTGTAATTAAATCAGTTGGAAAATATGTGATTGAAATCAAGGATGGAACATTTGCTTGGGAAGCAACACAATTAGATGAACCTCAAAAGAAAGGTATGTTGTAGTGAGGTTATGTATGATATTTAATTAAAGATTCTTATTTTAAATTTAATATTTCTCATAACTTCATTATATTTAAATTTTGAATATATCTGAAAGAGAACTTGACTATTTGAAAACATAAATATTTATCTAAAAAAAATATAATATACCAGTATTCATATTTTCTACATGATTTGAAAAAAAAATTAAAATTTGTATTTATTTTGACTTGACAGTTAAATCAAAGGATCAAAATAAAAAAGCAGGTAATTCAACAAAAATATTAGTAGCTTATCTGTCTTAAGAAATGGACAAATTGAGATAAAATCAAATGTTTCCTACCTCTCCTCATAATTAAACTTCTAAATAGATTGTGATTTCAAGACCATTGCAGTACCATCTAGACGACACGATGGGACCGCAGTGGTCTTGAAATCACAATCTACTTAGAAGTTTAATTATGAGGAGAGGTAGGAAACATTTGATTTTATCTTAAATTAAACCTCATAGTGATTTACTCCTGTCCCGTGCCATAGCCGAATGGTTAAGGCAAGAAACCTTGGCGCAGAGCTACAGGACTTGCGCTGGTTCGAGTCTCCATGGGGGAAGAAATTTTCTCATGGTATTTCGGCCAGTATGGGACCGGTGCCCACCCAGTATTATGAGGCATTTGGGTAGCTACAATAAGTAGCAGCTCCAGATTGAGAAAACCAGCTATAACGGCTAGGGGACTTGACATGCTGACTACATGTCACCCCTACACTGGCTGATGATCATCTACCTCTGTGACTGACACATGTGGATGTGAGGCCAGCAGCCGGCTGGTAGGCTATGGGCCTTCTAGGCCTGTCGCGCCAGGAGAGAGATTTACTCCTATAAAATTTCAATGGAAAAAATATGTTTGGCTGTGGCAAAGTAGGCAATTAGTTAACATTTTTGCATGCAAATGTGTCTTAGTGATATATAAAATGAAAAATATGTTCTATGTAATATCTGTACCTCAGAGTTCAAGAGTCGTAACTCCACTTTCAGTGATTCTGAGGTTCTAATGTAGTAGTAACACAAGAAAGAGATCTATTTGAATATATAAAGTACCGTAGAATGGGGTGAATAGCAACAGTTTTGAACTTCAAGTTTAAATATCAAAAGTACTATAAGAGATATTGAATTGAGACCTACCTCGGTTTATGGGTCTTCCCGTCCTCTACAAGCCTGCAGCTTCATATTTTCTTTTATGGCAAGGTAAAATTTAAAAAATTGAAAACATGCTGTTTCTATACACCCCATCGAGCGGGTCAATAGAAACAGGCATTGTTTTTCACGTTTGTTTCTATTTCAGAGTTTGTTGGGGCAATAGAAACAGTAAGCATTGTTAAGGGATGGATAGAAACACAAACGAGTGGTAATCAGAGCAAAAATTTAATTACAATATATCGTAACCGATACCCAAAAACAAAAAGAACAAAAGTGAGAATACAAAGTTTAGTCTAATAAATTATGAAGGCACTTAAGTCATCCTGAAAACAGATTTTGTCTTTCCAGCGAGAAGCAGACTTTGAGGTTTGAACAACTGGCATCAATTTTTTAATTACATCATCCTTGGAGAAAAATGATTCTTCATCAGTCAAGGAAAACATATTACTGCTGAGGGTTTTCTTGCAAAACAGTCAACATAACCGTCATCTTGAAAGTCAGTGACTTTGGAGACATACATTCTAAATACATTTTTAGTTTTTCCATATACCTTCACGATTACAAAATCGTCAGGTTGGATTAATCTGTCAAGTTCTTTTGAAAGTTCGGCATTTGCAGAAGAATCGGATAATGTGAGATCTGAGTCACTGTCTTGCACAGAATAGTCCGAATCTTCTGGTGATGATTCTGAATCGAGTTTTTTATTTTTTCTTTTTCCTGGCACTTACACTTTGTTTTCTGGTACCTGTGGAATTATCATTGTCAGTGCTTGTACCAGCAACAGATGTGCTAGGTCCAGTCTGATCTGGATCCGGTGGAAAATCTGCCACAGAAACACTTTTTCCTGGACCAACATCTACTTTCACTCGCTTTTTTCGAGCTGGAACTGTTTCTGTGTGTCTTAGAGCTGTTAATAGTTCTTGAAGGAAGCATCAATAGCAGCAACAGGAGATAGTGCTGGTGTTGTGGCTCTTGAGGATTGGGTTGATTCAATAGACAAATCTGAGGAGGGTAGCATCTTTAGTACTTCCTTCCGATTTAGGGGCACAATACCACATTTTCTAAAGCCAGAAATTACATTTTCCGATTTGCATGATTCACACAGTTTCTTTAGCAAACTAGGAAACTTGCTCTTTTGAATGGTAGCTTCATTCTTGCCGGGTCCTTTTTTCCAATCTAGAAGGATTGAACGCCATGCCATTTTGAGAGGCCGAAAGAATGCCACGTCTAATGGTTGAGTGAGGTGCGTGGAGTTTGCTGGTAAAAATATAAAGTGGACATCATTTTCTGCACATTTTTTAATGAGATCCAGGACAAGTGGCTAGATAAGTTGTCTCCAATCATGTACTTTTTGCCAGGTAAACGTCTATGATAAGGAAGGGCTATGGTTTCAACATAATCAGAAAAACAAAAGTTGTCGAACCAACCACTTTTGGTCCTATTGTATCTGGACCCATCAGGGCCTCCTTCTCTCCAACTTTCATACAAGTGTAAAGATTTATAGACTACATATGGGGGTAAGAGGTGACCATCACCAGCAGCTGAAAACATGACAGAAATGGAGCATTTGGTTGAGTTCATCACCCTTTCTGGGTACTTACATCCACGCTTAGTTATTACTTTATGTTTTCCAGGATCATCAGAAAGGTTCGTTTCATCATAATTAATAATGTTTGATGAAGGAACGTCTCTGAGCTCTGCTTCTAGTCTGTCAAAGTACTCATTGATCGTTTCTGGGGAGACACCTGCTCTGACCCGTTTAATGTTTTGGCATAACCTTTGTGACAAGTCAGCCTTATGTCTATTCAAAAAAGAATAGACAAAATCACGGCCAGGAAAGTTGTCTTTGAATTTTTTTATGGTTCTACCTTGGCGGTCAAGCGATTCTTTGACCAAAATTCGCAGAGTCCACGAATCAATTGGGTAGCCCCAGTCAGCACAAATAATAAGTCTACTCGCCACAGTTTTTTCCTCTTCTTCTGTTAAAGCGGTTTGCCCTCCTTTTTTCTTAATTTGATCACCTTTTTTCAAATGTCTGTAGAGGACACTATAATGGATGTCATATTTTGCCGCTGCGTTTCGAAGGCTAAGGCCATTAGTTATGTCTTCAACAGCTGCCTTAATAACCTCTGGATCTTGTACTTTGTTCGGTTTTAATCGTTTGTAACTCCTTGGCATGCTGAAAGAAAACGGTCACATTATAGCTTGTGCCAGCTAATATTCCTCAATTGGATAACTATTGGTTGTATATTATATATTTAATTGTCTTTCAGCTGTGACATTGGAAAATAAACACAAAATAAAAACTTTACGATTTGTGGGGTGAATAGAAACACGCAAAATAATGTGTTTCTATTCACCCCACAGATTCAAAATATGGATCATAACCTAAAACAAAATTGAAACAAAGAAATGGTTTGTTTACACTATATTAAACAATGTGATATCTTCTACAGGTATACAAGGTATAAAAAATAGTACAATTCAAACATGTGAGGTGATGAGGTATGGTACTTACATGTAAAGTTTGGAAAACGATGAAAATCGGCTGAAACAGAAGTTGCTTTGTCACACCACTGAATCTGAATCTCAGTATTGCCAACCACACAAAATCACATTTCCCTTAAATCTTACCTTATTTCCATCTCATAAAAAAAAATATCCCTGTCTGCTTTACTTTAACCCCCTATTACATAATGTTGAATTTTTTCAGAAGTTTCGTTTCTATTCACCCCACTGTTGCTATTCACCCCATTTTACGGTAGCAACTCTTATGGTAAAATCAAATGTTTCTTACCTCTCCTCATACAAATCTTCTAAGTAGATTCGATTTCAAGACCATTACGGTCTCATCTTCAGTACTATTTTGGCGACTAATGTTATGTCGATCGGAAGAAACTCTTCTTCTTCCCTCTGTTGGTGAACCCATTAACCTCTGGATCAGGTCAGAATTTGCAGGAATTTCGAAGTTCATAAGTTTTCCTTTGTTTTTCTGAATGTGAATCTTTTCCCAAATTCGAAATTCCTGCAAATTCTGACCTGATACAGAGGTTAATCGGTCCACCAACAGAGGGAAGAAGAAGAGTTTCTTCCGATCGACATAACATCAGTCGCCAAAATAGTACTGAAAATGAGACCGTTATGGTCTCGAAATTGCAATCTACTAAGAAGATTTGTATGAGGAGAGGTAAGAAACATTTGATTTTACCATAAATTAAACCTCATAGTGATTAATTCCTGTAAAAGTTTAATAAAAAAAAGCAACTCTTATCTTTGTTAGTACCAATTAGGCTTGTATAAAAGCTGCTGTAGCTCCAATATTGCTTAATGGTATCAAGTAGTAAATCCTTCCTCTTGTAAAATATGGAAATTGAGAGTTATGACTCTAAACCTCTAAAGTGCAAATTTTACTTTCAACATGTTAAGTTGTATTAATATTTTTAGGAATTAACATTATAAGGTATTCATGAATTAATGAGTAATTTTTTATATTGTGGTTTGCCGTACTTAAACATGACTGGTTTCTTTCCTTCTGTGCGGTCATTTAAAAGCCCATGCAATCCCCCTGTATGGTAGTAATTTTAAACTCTACTCACCCCATAACTTATTTTAGATATATATTAAATTATGAATGAATAACATTTAGTTAAATTATATTTCTAATCTTACCTTGCTTATAAATATCTTTTGTTCACGGAAAGTCTCATATCGTCCTAGAAACCCAGAAATGTGTGGTACATCTTGAAATGCCCATCCACACACAGTCCTGCCTCACATTCGCTGCATCAATAAATCAATTCTTTTGTTGTACTTTTTTTTTTTTGGCACACACAACACGTCGTTTCTGTGGTTTTGCCTTCTTTCCCGTTGCAGGACTCTTGGGAAAATGACATCCTATCAGTCTTTTGGGGGATGGCAGTGTTGATGGGCAGCCATATACAGGTTGCGGTATAGCAGGTCCATATTTTTCCACAAGTCCTTGAATAAGCAGCAGTTTGAATTTAAGGGAATCTATTATTTTTTTTTATTTATAGAATATAAAAGCATTGTGAATAGCTACATTTAAAAGTCTTTTCAAAAATTTTACATACCATTTTGTACCTCTTTTTCTTTCTAATAAGTAGGGTTGAAGCATTTGATCCTTGAGATCAACCCCACCCATATTTATATTATAATCATACACTACAGCTGGCTTCATTTCCACAGCTTTCTTTTTTTTTTATATTTAAAGAGAAAAATTATACGCTCAGACCGGGACTTGAACCCGGGACCCTTGGTTTTCTAGTCCAAGTGCTCTACCATTTGAGCTACCTGAGCAAGTACCGATCTAAATGCAAATCTTTCTCTATATACGTTGTAATTCCCGCCCACCAAATGCTTTGAAGCCTTTGCTTCTATCTTTGCAAATGGCGGCTCCTATATTAAGAAGACATATTTGGGAATTATACATTACATTATAAATGCCAGTACGGCTATTTTCGATGTTTTTATTATTAATTTCATACATCTCAATGATGGATAAATCATATTTAAAGAGTCAAATGGTAGAGCACTCGGACTAGAAAACCAAGGGTACCGGGTTCAAGTCCCGGTCTGAGCGTATAATTTTTCTCTTTAAATATGATTTATCCATCATTGAGATGTATGAAATTAATAATAAAAACATCGAAAATAGCCGTACTGGCATTTATAATGTAATGTATAATTCCCAAATATGTCTTCGTAATATAGGAGCCGCCATTTGCAAAGATAGAAGCAAAGGCTTCAAAGCATTTGGTGGATGGGAATTACAACGTATATAGAGAAAGATTTGCATTTAGATTGGTACTTGCTCAGGTAGCTCAAATGGTAGAGCACTTGGACTAGAAAACCAAGGGTCCCGGTCTGAGCGTATAATTTTTCTCTTTAAATATGATTTATCCATCATTGAGATGTATGAAATTAATGATAAAAGCTTTCTTTTTGTTTGTAGTCTGATGCATTTCGTGGCTGTGGTATGTTGATATCATTGTCACCCATTTCTTATCTTTCCACACTAATACAGTAACATCACCGGAATGTTGTGCAAAATGTTCTCCCTTTTTTCCCCCTTATTAATGTTGGAACAAATTTTCTATTGTCTCTATGAGTGCCGACACAGTGTTTTTTGATTCTAGGAATAAACAATGAATGACCATACATATTCCGTTCTAGACTCACACAATTCATATGTTTTAATACCAAATTTTACAGTTTTAAGTGGTAGGAATTGTTTGAAAGATAAATGTCCCTTTCATAAACATAGTGATTCATCAATTACAATATCTTGATTGGAATTTATTATTTAAATATTCAATGATAGGGAGAATTTTGTATGGTTTTGAAGGGCTTTGGAAATCCACTTGTTTTGTGTTGTCATTGAAATGAATAAATTCCATTATCAATTCAAGCCTTTCCAAAGGAATTGTCTCACTAAAAAAATGGTGTAAAAATTATACGATTCTTAGAATAGTAAGATTTATTGTGAATTCTGTACAATTCCCATGAGCATGAAAATAGCCAGAACAACATACATTTCACTTATTGTTGTGTCCTTTCATTGTCTGAGTCTAGAATGGAAAGTGAATGGACCCATCAATTTTGATATTGAGTGTTGTGCATATCTGTTTCTTCAATAGTAATGTTCAATAACGTGTGGTCAAATGTTTCCTCCTCGAATATAGTACCAATGTCCCCAGAAACCTCAAACTGTGGACCACTGATTGTCGACAGAAAACCTCTCCTATTGAATTAATTGTGTCCATAGTGCCATATACAAAAATCTGTGGAACACTTCCCCTAACCTTGTAGCAAACAAAACACATCAGTGTATGTATATCTCCACTCGTCAACATAGCTGACGTCACTATCCATTTTCTAATCGTGAGGAGGTTGTAAATACTCAGGTGCAAGAAAAAACTATCCTCACTATCTGATATCGATGCTAAATCACTACTTTTTCAAATCTCGTCTAAAATTTTATCAACAAACTTAAAGTTTCCCCCTCCTGCTCCTCTTCTTTCTGACAACACTTTGGGGTCCTGCAGATGCACGAGCCCTGGTTACACAAAGACTGCGATAATTGTTTTGAAAGATCAGTTTGAGACCACACAATGTGACACTTTACACATATTTATTCCTTTTGTACAAAAATACAGCACAGGATATGTTCAGAAGAGAGTCTGGCTAAAAAAAAAAGTATTTCCTTTCACTAACAAGTAGCTCGCTCCACTTGCCCTGTCATAAATTATGTTGTAACATGAAGGGGAATCTTTGCTTAACACGATGACAAAAAGTAAGTTCTCCAACATGTAAAACAAACTAGTTATAGGCTTTGGAAATCATTGATATACCAATGCACGTACATACAGCAATCTGCAGTTGGAGGTTTAAAAATCTTGACGTTCTAACATGACATTCCACATCTGCATTACGAACGGGTATTTAGATGTCTCCTTAATAAAGGAGCCGCCATTTGCAAAAGATAGAAGCAAAGGCTTCATAGCATTTGGTGGGCAGGAATTACAAAGTATATAGAGAAAAATTTGCGTTTAGATCGGTACTTGCTCAGGTAGCTCAGATGGTAGAGCACTTGGTCTAGAGAACCAAGGGTCCCGCTCTGAGCGTATAATTTTTCTCTTCAAATATGATTTATCCATCATTGAGATGTATGAAATTAATAATAAAAACATCAAAAAAAGCCATACTGGCATTTATAATGTAATGTAAAATTCCCAAATATGTCTCCTTAATAAAGGAACTGCCATTTGCAAAAGATAGAAGCAAAGGCTTCATAGCATTTGGTGGGCGGGAATTACAAAGTATATAGAGAAAAATTTGCGTTTAGATCGGTACTTGCTCAGGTAGCTCAGATGGTAGAGCACTTGGTCTAGAGAACCAAAGGTCCCGGGTTCAAGTCCCGGTCTGAGCGTATAATTTTTCTCTTCAAATGTGGGTATTTAGATCTTCATGCTGACTGGTTAACCAACTATGCTGTCTGGCATCTCATTTTACACAGAAATTTTTCTCCCTCCTATAAATCCCACAGGCTCATGCCAGTAGGCCTTTGTCCATAATGTCACCTGTCTTCTTCTTTTTTTTTTTTCAAGAAGACTCTGATAGGATTTAAACACTACTGTTATAGCTGTGATGCTAAAATTGTGGTGTTCTGTATAAATTTATACACTCATACTGAACAATAAATTAATTTTTGAAGAGAACATTTTCACCCATATTGGGATTTGAACCCAAGATCTCTAATTCTATGTAGAGAGATGAAAATTTCCATCTAAAATGAGATGCCTGGAAAGCATAATTGGTTAATATGCTAGTACTTGGAAAGAGATCTTGGGTTCAAATCATAGTCTGGATGTAAATTTTTCTCTTCAAAAATTAATTTATCATTCAGTTTGAATGTATGAATTTATATAAAACATCATAATTTATTATCTTTCTAAAATAAATTTCACTTGAAAAAATCTTTCTGGCAATGCCATAGTCAATCAGAAAAATGTTATTTTTAGATTTTGATGTAGTAAATTATAGCAGGAGAATAGTTTGCTGCTTGGTTTCATTTACATTTCATAATTAAATTACCATTTCCATGTAATTATAGGACAGAAACAGCATCAGAATAAAAATATGAATAAAATTGCTAATGGAGTAAAAGCAACAGCTGAAGAGAAAGGTCAGTTTATTTCATCAGATGAAAATCAAGTTGTTGAAACATTGCGCAACATTCAGTTGGATGTTCCACGAGGCAGATTAATTGGTATCTGTGGAAGTGTTGGATCTGGCAAGAGCTCTCTCCTTTCTGCTATCATGGGTGATGTAAGTTACCTCATTCCAACCATAAATTGAATTATCACTTACTTACTTACATATATATATATATATATATATATATATATAGTGTTTTGCCCAAGAGCAAGTCTTTCACTGCAAACTCAGCATTTTCCACTCTTTCCTTAACTCAGCCTTTGATTTCTTTTGTTATTGTTATTGTGAGGTACTCCACAATACAATAAATATAGAATAAGTGTTTAAATTGAAGTTACGAGTTTTTATTCTTACCCTCTTACTAATAATCCATATATAACTTTTGTACAAGGTTTATACGCATCTCAATTGAAAATTCTTACTAATAAACACTGTATTAGCTGTTCAGTGTATAAGAGGTGTACAACTTTACATGGGAATCGTTATACATGCCTCCAGCCTTGGACTAGTGGTTATGCTCCTTGCCTCTGGTCCCAAGGATCGCGGGTTCAAACCCGGGGTCGATGGATTTTTTAGCATGGAAAAATCCAAGGAGCAAGTCCTCTGGGAGGGACTTTAAGCCGTGGGTCCCGAGTCTGAAGATTTTCAGGCTCGTAAAAAATCCTTAAGCCTGAATGAAAAGGCCTCTAAGCAAAATTTACCGAATTTTCCCGTCCTAGTACTGCCTTTGTTTCCTAGATGTCAGTATGAGGTGGAACGCTGACCATGGACCACTCAAAAATGACATCTATACAAAAACAGGTGTAACTAAATTAGTATGGTTCAAATTCTTCCCTGTACGGGGAGAGCACCTAAATATCTGTAAAGGGAAAATATAGGCTTACATTACATAACTAGACAAAATGTCGGACTTCAAGATCAACTGATTGTTTTCTCATGATATTGATGAAAGTTTCCTTTAATTTAATGCAAAATGCAATACTTTAACGACTAAAATTCATCGGAGAACATTTTGTTTAAACAACTCACCTCATAGGATTCATGCTTCCATGATATCGCGATTTCAAACACAGTCCTGTTCATCTTCAGCCATAACTCCGACTGACGAAATTCTTCGGCCATCAACTATTCTATTGTCGCCATCTTTAGTGCTGCCATCTATGGTTGAATTTATGAACTTCGAAATCAAAGTAATTTCGTTAGGGATATCAAAATTCATTGATCTATTTTTGTTTTTCTGAATGTATATTTTTTCCCAAACTGTCAATTCCAAAGGTTTCTCTACTTGTTTTAAAAGTTTAGCTTCTCTTCCAATTTTATGATGTTCTAATAAACTATGTGCAGCAATTGCAGATTTTTCAATTTTACAATTTTTAATATTTCTGAAATGTTCTTTTGTCCGAATTTTCAAATTCCTTTTTGTTTTTCCTACATAAACTTTATTGCAATCTTCACAACTTATTTGATAAATTCCAGATTTCTTACTGTCTGAAACATTGACTTTTTTATTGGTACTTAGAAGATTACCCAGACTAAATTTATTTATTGGTGCCAAAGAAATGTTGTATTTGTCAAAAAATTTTTGAAATTTTCTATGCATTTCAGGATGGTAAGTAATTTTCTTGTATTTTTTCTTTTCTTTGCAATTTTGTAGAGTAGTATATTCATTAAGTCTTTTTTTGTGTTTGAATTTCTTCAACTTATTTATAATTAATTCTTTATCAAAACCATTTAATCTAGCCGTGTTTAAGATATGTATATACTCTTTGTTGAAATTTTCTTCGTTTCATGGTACATTTGTCAATCTGTAAATTAAGCTATTGAATATTGCATGCTTATGAGCAATGTGATTGAAGCCTGATGATTTAATGTAATTATTTGTATGAGTTCCTTTCCTAAATATATGAAATTCAATTTTCAGTGTTTGATCATTCCTAATTAAACATAAATCCAAAAATGGAATTTTGTTTTCTTTTTCTAATTCAACAGTAAACTTTACTGATTCATCCTGAAGGTTCAATAATTTAAGAGCATCTTCAATGTCTTTGGAATATCAATGAATTTTGATATCCCTAACGAAATTACTTTGATTTTGAAGTTCATAAATTCAGCCATAGATGGCAGCACTGAAGATAGCGACAATAGAATAGTTGACGGCCGAAGAATTTCGTCAGTTGGAGTTATGGCTGAAGATGAACACGACTGTGTTTGAAATCGCGATATCATGGAAGCATGAATCCTATGAGGTGAGTTGTTTAAACAAAATATTCTCCGATGAATTTTAATGATCATACCTCATAAAGTTTACTTCCCAACATTAATTTAATATAACTTTAATGACTGTTTGATGGATGCACAGGACATAAATAATATTAATGAAGCTCTGGGTAGGAAAATAAAGGCATCATAAAATGCCTTTTGTTACACTCATTCTCGATTAGGCATAATAATATTTAAAAATTGAATATTGATTCACAAAAGAATGTGTTTTACAATAATTGCTGTAGACAAGATTTAACTTGAATGTAGTTTAAATGCTTCGTAATATTATTTTAACAAAACTCTCTTGCATTATTAATACATAATACACATACCGATATAAAAATGTATTTAATTATAGAGGTACTATTATTGCAGCAAGCCACATGTTAGCTTGATAGTCTTGTGGTTAGAGCTTCTGACTACAGTCCATGAAGTCCTAGGTTCGATTCCCGATCAAATTGCAATGATTTTTTTTTTCGCTTAAAGTGTTATTCTGTTGTTGGTAACATATTTCCTACTATTTTGAACGTTTCCCCTAACGCATCTTAAAACACTGCATATAATTCATAAGTAATGGGAAAAACTTTTATTAGTTTCCAAGAATTGTTCAAAATTCTTGACTTTAGATGGCAACATTATCTGTGAAACTAATTCTACGATATATTTGACATAGCATAAAGGAAAATGTACATAAATTAAAACACACTTATTTTTTCCATACCTCCCCAATTAGTATTAATTCTTATCCATACTCATTTCTTACACAATTAATCACTATTTTAATTAAATTTACAGTGGGAGGAAACACTGTGAGGTATTTATATTAATAAATGAGTTGGAGAAAATGTTTTAACATCTCACCTCACAAAGTTGTGTGTCTTCACGATACTGGTTTCAGAAGTATAATATTACTTCCATCTTCAGTCAAATTCCAACTGTTGAAATTTCGTCGTTAACATCGTCTTCTGAATTGGTGTAGATTTTATGAACTTGGAGATTAAATTATTCTCGTTGGAGATATCGAAATTCATTGCTTTATATTTATTCTTCTGAATGTATATCTTTCCCCAAATTGTTTAATTCCAAAGATTTCTCCAAATGTTTCAAAAGTTTGGTGTCTTTTCTGATTTTATGATTTTCTAGCAAACTATGAGCTGCAATTGCCGATTTTTCAATTTCACCATTTTTAATATTTCTAAGGTGTTCTTTTGTATGAATTTCTAAATTCCTTTTAGTTTTTCCTATGTATACTTTATTGCAGTCATTGCAACTGATTTCATGAATTCCAGATTTTTTTACTATCTGGGACATTAACTTTCTTATTGGTTACTAGTAGATTATCCAGGCTAAATTTGTTAATCGGTGCTAATGTAATATCAAATTTGTTAAATATTTTTTTCAAATTTTCTGTGTGTTTCAGGATGGTAAGTAATTTTCTTGAAATGTTTATTTTCTTTTGAATCAGGTTGTAAGGTGGTGTATTCTTTAAATCTTTTTTGTTGTTGGAATCTCTTTAACTTATTTATTATCTCATTCAAAGTTAAAATTGGGAAACACATTATGACATTATCAAAATGACTCATTAATTTATTATTTATTATCTCCTTTCCAAAACCATTTGACATAGCAATGTTTAAAATGTGATTGAATTCCTTCTTAAAATTTTCTTCACTTAAGGGGATGTTGGTTAATCTGTATACTAAACTGTTGAATATTGCATGTTTATGAGCAATATGATTAAAACCTGAAGATTAAGGGTCGAATATTTGAACGCATTAGACAGTAAAAGGCGTTCTCTGCTGATAAAGTTTTATTCAAACACATTTTTCTTACTCAGAAATCTATTCACGCGGTAATAATTGTAAAGCTACCTGACAAGGTACCTTAAGATCATAGCTCAAGATATAAACTTATGTGAAAATCCCGAAGGGAACCGATGGTAACCGATGTAGTTTGAAACTTACCCAAGATGTCGGACCTTGAAGACTTCGATCATGTTTTCGGTATACGCGGAGAAGAGGAATTTGATAGAGTCTACCAAAGAATTCAACTGGAAGAACAGGAGAATCGGCGTAATATTGCACGTCGCAGACATGTTTGTATACGGTATTATTTGCAGGATGCAAGCATAAATGCATTCCTCTATAGCAGACGAAAATAACGGAAGTGGTTTTATCGCTGAGAATTCTGGGTAATTCGTTGCCAATATTACGAAAACGTCAACATTCATGCATGACCGGTTAAGGGAGCCGTTAATTCGATCTCAGCTCACCAGTGATTGGAAGTAATTTGAGTAGAGACTAATGTATTTGCATACGACCCTTAATGTAATTATCTGTATGGGTATCTTTCCTGTGTATATCGAATTCAATATTTTGATGATGTTCATTCTGAATTATCTTCAAGTCCAAAAATGGGATTTGATTATCTTTCTCTAATTCCATGGTAAATTTAACAGATTCGTCTTGAAGGTTAAGTAATTTTAATGCATCTTCTGTATATTTTGAATTTATTATTGAGAAAACATCATCCACATATCTGTACCAACATTTAAATATCCATGGATAAACGTTGGTGATGTGACATTCTAGATACCCCATAAACAAATTAGCCAAAAATGGTGACAGTGGATTGCCCATTGCTAAACCCGAAATATGTTTATAAAATTTTCCATTGAATGTGAAAAATGAGTTGTCAATACAAAGTTTTGTTAAACTTATGTATTCTTCTATAAAAAGTTTGTGTGTGTGTGTGTGTGTGTGTGTGTGTGTGTGTGCACATGCGTGAAAACTTATACTTTTAACTCTTCTTATTTCTGATAAAATTGAGGAATGATTATGGTTGTTATAATCTGCTTCTTTTGTAATGGAGAAAATTATCTCTAAACTTTGTTCAGATAGGTAAATTCATCTTTTGGGGTGAGGTGTATATTTCTTAAATTATGTAGGTAGGATATTTCTGATTAACTTATAATAATAATAATTATTACCTCACCTAGTGTCAGTTCCTACTAAATTTTATATATAAAATCTGATATTATTCCTATTTTCTAAATATTATATTTTATTTTATTTAGATGATAAAAACATCAGGAAACTTGCAAGTAATGGGAAATATGGCAGTTGTATCTCAACAGGCATGGATATTCAATGATACTGTCAGAGAAAATATATTATTTGGCCTTCCATACGAAGAGAATAAATATCAGAATGTGGTAGAGTGCTGTAGTTTACAGAGGGATTTGGAAATTTTAGCTAATGGGGACAAAACTGAGATCAGTGAAGGTGGCTCAAATCTCAGGTAAGTGCATCACATTGCCTTAATTAATTAATTAATGATATTCCCCTCAGGGGTCCTCATCTAGGGGATATGTGGATGGCGACCACAAGGTGCCCAAGCCGAGCAAAACATTTCTTCCACTTACTTGTGTTTTGCACTCTTTTAACTTTACTATCTAACCTCTCTTGGTTAACTCTTGTTTTTTCGACCCCGACGCTATTAGGGCATCCGAGGGCTAGGGAGTCTTTCCTTTCTTCCATTTCTTCTTTCCATTATTTTCTTTTCTTCTCCAGAAAAGCCTGACCAGAGGCTATAAGATGGCAGGCCCATCACTGGTCTTGCCTTCCTTTGGCCAGCAACCAATTGAAGGGACTATTATTATGCTTTCAAGTCTTATACGAGAATTTTCCGGAAGAAGCTGGAGGGAAAATTTTCTATAGGATCGTAACAGGCCTTGGCCTAATACTTGGAAGGAAGAAGAAGAAGAAGAATTAATGATATTCCAAGCCATAAGTTAACATACAATCATTAAATTTTTTTCAGGAAAAATAATTATTTTTCATCTTTTCTCAACATTTTCTATTTCTCAAAAGTACTTTCTCTTCCTGGACACTGCCTTTGTGGGACAAAGGAATTGCATGATCTGTCTGAAGTTGAGATCTATTCATGTTAGACAGATCAAGACTTAGTGGTCAGAAAATAATACCTTTACAAGAGTAACTGCCAACTTCTTGATGCCCACTACTAAACAGCTAACAACATTTTTTTTAATTTGTAGGAAATAACACTATAAGGTTTGATGTTTTTATTATTAATTTAACATTTCTCAATGAAAGATAAATTAAATTTGAAGAGAAAAATTTTCGCCTAGACCGGGACTCGAACCCGGGACCCTTGGCTTTCCGGGCCAAGTGCTCTACCAACTGAGCTACCGAGGCGAGTTACGATCTAGACGCAAATTTTTCTCTTATATACGTTGTAATTCCCTATCGCCAAATGCTTTTGAAACCATTGTTTCTATCTTTGCAAATGGCGGCTTCTTAGTTAAGAAGACATTTATTGGAAATTTAACATTACTTTAAAAGCCAGTAAGGCCTCTAATGATGTTTTTATTATTAATTTAACATTTCTCAATGAAAGATAAATTAAATTTGAAGAGAAAAAGAGAAAAATTTGCGTCTAGATCGTAACTCGCCTCGGTAGCTCAGTTGGTAGAGCACTTGGCCCGGAAAGCCAAGGGTCCCGGGTTCGAGTCCCGGTCTAGGCGAAAATTTTTCTCTTCAAATTTAATTTATCTTTCATTGAGAAATGTTAAATTAATAATAAAAACATCATTAGAGGCCTTACTGGCTTTTAAAGTAATGTTAAATTTCCAATAAATGTCTTCTTAACTAAGAAGCCGCCATTTGCAAAGATAGAAACAATGGTTTCAAAAGCATTTGGCGATAGGGAATTACAACGTATATAAGAGAAAAATTTGCGTCTAGATCGTAACTCGCCTCGGTAGCTCAGTTGGTAGAGCACTTGGCCCGGAAAGCCAAGGGTCCCGGGTTCGAGTCCCGGTCTAGGCGAAAATTTTTCTCTTCAAATTTAACTATAAGGTTTCTTTTAATTATCATGGGTTGGTTATTTTGATTCACCTCATATTTCTTGATTTTTATGCAAACCTGGTTTCATCAAAATGAACATTATGCATTTTTTTGTTTTCCCAACAATTTATAGATTGTGGATTAGACCTGTTTTTGGTGGAACTATTCAATTATTGTGACATTATTGTTTTTCCCATTTTGTTGTTGTTAACCATAACATTTTTCATGTTGAATTAGTACCTCTTTTTCTAATGTCAAAGATGTTTCGGGATTTTGTGTTAGAGCTTGCATTGCTGTTATTAGAGTTGATTTTGCACCTCCAGTTATTAACTGGAGTGCCTAATTTTGACATACTTCTAGTTTAAGTTTGAGTTATTTTCTGTAATTGGTATATCCCGATTGTATTGGTTTTATAGAAGTTTTGTGTGTGATATTCAATGAGTGTCATGAACTATCCCATTTTTCTCAAGCCAATCTTTTTAAAATTGAAAATCTTTGGTTACTTTATTTGTTCCTTCATTGTGTTATTTCTAAGATAGCTTTGAATGAAAAAGAGTACCAAGGTATTTTGTTTGTGTTGTTTGCCTCAAACTTATATTGTTGCATTGCAGATTTATTTTTGGATTTGTTTTCTTCAGACTAAAAATTTGGATTGTAGTTTTTTAATATTAATAGTGAAGATGAGGTCCACATGATCATATCATCCACAAAAATAGCTGTCTTAATGTCAGCACTTGATACAGTTGAGAGAAAGGATTTTTTAGAGCATTTGTAATTAAATTGTGGGTTATGAGGGTCTAACATAAATTCATTTTGATATTAATAAAATTTGTTTTGTTGCTATTAAAATTGTCTTTTATCTTATTAAACCTTGCAAGTAAAAATGAATATGGCATGCACAGTTTGTAATAAGATAATGTGATACTATCATATTTGAAGAGAAATTATACGCTCAGACCGGGACGTGAACCCAGGACCCTTGGTTCTCTAGACCAAGTGCTCTACCAACTGAGCTACAGGAGCAAGTACCGATCTAAACTCAAATCCTTCTCTATGTACATTGTACTTCCCACCCACCAAATGCTATGAAGCCTTCTTTATTAAGAAGACATATATTTGGAAATTATACATTGCATTATAAATGCCAGTATGGCTTTTTTCAATATTTTTATTATTAATTTCATACATTTATCCATCATTGAGATGTATGAAATTAATAATATTGAAAAAAGCCGTACTGGCATTTATAATGTAATGTATAATTTCCAAATATATGTCTTCTTAATAATGAAGCCGCCATTTGCAAAGATAGAAGCAAAAGGCTTCATAGCATTTGGTGGGCGGGAATTACAACGTATATAGAGAAAGATTTGCATTTAGATCGGTACTTGCTCCTGTAGCTCAGTTGGCAGAGCACTTGGTCTAGAGAACCAAGGGTCCTGGGTTCAAGTCCCGGTCTGAGCGTATAATTTTTCTCTTCAAATATGATGTATCCATCATTGAGATGTATGAAATTAATAATAAAAACATAAATGTGATACTATGTTCGTAAAGTTTTGCTTGATTTCAGAGACGGTTCTAGATTCCAATATACCCTATGAGTTTGATTATGGCTTTAAATTCTTACTCTGCCATCTTCTCTTGTAATTAATTATCCAATTATAATTTTTGAACAAATTCTCTTAAGGAAAAGTAATTCATACTTCAAAGGTATGGATTTTTTTTTCTTAACTATAAAGTTGAATCCTTTATCATCTTATATGCATATGTAATTAAATTTATTATAATTATAGTGGTGGACAAAAACAAAGAGTCAATCTAGCTAGAGCAGTGTATGCAGATAAAGACATCTACCTTCTAGATGACCCACTTAGTGCAGTAGATGCCAAAGTTGCTCGTAACATTTTCAACAAATGCATAAAAGCTAAATTAAAAAGCAAGACAGTTCTTCTTGTTACCCATGGTATGCAGGTATGTATTCTCCTTAATGTGTTTTCTCCTAGGTTCAAAGTTTCATCAATTGGTTTCTATTCTCCTTAATTTTCTTTTTAACATTGTTTTCCAACCGTAGCCTTTTTACTTTTACTTGATTACTCCATACGTTTTCTCTTACAATACTAGTTAAAAAGTCTCTTCCATTGTCTGTGTCTTTTATAATTATTCTTTTAACATTTTCTTCCAATTCTAACTTTTTTTTTTTACTTGGTTATTGCATTTTGTACCCCCCCCCCTCCCCCGGGGTTGCAAGGAGTAGTGAAGTGTCTCATATAACCTCTCCTACCAATTCTCAACCTCACCTTCTCGTGGTGCAACCTGTTTTAACAAATGAGGTTCTGGGCACCGAGTCATGGCTGTATAACCATTCCAACTAATACTGAGTAAATGCAGTATTGAGGCAGGTCCAGATGCTTAAAGATGGCAACCCCATCGCTGGACTTATTACCTCCTTGCTAGCAACTAGTTGGTGGGATATTCTATTGCTTTCAAGCCTGATAAAAGGAAAAGCCAGACAGATCACCATGATGACGACTTATGAACAAATAAGGCTAATGAATGGAAAAAAGAAAATATTTTAAAATTTGCTACATGAAACTTTCAGTGAATTGCTCATAAAGAACAACAACTAGATGATATTTTGGCAAAGAAAGGAATACATATCGGTGCTATTTCTGAAACAAAGAAAAAACTAAAAGGGACAAAAGAAACCTAGGCCCTCTGATTTTACCAGGTACAAAGCTTCTTCTATTGGTCTCTTATCTTTTCATGATTCTTCCTTTAATACTACCTCAATCCCTGCCTTTTCCCTGTAGTTCACCTATTCACTCCATCTTGTACCTGGTTTAGCTATTACTCTCTTTCCTATGATTTTATTTTCCTGAGAATAGTTAATTGAACCAAATTTTTTTAATCTATTTCAACTTTGGTTTTTCAATTATGTTTTGTAATGAAATTAGCCATAATCTTTCTCTAATAATTTTATTTTTTATTTATCCTTTTTTTTTAACCTCATCTTCACTCCAAGGATTAGACAATTGCCCATTCCAACTTCAAAATGCATCTGCCCAACGTTTTCTAAGTCTTCTGACATCACATTTTCCTCTTGCTTGATCTATCTATCTATCTTCAGGTTTTTACAGCTGCTGCCGTCTTCCCATGCCAAACATCCAAAGTCTACGATCTTGGGCATCTTCAATGCTTAGCCCTCTTTCTTGCATTACCGCCTTCATGTTTTCCTTCCATGTTAACTTGTTTCTTTTTTACAAATATAAATACTCCTATAAAGTAAAGTGATCCCACAACAGGCCCGGAGGCCCTTGGGGTAGTAGGAGGTTAAGGCTCCCACTTTTTCTAGACAATCGGCACTTTATGTCAGCTGGGTTGTCAGCCCTGCGTGACGGCCACCTTTACCCCAGAACAAGCGTCTGGTACTCATTTCTGTTAGAGGTTGAGTCGACCCCAGGGCCATAGTGCTGCCAGAGGGTTTGAATAGATACTCCTATATTAAATTAATGTTGGGAAGTAAACATTACGAGGTATAATCATTAAAATTCATCGGAGAACATTTTGTTTAAACAACTGACCTCATAGGATTTATGCTTCCATGATATCGCGATTTCAAACACAGTCGTGTTCATCTTCAGCCATAACTCCAACTTTTAATAGATACTCCTGCTTTAGTTCTTTTGGATTTATTTACATGTGACCAAAAATGTATGTAATTTCCTAAATATGAATTTCCTGATCCTTTCTTTTTTGTTTCTGTTACTGCTGCAATATCTACAATGTTCTGAAATAATTCTCCTGCTACTTCATTAACTTTGTTTCTTATTCCTCGTACATTCCACGTGCCTATATTCAATGTCCATTTTTGCTGCTTTTGTCTTTTGTACTTTTTTTTCTGTCCGGCTTTGACTGATTTGGTCTTTTAGCATTTTGTGTGTTTTTTCTAATGTGTGGGGAGCTAACCCACAGCATAAACCCCCAACCTGGAGGACCAGGAAAATTTATGTCTTGGTTTTCCTCCCATAGCATTTAAAGATCCCTCTTCACAGCAAGACAGCGTTTCTCTATTTCCCTTAGAGATCTGCCAGATCCGCCATGTTGAAGGACTCCTTCTGCGCCGACTCTGCTGTTGAGGTCTTCACCGTAACCCTGGCTAGGAACCCTTACAGAGAACTATCAGTCGGAGCCAACTGAACCCTGGTTTTTTAATGAGGTTATTATTCCTCCCCCTCCTCCTTTCTCATCCAGGGTTGGGACCGGCCATGTTGGAGTTGCACTTTTAATTCTTCTCTTACATCTTAATTTCTAATTCTATCACGTTTTGTACATCCTTTAACTTGTCTGAGGAACCACATCTCCGCCGTCTGTATTCTATCTCTGTTTCTTCATTGGAGCTCAAGTTTCACATCCTTACAATACTGTGGAAATTGTCATAACTTTAAACATTTTTATTTGTTTTCTTGTTAATTTTATTTTTGAATGTTCTTTGTATTGTATTAACTTAAGCTTTCACGGCTGTAGTTATTATGATGATCTTGAAGTAGATTTCTGGGCTGTAGGTCGTGGTCTTGAGGCTTGAAGTTTCCTGACGTTTCGCCAGAGACTGCATTTGGCATCCTTAAGGGTTGTTTTGAGAATGGCAATTTTGTCCACTGTCTGTCCTATTTATACAGTTCACTGTGATGTGTTCTCTGCGCGGTCCATTCCCTTGTAAGTTGTATCTGCCTTCTGATTGGTTAGTGGTAGGGACTTCCATTGCACCAATGAGGTTGCTGTTTGATGGTCTAGTGGATTGTTCTTGTCGAGGTTTGAATTTCGCGTTTTTTAGAGCCGGTATCCAAACTTTGTTGACTTTTAATGATTCTTCTTTTCTATTAAAACTGTTTTTATGTTTGAATATCTTGTTGGCTTGTAGATGGGTAAAATAGTGCATGCAGTTACATAATTTGTCTGTATTCTGGTATTGTACTATTTGGCTATCAAGCAAAGAGTGTTCTGCTACTGCCGACTTATCCACTTGTTTAAGATGGCTGTATCTTTCATATCCATTTAGTCTGGTTGTGATGCTGCATTTGGTGGTGCCTATGTACACTTTTCCACAACTGCATGGTATCCTGTATATGCCTGCTGTATGATGAGGATGAAATTGATTCTCTATAGGTCTGAGAATGTTCTTGATTTTTTTGATAGGCCTGTATGTTGTTTTTATGTCTTCTTTCTTTAGTGGTTTTCCAATGCGGTCCATTACATTCTTAATGAACTTAAAAATGCCCTGGTTGAAGTTTTTTCCTCTTATTCCTTGCTACTGTTGCTGTTGTCTCGTCTGGGGTGATTAGCTCGGTTGATTTCTTTTCTGGTGTATCCATTGGCTGTGAATACTGTATGGAGGTATTGAAGTTCCGTTTTTAATAAATCAGGATGACAAAGTTTCTTGGCTCGATCTGTCAATGTTTTGATGATTCCAATTGTTTAGGGTAGTGATTGGAGGTTTTATAAAGATATCTGTCAGTGTGAGTAGGTTTTCTGTAGATGGTGTGATAAATGTTGCTGTCTTCTTCTCTTTTGATTAGGATGTCTAGGAATGCTATGCTGTTAACTGTTTCTTTTTCTACAGTGAATTATATACTGGAGTTTGTTGTTGATGTGTGTAAGAAATTTGTCTAATTTCTCTTCCCCGTGGTTCCAGATTACAATTAAGTGTTGTCTATGTAGTGAGGCCATATCTTGGGTTTAAGAGGTGTTGTATCTAAGCATATTTGCTCAAAGTTTTCCATGAAGAAATTAGCAACTATTGGGCTCAAGGGACTGCCCATAACTACTCCATCTGTTTGCTCATGGAAGTCATTGAATAGAAAATAGCTGATGGTTAAGCAGAGTTCAAAAATATATTTAATTAATGTTGGGAAGTAAACATTATGAGGTATAATCATTAAAATTCATCGGAGAACATATTGTTTAAACAACTCACCTCATAGGATTCATGCTTCCATGATATCGCGATTTCAAACATAATCATGTTCATCGTCAGAGTCGGAGTTATGGCTGACGATGAACATGATTATGTTTGAAATCGCGATATCATGGAAGCATGAATCCTATGAGGTGAGTTGTTTAAACAATATGTTCTCCGATGAATTTTAGAGTTCAAAAAGTTTTGTAATGCCTTGAGGAAACTTGGCAGCAATAAATTGAATAGTGTCCGTTATTGGAACTTAGGTGAATAGTGAGATCACATCGATGCTAACCATTAGATCTTCTGGTTGCAATGTTGTCTCTTTTAGTTTTTCTAAGAAGTGTATAGATTCTTTGACATAAGTATCACTGCTGTTAGTATGTGGTTTCAATAAAGTAGATAAATATCTAGCCATGTTATAAATCGGTGATCCTATTTAGCTGACGATCGGTCTTAAAGGTGTATTTTCCTTATGAATTTTAGGCGGTCCATATAGTATGAGTGGCTGGACTTCACCTAAAGTTCTTTCATCACTTCGTTGGGAAGTGAGGAGGCCTTTATTAATTTGTTAGTTTCTCGGAGTAGTCATGTAGTTGCATTATCTGATAGCTTACAGTAGTTACCAGGATTGAGTAACTCGGTAATTGTTTGGTTGTATTCTTCTGTGTCAGTCACAAGACAACCCTTGAGGATGCCTGATGCAGTCTCTGGCGAAATGTCAGGGAACTTCAAACCTCAAGACCACGGCCTACAACCCAGAAATCTACTTCAAGATCATTGTTCTTTGTATTGTTCCATATACCGTCTGAAATTTATGTATTTTGGAATCAATATCTTATATTGAAGCTAATAAACAAAAAAATAGAATTAAACCAGGGAGTAAGACAAGGGTGTCTGTTGTCACCAGTATTATTTAATTTATACTTGGACCATGTCATAAATGAATGGCAAGAACAAATTAATATGAATAGTGTACTGACAACTCTGCTTTTTGCAGATGATCAAGTAATAATGGCAGCATCAGAAAATGCTTTACAACAATTCCTTTATACTTTAAATAATATCTCTCTAAAATACAATTTAAGAATATCTACATCTAAAATAAAAATATTAGCTCTGAAAGGAAAATATGCAATAAGAACAAAAATAGTGATAAACAATGTAATTATAGACCAAGTTCAGAATTTTAATTATTTGGGATGTAATTTAGGAAATAACTGAAATTTAGATAAACACACTTAAATACAACAATTCAATTATCTGTGTGGCACAATTGAACATACTATATTGAATAAAACTAGAAAAGAAACCATTTTAAAATTTTACAAAGTATTGGCAGTTCCATCTCTTATCTATGGATGTGAAACCTGGACATTAACAAAGGCAGAAGTAAACAAATAGAGGCTGCAGAAATGAAGATGTTGAGAACAATAGCAGGATACCAAAGGACCGGTAAAAAGAAAAAGATGATATAAGAACAGAACTTAACATATTTAATCTCTGTGAAAGAATAAAATACTATCAAAATGCTTACCCTCAGCACGTATTACGAATGAATGAACAGCGCATACCAAGAAGAATGTATAATTATAAACCAAAAGGGAGAAGATTGTTGGGAAGACCATTGAAGAGATGGAAGGACCAATTCAACCTATAATGAGATCGGAACAGGCCATTGGGCTTAATCTTTGTTGTTGTTGTTGATGATGATGATGATGAAGCTAATATCACAACCCAAATAGTTGAAACTTGACACCTGTTCTGTATTTTAGTTTTCCACCTCTTGGGGGGCAGATACCCAGAGGAGCATGTTTGGAAGCTCAGAGAAAGCAGCCCTTCCACCATCCTTGCCCTGCAAAGCACTCGTAACACTTCCAGAAGACATTATCTTACTGAAAAGCTTCATAGAAATCAGCAGGACTTTTTCTAACATATTAAGTAAAATTTTCATCTCTCAGATTGGAGTCTGCTTAGTTTGCTAGAAAACACAAGAAATTATTATTGCACTAAGAATAAGGAATTATATTTCTAACATCCATTGGTAGGGGAGAGCTCTTTGATTCTGAGTATTTTGCTAGGTATACGCAGCATGGGATAGAATGTTGAACTTCTCATATTTAAACCATCACTAACCATGTTCTATAAAAATGTCACATGTCCATTATAGTTAAAACTATACATAACAGAGGAAAAATCATTTTAAAATTAATATTTGGCCTTAATGTAAGAAAGATTCTTACAACATAATAATTATAAAATTACAATAGGAAGTAACATTATGAGGTTCTTCTTAATAAATAAGTTGATTCTCTTGTCATCGTACCTCATAGTTATTGAGTTCTTTTTGGACGTATTTCTAAACGAATTTGTTTTATCGTCCAGACTGTCAGGACAAGCTGACGATAAAGCAGAAGATTTGTTTTGAAACATGTCCTAAAAGAACTCAACTACTATGAGGTAAAAAGACAACAAACTCAACTTATTTATTATTAACATATTAATTGATTAACATTTTCTGGACTCTATTAGGCCATGATTGATATTTGATGTTGTGACTAATGTATTAAGGCTAATTATATATATATATATATATATATTTATTTTTTTTTTTTCTCCAGGATATTGGATGTTCCTTCTTAGATGAATTTTAATTATATTTGAAGAGAAAAATATATTTTAAAAAATCATTAGGAAGTGACATTATGAGGTTTAATTTAATAATTGAGTTTGTATTTTTAACATTCTTATCTCCTTGGGCAGAATTACTATGGATGGATCTCATATGTTTGTTTTGTTGGACGATTGTTTCAAAGCTTATTGCTCCATCTTCAGCTTGTCACAAACTGGTTTTTTCTTTTCTTCAAGTTGTCGGCCCTGGATCTGTGTTCCAAAGAACATGGTAATGAGGCTCCTTTGTCCGGGAATTTCAAAAGTTCATAATTTTCTCCTTGTTCTTCTGTATGTAGAATTTTTCTCATATTGTGAGTTCATTGGTATTTTCTAACTGTTTTAATAATTTTGTAATATATATGCTCAGACTGGGGTTTGAACCCAGGGCCTTTTGCTTTCTGTGTGAATACTCTTCCAACTGAGCTATCTGAGAAACTCCAATCTAAATGCATATTCTTCTCTTATATACACTGTTAATTTCTGAGCACCAACAGTGTATATAAGAGAAAAATTTGCATTCAGATTGGAGTTTCTCAAGATAGCTCAGTTAGTTCATTCTCATAGAAAGTGAAATGTCCTGGTTCAAACCCCCATCTGTGTGTATATTTTTGTCTTCAAATATAATTTATCCATCACTGAGATGTATGAAATGAATAATAAAAACATTGAATGAATTTTAATGTTTGTATGTTCATTGGTTGTAGTTTCTGGAACAGTGTGATGAAGTTTTGTATATGAAAGATGGAATAATAGCAGAAAGAGGAGCACATCAAGAATTGATAAACAGAGGTGGAGATTATTTTCAAATGCAACAGTTTGATCAAGTTCGGGACCAAAAATCTGCAAATACTGCAGATACTGAAGAAGGTGGTGGTACTGAAGAGGAAGAAAGTAAGTATAAATATAGTACCAGCATATTATCATATATAACATATTTACATAATAATTTTAGAATAATTTTCTGTGCTCTTAAGATGTGGATAAAGGAATTTAAAAAATCTATAATTGAATAGTTAAGAATTAAATTAATATTTTTATTACCTCACCTCATATCCTTTATTCTTCTAGACTGCAGTTTTGGAGCTATATCTCCATCATCAGTAACCTCTCGTCGATCAATGTTATGTCGTTTCTTGGTGCCAAGAAACGACATAACACTAGTCAAATAGAGGCTACTGATGATGGAGATATAGCTCCAAAACTGCAGTCTAGAAGAATAAAGGATATGAGGTGAAGTAATAAAATTATTAATTTAATTCTTAAATTAAACCTCATAATGTTTTTTCCCTGTGAAAGTTAAATAAAATTGAATAGTTACCCCGAAAAGAGATCTAACCCACAAAAGTTTGAAAGTTGAGTTTACAATGGATTAGTGATCTATCCAGAGATTATCCCTGCTCTCTTCCAGACTTATTTTATTTATTTATTTTTAAAAGTTGGCATTCAATCAAATTGTGATCTGTATGTAACAAAATGGCAGAAGTAGTTAGTCAAATCATAGCAGTTTTTAAATATGTTTTCAGGGTAACTATTCAATTGTAGTTGAATGCAGGCTTTCACGGCCCGTAATCATAATGTTGAGTGATTCCGGGTTATGTGGCCGTGGTCCATAGTTGGTGTTGATACCAGACGTTTCGCCCTCAACTGCGGAGGGCATCTTCAGTGGCGAGTGCTTCTAGGCGTGTTTCCTGGTCGGAAGATCTACTTAGAGTGAGCGCTGCGGATGTTGTGGACGTTGTATTAGTGGTGGGTGCAGGGTGAGTGGGTGTGGCTCTTGCTGATTGGCTAATGGTCGTCTCCTTGTTGTCCCTAGTGTTAATGCATTTATTTTCTAGTGTATGATACCAGGCCTTAGCCAGTTTGATACCTTCCTCTTTTCTGTTGATATTTCCCTTATGCTTGTATATTTCTATAGCCTCTCGGTATAATCTAGGGAAATAGTAGGAAGTTGTGGCTAAAACTTGTGTATCGTCGAATAGAATCTGGTGTCCATTCATAATGGCATGTTCTGCTACAGCTGATTTATCCATTTCTCCTTGTCTGCAGTTTCTTTTATGTTCTGATAAACGAAAAGAAGTATAGCCACCCGTTTATCAGAACATAAAAGAAACTGCAGACAAGGAGAAATGGATAAATCAGCTGTAGCAGAACATGCCATTATGAATGGACACCAGATTCTATTCGACGATACACAAGTTTTAGCCACAACTTCCTACTATTTCCCTAGATTATACCGAGAGGCTATAGAAATATACAAGCATAAGGGAAATATCAACAGAAAAGAGGAAGGTATCAAACTGGCTAAGGCCTGGTATCATACACTAGAAAATAAATGCATTAACACTAGGGACAACAAGGAGACGACTATTAGCCATCAGCAAGAGCCACACCCACTCACCCTGCACCCACCACTAATACAACGTCCACAACATCCGCAGCGCTCACTCTAAGTAGATCTTCCGACCAGGAAACACGCCTAGAAGCACTCGCCACTGAAGATGCCCTCCGCAGTTGAGGGCGAAACGTCTGGTATCAACACCAACTATGGACCACGGCCACATAACCCGGAATCACTCAACATTATTCAATTGTAGGTCCAGTAAAATCTCAACAGAAATTGAACTAAAGCTATTTTGGATTATGCTATTTGTTTACGTAAGATTTACAAGCATACAGTAAAACAAAAATAATGCAGTCCTAAAGGACTGTTATACAGAAAAATGTTCCCTTTGTTCTTTGTAGACTTGAAAACAATGTAGATTTCCTTTGACAAAAAAGGTGAGGGGTGCTGCACTCAATAAACAATTTGTTAAATTTTTCCCTTAAGTTATTAATTTGTCATTTAATGTAAGTGACATTTAAAATAAAAACATTGAAATTGGTCATATATTCTTATATCACTGTGGCCTGGTCCCCAAGAATCATTTATTCAAAAAACAGGTTGAATTCACATAATATTCAGGTAAGATGTGTAATAGTTGGACTGTACTTTACAACCTTTCACTGTTGGTTATCATGCTTGTTCTGTTTCCAAAGTTTGCTAGTTCAAAACTGACCACAGTCGTGATTAAAGAATCCTTAATGTGGCTTCCTTCAGAAGGGAAGTAAAGGAATGGATTCAGTGTCGTAGATTTATGGCACATAAAAGAACTTTACAACTCTGAGCAAAAACTTTGCCAGATCTTTTTCACCCAGCTTTGAATTATTATGACCTGAGTTAAGAGGATTATTATTATCCAAATATAAAAAGAACTCAAATTTATAATCAATTGAGTTGGTGTTTACTTGATGAAAATCCATATTTATTAATTAAATAAAAATAAAACATAGTTTTATTTTATTTTCATATTTATTATATAATTCATTGACAGCTGTTTCGGTACACTGTACCTTCTTCAGACATGTTAACAAATTATGAATTGTGTTCCAACTGATCTAAGCAACAATACAACAATATTTATTTAAATTTTTAAATGATTTGAATGAATCCCCTTTGTTAAATTAAAAAATTTAAATAAATATTGTTGTATTATTGTTGCTTAGATCAGTTGGAACACAATTCATAATTTAACATGTCTGAAGAAGGTACAGTGTACCGAAACAGCTGTCACTGAATTATATAATAAATATGAAAATCAAATAAAACTACGTTTTAGTTTTATTTAATTAACTCAAATTTACGATGACCCTCCAATTTTGAAGAGGCTTTTTAAGATTATTTTTTATTTACTTACTAATACTATTCTATGCCATCACAATCTTCACCATCATCTTTTCCTCCATCATCACTGCTTTCTTTACTTATTCTGCTTCCTTTGTCCGGACTCAAATGCCATAAAATATATATCCAACACTTTGGATGGATCAGAAAATTATAACCTTTTTTGAACCCTTTTTAGAGCTGTTTCACTAGGAACTCTTTGTATTGGGATCTGACGACTAAACTTTTAAGCAGCTCCGCATTTAGCATAGTTTTTCTTAAAAGACATAAGGTGGTAACTTGTGGCCATCAGCTAAGGCACCCAGCATGGCTAAAATTCATGCCTTTTCATTTCCATTTGTCTTGATAATAACATATTTTATATTGTTTATTTTTTATTATTTCACTCACCTCATACTTCATAATTCATAGCAGACCCTGGGTTTCTTCACATAATTTGTGACATTGTCAATGCTGCGTCATGTTCACAAATGACGTCCAACGGCCTTCTATCCTGCAGACTGACCTCCGCGCCATCTGGTGGCCGACCGAAGAATTTCCAAATCAGTCCTCTTTCTTTATAACCGGGTATTTCAAAATTCATAGTTGTATTTTCATTCTTGCATATGTAAATTTTTTCCCAAATTGTGAGAGACTGCAAAAAATCGGGAATTTATCAAATTAATTGTAAAGATTGTGAAAAGATATACATAGGAAAAACAAAAAGGAATCTAAATACAAGATTAAAAGAACACCTCAGAAATGTTAAAAATGGAGAAACCGAAAAATCTGCAATAGCTGCACATGCCTGGTCAGAAAAACATTGAATAGAAACCAAAACAAAATTACTTAAACAATTGGAAAAACCGAAGGAACTCACAATTTGGGAAAAAATTTACATATGCAAGAATGAAAATACAACTACGAATTTTGAAATACCCGGTTATAAAGAAAGAGGACTGATTTGAAAATTCTTCGGTCGGCCACCAGATGGCGCAGAGGTCAGTCTGCAGGATAGAAGGCCGTTGGACGTCAGTTGTGAACGTGACGCAGCATTGACAATGTCACAAATTATGTGAAGAAACCCAGGGTCTGCTATGAATTATGAAGTATGAGGTGAGTGAAATAATAAAAAATAAACAATATTAAAGAACCTCATAGTGTTATTTCCTATCTACATAACTTAACATATTTTATACCTTTATTTTTTTTGTAATTGACTGTCTTATTAGGTGGCATGTCAAAATACCTATATACAGTCATCTCATCTGTATTATCAATCCAACTGAGCAGATATCTATTAATTTCATAAATTAATCATGTGGTACTAACATGAGATATGTTTCTCTGCATTTTCTGCAGGTAGGCACTGTAAAAGTGTTGTTCGTCATGACAATGTAAAACACATTTTTTTCATCATCTGCAACACACTGTCTCACACTCACTTTGAATGCTGTCTTGCCCATGGTGCCTGTTTGTACAAACTTGCACTTTAACTCCAGTCTTCTCATCCTTTTCATCTCTTGAGATCATGTAATCTTCATTCATTTTCTTTTGCATGTATTCAGTAACTTTCTGTTTCAACTCATGATATCGCTATTCCATTGGTCCACTAAATAATTTTTAGGATAAATTAGTATTTTTCAATGTTTCCTTAATTTGTTACCATTTAATATCAAGTCTTGGTATTGCCATGTGGGTTTTGAGGTGGACAAAATGGAGCTTGGACAAGTTTTTCTCAAGGTTTTTCCCCTTTCACAAATTTCATTCCACGATTTCTCCATACTCATCTCGTCCATTTTGTTCATCTGCCCTTGTGATTTTGCCTCAAGCGTGATTGGTCAGCATCCTTATAGTTCACAGACCTCTATAAACGTAGGGGCTTCATTTCATCCCTTGACCAGGCCTGAGTTAGATATGAGTTGAAGATATTATATTAATATTAAATTAAAAGATTCTTACCTCTCCTCACATTATTCTGTTAAGTAGATCGCGATTTCAGGCCTATAGCAGGCCCATCTTCAGTACACTGTTGTTGACCGGTGTTATGTCGCTCGGAAGAACCACTTCTTCTTCCCTCTGTTGGTGGACCGATGAACCTCTTGATAAGGTCAAAATTTGCGGGAACTTCGAAGTTCATAAGTTTTCCTTTGTTTTTCTGAATGTGGATCTTTTCCCAAACTGTAAGTTCCTTAGGTGTCTCTATTTGTTTAATTAGACTAGCTTTTGATTCAATTCGATGTTTATCGTACCAAGCATGAGCAGCTACTGCTGACTTTTCCAATTCTCCATTTTTGACATTCTAAGATGTTCCTTCACCCTTGTTTTCAAATTTCTTTTCGTTTTTCCTATATAAATTTTGTCACAATCTTTACATTTGATCTGATAAATTCCTGATTGATTATTTTCTTCTTCAATTTTTTTCATTTTTGTTGGTTTTAATTATCCTATTAAGGCTGTATTCATTCTTAGGTGCTAATCTTATATTAAACTTTTTGAAAATTTTTTGAAATTTGTAGTGTTTCAATGGATGGTAAGCGAATTTCTTGAATTTTATTTTTCTGTTTGTTTTATCAGTGTGCTTTCATTAATTAATTTTTTGTTTTTGAATTTATTTATTTTCCTGTGTACCATGCTTTCATCATAACCATTATCTGTTGCCACATTAATTATGTATTCTTTTTCTCTTTTATAGTTTTCTGGGCTCATAGGAATATTTACTAATCTGTATGCTAAGCTATTGAACACTGCCTCTTTGTGAGCAAAATGGTTGAAACCCGAAGCTTTAATATAGTTGTCTATATGAGTATTCTTTCTATATATTCCAAATTCTATCCTGTTTTCTTTGTTTCGTGTTAAATTAAGATCCAAAAATGGGATTTGTCTTTCAATCTCAGTTTCCATGGTGAATTTTATCGTTCTACTCTGGATGTTCAAAAGCTTCAAAGCATCCTCAATTGTTTCTGTTTGACAATAGCAATTACGTCATCAACATATCTGGTCCAAAATTTGAAGATCAAAGGATGTCCTCTTGTTATTTTCTGCTCGAAACTTCCCATGTATAAATTGGCCAAAAAGGGTGAAAGAGGGTTTCCCATAGAAAGCCCAGAAAAGTCAGCAGTAGCTGCTCATGCTTGGTACGATAAACATCGAATTGAATCAAAAGCTAGTCTAATTAAACAAATAGAGACACCTAAGGAACTTACAGTTTGGGAAAAGATCCACATTCAGAAAAACAAAGGAAAACTTATGAACTTCGAAGTTCCCGCAAATTTTGACCTTATCAAGAGATTCATCGGTCCACCAACAGAGGGAAGAAGAAGTGGTTCTTCCGAGCGACATAACACCGGTCAACAACAGTGTACTGAAGATGGGCCTGCTATAGGCCTGAAATCGCGATCTACTTAACAGAATAATGTGAGGAGAGGTAAGAATCTTTTAATTTAATATTGAATTGAACCTCACAGTGATAATTCCTATATAAAAAAAGGTTAATGAAGATATTATTATTATAAATAATCTGATATTCAACGTTAATAAGATTCATGATGAAGTTCTGTTGAGGTATTATTCAAAATTAACATATAAAATTGTGAAATATTTTAATTTTGGATAATACCTCAACGGAACTTCATCATGAATCTTATTAATGTTGACTAGGCAGCCAGTCAGGCTAAAATTAAAAAAATTAAGTTGAGGAGACGGACCTTTTAGGTAAATATTTCATAATTTTATATTTTAATTTTGAATAATAACTCAATGGAACTTCATCATGAATCTTATCCCTTAATTTCTCGCACGGGGTAATTTTTTTCCATTAGGTTAAAAGACGCTACTATTTAGTGACAATTACATTTATGAGATTCCCTGGAACTCACCTATTCTCAAATGGGCTCGTCTAGCACGTGTTTTAGTTATATTAATTTCTTGGAATAGCTAATGACGCAGTTATATTTATTTTATGTCATTGTTGCAGTCTGCAGAAATTTTTTACCCTGCGCACGCCTAGCATCTGTAGAGAGTTATTTTCTATTCTTGTGCTTACAATTTGAAGTCTAAGAGTAAATATGAATAGAAAGAGGAAAATATTGACAAAAGATGAAATTATAGAATAGAACTGTTGGAAGCATCAGATGATGCAATTGTTGGCAGATTTTCTTCTTCATCAGACGAGGACTGTGTAGAAGACAGTGATCATGATTCTAACACTCTACAGAGCGCTGAAAGTGATCAGGATGATATTATGTCAGAAGATGAGGATGTCCAATCGCTGGCCACTGACTATTTTTTACTTCTTGTTGAATGTTAGTGGCATCAATGCACATATAATTATACAAGGCAAATGTGGGAAGAAAGATTGCTCGCCGCGATTTCCTAAAAGACCTTGGTCGGAGACTACTGGACAGCTATCTGAAGAAAAGGGCAACCATAAACACTTTGCCAAAACCTCTTCAGGCGAAAATAAGACATCTTACAGGACCTGTGGAGGAAGCTGAACCACTGATCATCAGAAAAGAAGGGAGGTGCCACTTCTGTCCCTGGGCCAAAAACCAGAAGAACAACAAAGTGTTGCACCAATTGCGGCAAGCCGATCTGCAAAGATCATATGGTGGAGTTCTGTCCAGACTGTTTTTCTGTTGAGTGGAGGTATATATATATATATATATATATATGTATATATGTTATTATTTTTTTAAAAAAATCATTAAACTTTGTAATAATGTGATATAGTGTTATTAACTGTGATAAAGACTTGAAGGCAAAAAAAAAATTCCGGGGTGGAGTCCTCATTTTAGGTTATGTATGCGCGAGTAATTAAGGGTTATTAATGTTGGCTATGTAGCCAGTCAGGCTAAAATTAAAAAATAAAGTTGAGGAGACGGACCTTTTAGGTAAATATGTCATAATTTTATATTTTAATCTGATATTGTAATTAAAATTCCAATAAATAATGTTTTAATTAATGTTATTAAAAATGCATAAATATTCCAGTCCGAACGCAAATTTTTCTTCCTAAAAAAACTATGTCCAGTTCTGGAAAATGTTAATTTAAAAATATAGCATCAAAAATGTAGCTTTACTGCTTAAAAGTAATGTATAAATTCTCAATAAAAATACTTTGAGTAGAAGTCGTCAGATGGCTACCAGTCTTCTGATGAAAGTGAATTGTGTAAGTGGAAGGAATTGTTGATGTTCATATCGGAGTTTGGATGGTGTAATCATTTACATACTAACATACAGAATTAGAGATCCAGGGTTCTAATCCCAGTCCAAACGTTAATTTTACTTTCTAAATAAAAATTATCTCCAATCCTGGAAAATGTTAATTTATAAACATAACATCAAAATATGAAGCTTTACCTCTTAAAAGTAATGTATAAATTCTCAATAAATTATTTGAATAGAAGTCATCAGATGGTGTTGGTGGTAGCAATAGCTACCACGTCCTTCTGATGAAAGAGAATTATATAAGTGGAAGCAATTGTTGACGTTCATATTGGAGTTCGGATGATATAATTCGTACCATACTAACACACAGAGTTAGAAATCTGGGGTTCAAATCCTGGTCTGAACATTAATTTTTCTTATTTGAAGAGAAAAATTATATTAAGTTATGTAGGTAGGAAATAACACTGTGAGGTTTATTTTAATTTTGTTGAGTTGTTTCTTGACTCACCTCATACTTCTTAACTCCCTCGCATATCTAGTTTTCGTCACTGTATTTGTGACATACTCAATGCTGTTCATGTTCACAACTGTGTGAATGTTCACACAGTTATGAACATGAACAGCATTGAGTATGTCACAAATACAGTGACGAAATCTAGATATGCGAGGGAGTTAAGAAGTATGAGGTGAGTCAAGAAACAACTCAACAAAATTAAAAGAAAAATTATATGCTCAGACTGGGACTCGAACCCAGTACCTTTGGCTTTCTAGACCAATGCTCTACTGACAAATCTAATTAATTTATCTTTCTAAAATAATATCCTTTTTCTTATAACATTACATATTAGACTTTTGTTACCTATATCTTCAAACTTAGTGATTTGCATCATCTTTCTTCATCCTTTCCATTAATATGTTCCTAAATACTATTAGAATTGCTTCATATTCTGCTGGTGGATTGTTATTCATCATTTATTTGAATTTGAATGTTTGTAGGTGGAGATGAATTGGCAGGGAAGTTGACGTCGGAGGAGGTTCATACTATGTCACAGACAGGGTGGAAAGCCTACATGGATTATGCTAAATTCTGTGGTGGTTACTGCATGATGGCCATGTTGCTGCTTTTAGTACTTCTTTTTACACTCTCGAGATTGTCCTCAGGAGTTTGGCTACAAATCTGGTTGGATGAAGGTGATGGCAGAAAGGTAAGTTGTTTGAATTATGGAGGGGGGAATTGTTAAAATTTTAAATATATTTTCTCAAATATGCCATGCCATGAAATAATACATTGGTAGTAGTAAGCCCTTGTGTCTCTCAAAGAGACCTAACCATTACCCCCCCTCTAGGGGAGAAATTCAACCATACTAATTTAATGTTGGCCGTGGTGGACTAGTAGTTATGCTCCTTGCCTCTGGTCCCAAGGGTCGCGGGTTCAAACCCGACCGGGGTCGATGGATTTTTTAGGACGGAAAAATCAAAGGAGCAAGTCCTCCGGGAGGGACTTTAAGCCGTGGGTCCCAAGTCTGAAGATTTTCAGGCTCGTAAAAAGTCCTTAAGCCTGAATGAAAAGGCCTCTAAGCAAAATTTACCGAATTTTCCCGTCCTAGTACTACCTTGGTTTCCTAGATGTCAGAATGAGGCGGAACGCTGACCACGTACCACTCAAAATGACATCTATACGAAAACAAGTGTAACTAAATTAGTATGGTTAAAATCCTTCCCTGTAGGGGGAGAGCACCTAAATATCTGTTAAGGGAAAACATAGGCTTAAAATACTAATTTAATTACACTTGTTTTCGGATAGATGTATTTGAGTGGCCCGAGGTCAGTGTTCTGTCTTATAGTGACATCTAGGTAACCAAGGTAGTACTAGGATGGGAACATTAGGTAAAATTTACACAGAGGCCTTTTTATTTGGGCTTGTCATTCTTTTACAAGCCTGAAAAACTTCAGAATCGGAACCCAAAGCTTAAAGTCCCTCCTGGAAGACTTGTCCCTTGGATTTTTCCATCCTAAAAAAGTCATGGACCATGGCCGGGTTTGAACCTGCATCCCTCAGACCTAGAGGCAAGGAACAAAACCGCTAGCCTACCATGACCAACTAAATAATACATTATAATATAAAAAAGAAATAATAAGATAATACATTATTTATTTATGTACAGATTTTTAATGTTTACACATCTTTCTGGGCCTAAAGTTTTATTTTTCTTTTCCACTCGTCTCTATCTATCCACTCCATGTCCTCTTGTTCTCATTTCCATTCTTATTTCTTGCATCCACAAGTTTCGAGGTCTTTCTTTCCTTCTTCTTCCAGGTGAACACCATTCCAAAGTTTTCCTGGGTAACCTTTCTTCTTGCATTCGTTGTACATGCCCATACCAATTAATTGATCTACTATTGAATATCTAATATTCATTTTTTTTCGTATGACAATTTTTCTTATTTCTTTCTAATTTTGAACATCTTGCTGTTCTCCTCAAGAAATCCATTTCCATTGACATAAGTTTTTGTTCTAAGTTTTTGTTGAATTTCCAAACTTCAGCTCCATATGTGACAGTACTTCTCATTATTGAATTATATATTTCTAACTTATTTATTCTGATTATATTCTGTTATAAGACTCCATTCATCATTTCTAGAGATCCGTGAAAGTGGTTTTATTTTTAGGGAAAATTCATTTTAAAATTTCAAGATTTTGATGTTTTTGGGAATTTGGTGGTGTTTTCTAAAAAAAATGTAAATTTGAGTTTTTTTAATCCTAGTGTAGTATATTAAACTCAATAATAATGATATATCCATTATTTTAAGGTAAATTTTTAGCTTGTATAATTTATATCAATTTTAATACACTAAAATGCATAAAAAAAACTTTCACTGCTGAATTTGTGTGCCCTACTTGTGACTGACATACTTTGTTTTGGCATGACAATAGGTAGAAAATTAAAAAACAAATAATAATGAAAATTACTTGAGACTTAAGTAAAACACAAACTCACCAAGGGGTATACATTTCACATTCATTGAATGTATCTGTTGATTGAAACAAAGTTTAAAGGGGGAAAGAGGGGGAATTAAAATTGCTCGTGACCAATGTCGTTCAAACTGTCAGTATTTGTTTTGTTACATTTTGTTAAAATCCATGTTATCCAATAGAAAAAATGTGTTTATGTAATTAAATTCTGTTTTAATTAAATTGGGAATAATAATATTTATCAATATGATTTAATTACTCATGGTCCATTGTTGGCTTGTTTAAATTTGGCAGTGCTTGCATTATTGTTGGGTTACTGCTTATACTTAAAGAAATGTTTTTTTCAGATTTGAACTTACCATTACTTAATAATGATTGATATAAATTCTGGAAATGCATGATATTATGCATTACAGTGACTCTTGACTCCTTTCAAAAAATGTAAAAATGAAAATATATAAAACTATTATTCTACCAGATATATTATATGGATGTGAAATGACTCTTACTTTAAGGGAGGAAAGGAGATTACAGGTATTTGAGAATAAAGTTCTTAGGAACATTTTTGGACCAAAGAGAGATGAACATACATGTGAATGGAGAAGACTATATAACAGTGATTACATGGTCTTTATAGGAAGCCAGATATAATAAGAACAGTTAAGTCTCGTAGACTGCGATGGGCAGGACATGTAGCATGAATGGGGAATGAAAGACGTGCATGGAAGCTTCTTGTAGGAAAAGCAGGGGGAAAACACCCAGTTGGTAGATCAAGAATGAGGTGAGAGAATAACATTAACTATGATTTGAGGGAAGTAGATTATACATGGAATGATTGGAAAGCATTAGCTCAGGATAGTGATGTATGGAGAGGTTATGTCCATGCGGCCATGAACCTATGGGTTCGATAGTGCCTCTGAGTTAGTTAGTTAGTTAGATATAAAAATTATAATTATGTCTGCAAAAATTTAGGGGGAAAAACTTATCTTACATGTTAATATAATATGTATTTCTTGGACACCATGAAGTCCAATATTTTCCTCTGCTTCAATTTGTCGTTTGCACACCTTCTGATTACAGTTCTTATTTTCATAACACTTAAGACATCAACGTAATCAAATTAATTTTGTCGCATACATTTTAATAAGACGTCTATATATTTTGATGTTTCTGTGTGGCTAATTTTGTTTTCAGTCGTCAATGAATTTTTGTTTTCACTTTCTCCTTCCCCTCCATCATGCACTTTGTTGACAATAGCCGCATCATTCAATGTTTCGAAGCCGGGTTCACACGTGTCACTCAGCAACCACTCAGCCACATTTTCTTCATCCACATCTTCACAGCCAGCAACTTCTTTCAACAAGTGAGCTATATCTGTAGCATTGTCACAGTTTTTGGAAATAAAACCTGCAAAGTCTTCTTCATTCTTAGATGACATGAGTTTATTCCGCGATCATTCTATTGTGGTTTGTTTCACTTTTTCTCACGCCCTAAAAATTCCATAAGTGGCATCTAGCACATTTAAAGATTTCCAAAATGTGACAATATCAGCCCTCGTGTATTAGGCTTTGTACAAGGTCGGTGCGATAATGTTGTTTAACACTAGCAATCACACCTTGGTCCATGTGTTGAATCAGAGATGTGACTCACAATGGCAGATATTTCACAATAATCTGAACATCATCAGATAAAAGTTCACTTGAAGTTGGGCGACAGGGTGCATTGTCTAGAAGTAAAACAGCATTAACTGGCAGCCCTTCCTTCTCAAGATATGCACGAACAGATTGAACAAATTATATTTGAAGAGAAAAATTTTCGCCTAGACCGAGGCTCGAACCCGGGACCCTTGGCTTTCCGGGCCAAGTGCTCTACCAACTGAGCTACCGAGGCGAGTTACGATCTAGATCCAAATTTTTCTCTTATATACATTGTAATTCCCATTGTAATAATAAAATCGTCAATAGAAGCCCTACTGGCTTTATAAAGTAGTGTTAAATTCCCAATAAATGTCTTCTTAACTAAGAAGCCGCCATTTGCAAAGTTAGAAGCTACGGTTTCAAGCATTTGGCGCGAGGGAATTACAATGTATATAAGAGAAAAATTTGCGTCTAGATCGTAACTCGCCTCGGTAGCTCAGTTGGTAGAGCACTTGGCCCGGAAAGCCAAGGGTCCCGGGTTCGAGCCTCGGTCTAGGTGAAAATTTTTCTCTTCAAATATAATTTATCCTTCAGTGAGAAGTGTTAAATCAATAATAAAATCGTCAATAGAAGCCCTACTGGCTTTATAAAGTAGTGTTAAATTCCCAATAAATGTCTTCTTAACTAAGAAGCCGCCATTTGCAAAGTTAGAAGCTACAGTTTCAAGCATTTGGCACGAGGGAATTACAATGTATATAAGAGAAAAATTTGCGTCTAGATCGTAACTCGCCTCGGTAGCTCAGTTGGTAGAGCACTTGGCCCGGAAAGCCAAGGGTCCCAGGTTCGAGCCTCGGTCTAGGCGAAAATTTTTCTCTTCAAATATAATTTATCCTTCAGTGAGAAGTGTTAAATCAATAATAAAATCGTCAGTAGATTGAACAAATTTCGACCCAAACCAGTCTAGAAAGATCTCGGTATCCATCCAGGCCACTTTCTGATTCACATAATCAGGCAGATTTTTTATGCCTTTAAAAGTCCTTGGATTTTTTTATTTTCCTATCACGAGAGGTTTTAGTTTATGCTGACTTGTTCTATTACTACAAAAAAGAACAGACAAGCTCTCTTTACTAGCTTTGTGTCCAGATGCATGTACCTCAGATCGGAATGCCAAGCTACGTGTTGTTAAGCCTTTCCAGAACAATCCAGTCTCGTCTGCATTATAAATCTGTTGGGGCAGATATCCATTATCTGTAATGAAACTGGAGAACTCTTCAATAAACCCTTCAGCAACTTCTGTACTTGCACTTAGTTTTTTCGCCCTGTACTCCGAGCTTGCGAATCCCATAGTGTTGTTTGAAGCAGGTCATCCAACCTGAAGAGGTATTGAATTTCCCTTTAATTCCTAATTCTTCGTGGAAATTTTTGTCTTTTCAATGCACATAGTACCAGACAAAGGAATGCCCTTGGCTCTCTTCTGTTTAAACCAAAGGTACATAGCAGCATCCAACTCCACGTAAGCTGATATTTTCATTGACTTTCTTTTCAAAGGTCCTTGTGCGTTATCGGCAGAGCATGCAACTTGAATCAATTTTTCTTTATTTTTCTTTAAATCGCGAACAGTTTTCACGCCAATGTTGTAATCTTGAGCAAGTTTTGCAACAGAGTCTCCTTTTTCAAATTTATTAATCACTTCTAGCTTTTGCTCTATGCTTAAAACCACTTGTTTATATCTCCCAATTTTTTTTTTCACAAACTGCTGCACACTGTTCTCACGGACTACACTGTCCTACGCAATATAAAAACAGTTTTGTAATAAAAAACTTTCAGTAACTCACACAATGGAAATTTCCTATATTGTACTGTATTCTCAGAATGTTCGTTGGTATTGGGAGGTGGTTGTGAGTGAAGATTACTCTATTCTGCTAGTTTCTAAGCGCAGTTCACAGTAGCACATTTAAAAATAAAGACTTTTTTCATAACTATACAAAACACAGTACAGTATTTATCTTCATTTTTAAAAAATACAGTAAAAAGAGTCATGTCCTGACAATTGGGAGTTTGCTGTATATATAGGAGGAGTTACAGAATACATGTTTTGAGTTTTATGTTCTAATAAACTTTAGTCATTAATTATACAAAATAAATAACTAACCTTCTAATTAAAATAAATAATAATTCTTTGTTATGTATTTAGTTTGTTCATATTCTACAATATTTTGGATTGTAGGCACTTGAAAATCTTTTTAATAGTCGGTATACCACTTTGGGAAGCAGGGAAGAAACTTAGTGTTACAGTGTTACCCTTCTTTTACACTTTTCAATGGACCATGGGAAAAATGTTTACCCTCACATTCAGCAACCATTCTGGAACATGCAAATAAGCAGTGACTGGGATAATACACAATATTGGCTAAATAATATAATGTTTTTTTTAATTTAAAATAAATTTCTTTACACCTCACCTCATATCCTGTCTTTTATTTATTTAGAAGACAAAATATCAGGTGAGGTGTAAAGAATTTTATTTTAAATTAAACCTCATAGTGACATTCCTATAATAGTTCAATGTAATGAGTGTTTTGAACTGCTGTAAACATAAAATTACTTTATTTCTTTTACTTTCACCATTTAAAAAATAAACAAGGAGAGGTTCAGCAAGCAGCTTATGAATCTTTATTGAGAGATTTAAAAAAAAATTGTTTTGCCATAGAAGTACACTGGTTGAATTTCAGAAATGTTTTAAAGTTCTGAGCCAACTTTGTTGGCTCGATGAACATGCTCTGCCCTTTATCAATTTGTACAAAAGCCAGCTTTGTTAGGTCATTAAACTTGCTTGGCTCCTTATCGATTATAAAGCAGCCGGCTTCGTTGGCTGAATGAACTTGCTGTGCTATATATTGATTGCGCAAAAGCGAGATAATCGATCAAATAAATCAAATATCTTCGATGTTTAACGCTGAAGATTGATGTGATGTGACGTAAATTGCGGGAAAACAAAATTTCAGAAACCTAAAAGCGGGGTTGTTAATACATTGTGAATATAAGGAAACTGAAGGGACCTTTAAAGTGTTGTAAAAGGCAGGAAAACGTAAAAGCGAGGTAATATTTAACACTACCAAGCAACATTCAGAGAATACAGTACAATTTTGGAAATTTGCATTGTGTGAGTCACTGAAAGTTTGTTGTTACATTGTTTTAAATCGTGAAGAGTTTTCACGCCAATGTTGTAATCTTGAGCAAGTTTTGCAACAGATTCTCCTTTTCCAAATTCATTAATCACTTCTACCTTCTGCGATGTACTCGTTTATGTTTCCCTGGATTTTTTTTTTCACAAACTGCTGCACACTGTTCTCACAGACTACACTATCCTATACAATACAAAAACACTTCTGTAACAACAAACGTTCAGTGACTCTCACAACGGAAATTTCCAAAATTGTACTGTATTCTTAGAATGTTGGTTGATACTGTTAAACACATCAGGGGAGGGGGTGTGAGTGAAGATTACTCTATTGTGCTAGTTTCTAAGTGCAGTTCACAGTAGCACGTTTAAAAATAAAGACTTTTTTCATAACAATACAAAACACAGTACAGTATTTATCTTCATTTTTAAAAAATACAGTAAAAAGAGTCATGACCGGATAATTGGGAGTTTGCTGTATATATAGGAGGAGTTACAGAATACATGTTTTGAGTTTTATGTTCTAATAAACTTTAGTCATTAATTATACAAAAGAAATAATTAACCTTCTGCATGGTGTAAGAGTTCTAATTAAAATAAATAACAATTTTTTTATTATGTAGTTAGTTTGTTCATATTCAACAATATTTTGGATTGTAGGCACTTGAAAATCTTTTTAATAGTCGATATACCACTTTGGGAAGCAGAGAAGAAACTTTAATTCTCATTCAAAGTTAAAACTGGGAAACACATTATGAGGTTCTTAATTATTAAATTAATGAGTCATTTTTACATCTTACCTCATATATCATGTTTTATTAAACACGGTAACTATAGTTTTCAAATGATCTTGTCATTCATTTTCAACCGCCATTATGACTACTGGATATTCGTTGGAATCTCCCTCTGTAACGTTGCCATCTGGTGTTGATTTGATGAACTTCGAGATATCGTTGCCATCTGGTATTGATTTGATGAACTTCGAGATGAGGTCACGTTCATCCGGAATGTCGAAATTCATGGATTTAAATTTGTTCTTCAGAATAAATATTTTCTCCCAAACAGTCAAATCCAAAGGTTTTTCCCAAATGTTTTAGAAGTTTAGCTTCTTTTTCAATTTTATGACCTTCCAACAAACTATGTGCTGCAATAGCTGATTTTTCAATTTCACCATTTTTAATATTTCTAAAGTGTTCCTTTGTCCGAGTGTCCAAATTTCTTTTCGTTTTTCCTATGTATACTTTATTGCAATCTCCACAATCAATTTGATAAATTCCAGATTTTTTTACTATCTGGGGTGTTCATTTTCTTATTGGTTATTAATAAGTTACCAAGGCTAAATTTATTTATCGGTGCCAATGTAATATTGAATTTCTTGAAAATTTTTTGAAATTTGTTATGTATTCCAGGATGATAAGTGATTTTCTTAAATTGTTTTCCTTTCTTTGAATCAGATTGCAGGGTAGTGTATTCTTTTAATCTATTTTGTTGTCTGAATTTCTTTAATTTGGTTATAATTATTTCCTTTCCAAAACCATTTAAATTAGCTATGTCCAAAATGTGATTGTATTCTTTCTTAAAATCTTCTTCATTTAGTGGAACATTCAATAATCTATATATCAAACTGTTGAAAATTGCATGCTTATGCGCAATATGATTGAAACCTCAAGACTTTATGTAATTGTCAATATGAGTATCTTTTCTGTATATATTGAATTCAATTCTTTGTTGTTGTTCATTCCTTCTTATGTAGAGGTCCAAAAATGGATTGATTTGATTATTATTTTCTAATTCCATAGTAAATTTTACAGATTCATCCTGGATGTTTAGTAATTTTAATGCATCTTCAATATATTTAGAATTTATCACAGAGAAAATATCATCCACATATCTATACCAACATTTGAACATCCAGGGATAAGCATTGGTGATATGACATTCTAAATAACCCATAAATAAAAAATGCCAAAAATGGTGAAAGTGGGTTTCCCATAGCCAGACCTGAGATTTGTTTATAAAATTTTTCATTGAAGGTGAAAAAATTGTTGTCAATACAAAGTTTTGTAAGATTCAAATATTCATTAATTATTTCTCTTTGTAGTTTCAAGGAAATGAGCCATTTTTCTAAAATATTTAACAGCTTCCCAATTGGGATGCTCTGAAATAAAGAAATGACGTCAAAAGAAACCAATCTATCATTACAATCCAATATGATATTATTCAGTTCATTAACTAATTCAATTGAATTTTCAATACTTTTGTTGTTGAAACTTGGTAGTTCATTAAATTTCTTAGTAAGCCATTTTGCCAAATTGTAACAAGGTGAGCCAATATTATTAATAATGGGTCTCATCTTATTCCCCTCTTTATGTATTTTTGGGAGCCCATACAATTTTGGATTCTGTGGGTTTGATACTCTCAACTTGTATTTCTCTTGTTCTTTGATGGCATATTTGATGTTTTTTATTGTATTAGTAAATGATTTTATTGCTTTTGGAAGAGGATTGCATGTAATTTCTTCATATTCATTTGAATTTAAAAGAAGGTTCATTCTGTTTACATAATCGTCTTTATTCAAAATTACAATTTTGTTTCCTTTATCGGCTTTCGAAATTATTGCTTTTTTGTTGTTGATATTCCTCAATATTTTCATGTTCTTAATGGCTCTATTGTTTTTTGGTTTTTCATTTATATTTTCAAGAATGTTTTCACAATTTCTCCTAATTATAATTTTGTCTTCAACTTTAAGATCTGAAATTGCAATCTCAATGTCAGCTACGTAGTCTTCTATTTTACTTGAGAGATTCACACAAGTTTTTAGTCCAAGATTCAATAATTTAGTTTCTTCTTCAGTCAATTCTATTTCTGAAAGATTAACAACATTGTTATTGTCATTTGAATTTTGTTTTTTGTTGATAGATTCAATTCTATTGCAATCTTTTTCAATTTTTCGATTAGGTACATTATGTCGTTTCTGGATTAGATTTTCAAATTTCTTGTTTTGTGTAGCAATTTTCTTCTGAATTGTGAAATTTAATCTTCCAAAAAAGTTTCTTGTTAAATTTTCTAAACAAATATCACCTAATAATTTTACCAATTTCAAATGAAGATAAAATAATTCCAAATCCAGGTTACTTAATTTTTGGTAAAATTTGTTTTTTTTTCTTCTTTAAGAACTTTCTGCTCTGCCATAATTTGTTGTTTGGAGTTATGATTGAATTTAACAATTTTTCTCACGAATTTTGGTGTCACCTTATTTGTCATGCATTTATTGATAAATTTAATATCTGCCAAAATTTTCTTCTTTTTTTCTTTTAATCTTAGAAACTTCTTTATGTCAGGTTTAAGATTGAAAAATATTGTATTGAAACTTATTAATATATTCAAATTTAATGAACTTCCAGACGCCATTTTGTTTGAGGTTATGTATCCAAATAGTCGTAATAAACTTCCCAAAGACCTGAGTCATCTTACTTATTCAAAGTTAAAACTGGGAAACACATTATGAGGTTCTTAATTAATAAATTAATAAGTCATTTTTACATCTTACCTCATATATCATGTTTTATTAAACACGGTAACTATTCTCATGTCCATCCATCCATAGTAATTCTGCCCAAGAGCAGGTCTTTCACTGCAATTATACCATTTTAATGCTATGCTTGCGGCTTTACTAGGGAATTGTAGGTGTGGTAGCTTCCCGTTGCTTATGTGGTACGCCAAATTTTATGTGGAAACCGCTGAGAACATTTTTTAAATAGCCTTTTCAAAATTAGGGGTTGTCTTAAATTTGAGGTCTTATATTCAGATAAATAAGGTAATTGTTTTTTCTTATTTATTTAAGAACAATTGTATCATCTCACCTCCATATTAGACCGGTTTTGGGACCTAATTAGGTTCCATCCTCAGTACTTTCACGACCGTTGTTATGTCGTCTTCATAAAAGTACTGAGGAAGGAACCTAATTAGTCCTGAAACCAGTCTAATAAGAAGAAGGATATGAGGTGAGGTGATACAATTTTTCTTAAATAAATAATACCTCATAGTTTGATGTTATATTTAGTTCAACATATTCCAGTCCTGGACAGATTTATTTTTTAAAAAGAAAAATTAATACTTGTGCCAGGAATTGAACCCTGGACCTCTGACTCTGTACATCAGCATGCAATACATTACACCATTCAAGACCAATACAACCGCTAAATTTTCTTTCCACTTATACAGTTCTATTATTATTAATTGTATTGTATTTATAACATGTAATCATTTATGTATATTGTAATATAGATGTAAGACTTTTTTTGTATTTTTTAAAACCCGGTTGAGTGGCAGACAAGGCCTTAAGGCCTTAACTCTGCCAGGTAAAATAAAGCTATTATTGTTGTTATTATTATTATTATTATTATTATTATTACATCCGAAGGCAGATAGCTCTTGCTATTATTGTATATTTGGCTTAACTTGGCAAAGAGCGAGATGGAGATATAAGGGTAGATCCTTGACTGCTTTTGCCCTGGTACTAAAGAAAGACCCCACCCTGTTGTCAGTTTTCATCTTCTCCCTTTCCCTATTAACATCTGGTGAAGAAACATTGACAACACTGGTGCGAGAGAGAGAGAGAGAGAGAGGTGAGCACAGCTGTCTCTTTCTACAAATTTCTTGCAAAGTTAAACCAAATGAATTATAACAATGCCATAAATAAAAAAACTCATGGTGTTAATTCCTAAAAAGTCAATTGGTATTCCTGTTGAAATATATTTATATTGTTTTCATCACAGAGTTTAAGTATAAGATATTTGCATTAAGACCCAATGTATAAATAATATCATCTAACTTAGATGTTCAACAGTTATTAACATAACATTTTATTACATTTTAACAATGCTAAGGCACTGAAATAAGATCATTAAACTATCACAGTGTCTGAGCAGTTCAATATGTTCATAAATTAATTATGGAAACACATTATGAGGTTTTCAATTAATACAAATTAATGAAATGATTTGTATCTTACCTCATATGAGGGTCACTAGATAAGTTTTCAGATGTGACAGTGTGGTGACAGGAATGCAATAAACTATACCACTTGAAAGCTAACCCTCGAACATCAAAACCGTAGCAAATAAAAACAAATTCTTTCACTTGTCTCTGAGCAGCACCCTTGTGAAGTAGTCTGTGTGTGGTGAAATCAAAAGTGTCTTATGGAGCTAAAGAGGAACATTGTTGTGCTATGAATTATATGATTTTAAGTGCAGTTTAAATGAGTCACTAACACTTGAGCGACTCACGCGAGCATTTAGGGACCTTGCTCCTTCATGTGCAACAGTTTTCCACTGGTTTGCTGAATTTAAGAGGAGGAGAACATCCCTTAAAATGAAGATGAAATGGGAGGCCAATAGCAATGGTGACAGAAGAAAATATCTCTACAGTGGAGACTCTGATTAAAGAAGATCTGCGACTGACCTATAAGGACACCGAGGGACCCTGGGGATTAGTTGCCAAGTATTTCCACCATCCTGTACCAATACTTAAGAGTGAGAAAAATTTATTCTCGCTGGATGCCTCATCACTTGTCAGAAGAGCAGAAACATACTAGAGTGGAATGGTGCAGAGAAATGCTGGAGAGATTCAACAATGGGGACTCCCGCCAGGTATCAGACATACTGATGACAGGTGATTAAACTTGGATTTACCAGTATGACCCTGAATCAGAGCACCAATCATCGGTGTGGGTCTTCGACCAAAGTCAAAAGGTCTAGGAGTGTGGGGAAGAAAATGGTGGCCACTTTCTTCTCAACAAGTGGTCATGCAGCTACAGTTGTGCTGGAGGATCAGAGGACAGTTACTACTAAATGGTATACAAAAGTCTGTCTCCCCAAATCTTCTCAAAGATCCAGGAGAAGCGGCCATGGACTGGACTGCATGGAATTCTGCTCCACCATGACAATGCCTCTACACACACAGCCAATGCAACAATTGGGTTTCTCGAAAAGACACCAGTGAAATTAATGTCTCATCCAGCCTATAGTCTGGACCTAGACCCGTGTAACTTTTTCCTGAAGAACTGCATGTGTGGACACCGATTTGCTAGCCTGGAAGATGTTGTTGCTGCCTACAGGGAGGAGCTTAGTGCAATGTCTGAGATCGAGTGGCATGGCTGCTTCCAGAAGTGGTTCCAGAGAATGCAGCGGTGTATAAAATGTGCTGGAGAATACTTTGAAAAGATGTGATAAATGTGGAAACTCTATTATGGCTATTGTTGCACATCTCAAAACTTATCTAGTGACCCTCATACTTTATGTTCTTCAAGCATGGAAACTGCAGTTTTAAAAAGGAATCCCTCCCATCTTCAGCCATCATTATGACTGTTAATTTCGATCTACATCTTCAGAGTTGCCATCTGGTATTCGATGAACTTCCCCGGGATTTGATCTCAAAGTTCAAAATCGACACCAGATAGTAACTCTGAAGATAAAAGATGTAGACCAAAATTTGACAGTCATAATGATGGCTGAAGATGGGAGGGATTCCTCTTGAAATTGCAGTTTCCATGGTCGAAGAACACAAAGTATGAGGTAAGATACAACTCATTTAATTCATTTTTACTATGTTCAATATGTGCTAGATTATATTTGAAGACAAAAAAATTTTGCCCAGACTGAGATTCGAACCCGGGATATTTGGCTTTCCAAGCCAATGCTCTACCAACTGAGCTACCAAGGCAAGTTGCAATCTAGATACAAATTCTTCTCTTATGTTTTTATATTAATTTAACACATCTCATTGAAGGATAAATTAAATTTGAAGAGAAAAATTTTCACCATACCGGGACCCGAACCCGGGACCTTTGGTTTACCATACCAATGCTCTTCAAACTGAGCTACCGGGGCAAGTTCCAATCTAGATGCAGATTTTTCTCTTATATACATTGTAATTCCCACGCACCAAATGCTTGAAGCTGTGGCTTCATCTTTACAAATGGTGGCTTCTTGATTAGGAAGACTTTTATTGGGAATTTAAACATTACTTTTAAAAGCCAGTAGGCATCTATTGATGTTTTTATTATTAATTTAACATGTCTCATTGAAGGATAAATTATATTTTAAGAGAAAATTTTTTGCCCAGACCGGGACCTTTGGTTTACCGTACCAATGCTCTTCCAACTGAGCTACCGGGCCGACTTCCAATCTAGACGCAAATTTTTCTCTTATATATGTTGTAATTAGATGCCCTACTGGCTTTTAAAAGTAATGTTTAAATTCCCAATAAAAGTCTTCTTAATCAAGAAGCTGCCATTTGCAAAGATGAAGCCACAGCTTCAAGCATTTGGTGGGAATTACAACGTATATAAGAGAAAAATTTGCATCTAGATTGGAACTCGCCCTGGTAGCTCAGTTGGAAGAGCATTGGTATAGTAAGCCAAAGATCCTGGGTTCAGGTCCCGGTCTGGGCGAAAATTTTTCTCTTCAAATTTAATTTATTCTTCTCTTATGTACATTGTAATTCCCTCGCACCAAATACTATGAAACACTTGCTTCTATCTTTGCAAATAGCGGCATCTTAGTTAAGAAGACATTTATTGGGAATTTAAGCACTACTTTATAAAGCCAGTAGGGCTTCTATTGATATTTTTATTATTAATTTAACCCTTCTCACTGAAAGAGCTTTCTAACAAACAGTAGTTGGTAAAGTGATCCCATACTGGCCTCAGGAGGCCCTTGCGGTAGTAGGAGGTTAAGGCTCCCACTTTTTCTAGACAATCGGCACTTGATGTCAGCCCTGCGTGACGGCCGCCTTTACCCCAGAACAAGTGTCTGGTACTCATTTCCGTTAGAGGCTGAGTCGACCCCAGGGCCATAGTGCCGCCAGAAGGTTTTGGTCAGTTTAAAAATCCTGACCCCACCAGGACTTGAACCCTCGACCTTCCGACTTGTAGCGCAGTGCCTTGACCACTACTCTACGGCGACAGTAGTTGGTACATTCTTTTATTGTATTTATAATTTGTTTTAATTTACAGGAAGAGCGAAGAGCTAACTTCTCTAAGAACAATATAACAGACTACACAGAGGAAGATCTCAAGGGATTTGTTAATAAAAATGCTGATTTGTGGTTTTACCAACTCGTGTATGGTCTTACCTTTGCTGTCATGTTGGTTGTTGGTCTTCTAAAAGGAATTGGAATTGCCAGGCAGTTACTTTTAGGTAAGTTTTAATTTAATTTTTTTAATTATAATGGAAGGATGTAGAGCATGACATGAGGAAAATGTGTTGGCACTATTATCACCAGAAAAAAAATTTCAGTTTTGGGGTAAGTTTAACATGATTATCAGATCCTTGACACTGAAGGGATTGGATCATTTAGAAAAGTCGTCTCTCTCTCTCCTCAGCATAGTATTCAATCAATAAAGTTTCAATGCAGCAGTGTTGAAGAGAACATGGTAAATTCATTAATAAATATGAAAATCAAATAAAACTACGTTTTATTTTTATTTAATTAATAAATTCATTCTTCATCCCTATCTCGGACATGCTGTACTTGCATAGTAGAAAAATATTTGTGAACTTTTGTAACAAATATATATATGAGAAAAAATTTGCAAATTATATTGGTATGCTTAGAATAGCTGAGATGGTAGAGCATTAGTGTTTAAAGCTAAAGGCCCTGGGTTCAAACCCCAGTGTAAGCATATATTTTTCTCATTTAATCAGTAGTAAAGAGAAAAATTTCCCAATTCAGGCAGAAATTTTGCTTCATAGTTAAATATGGGAAATAACATTATGAGGTTCTTAATTCATAAATTAATGAGTCATTTTTACATCTTGCCTCATAGTTTGTTTTCTTAAATATGAGAACTGCAGTTTTCAAGAGAACCATCTCTCTTATTTTCAACTGACATTATGACTACCAGATTTCCATTGGAATCTCCCTCAATTACGTTGCCATCTGGTGTTGATTTGATGAACTTAGAAATCACATCCTGTTTATCATGAATTTTGAAATTCCTGATGTTCTCTAAGTTCATCAAATTAACACCAGATGGCAATGCTACTGAGGGAGATTCCAACTAAAATCCGGTAGTCATAATGTCCGTTGAAAATGAGAGAGATGGTTCTCCTGAAAACTGCAGTTTCCATGTTTAAGAAAACATAAACTATGAGGTAAGATGTAAAAATGACTAAATAATTTAGAAATGTTTCTATTTGAAGAGAAAAATTATATGTCAGACTGGGATTTGAACCCAGGACCTTTGGCTTTCTAGGCCAATGCTGTACTGCTGAGCCATCTGGGCATTTTTCTCTTTACCATTGATTACAGTAGTTTAGTTGAGTACATTAATTTACTTTTCAATCGTAATATTAGCTTTAACTTCTTAAATAATCAATTGAGTTGGTGTTTACTTGATGAAAATCCATATTTATTAATTAAATAAAAATAAAACGTAGTTTTATTTGATTTTCATATTTATTATATAATTCAGTGACAGCTGTTTCGGTACACTGTACCTTCTTCAGACATGTTAAATTATGAATTGTGTTCCAACTGATCTAAGCAACAATACAACAATATTAATTTTAAAATTTAAATAAATAATAATTTGTTAACATGTCTGAAGAAGGTACAGTGTACCGAAACAGCTGTCACTGAATTATATAATAAATATGAAAATCAAATAAAACTACGTTTTATTTTTATTTAATTAATTAACTTCTTAATATTAATTGAATAGTATATTTTTTTGCTTCAAATATAATTTGTCCTTCAGTGAGAAGTGTCGAATTTATAATGAAATCATCGAATGAAGCTCTACTGGCTTTATAAAGTAATGTTAAAATTCCCAATATCAGTCTTCTTAAATAAGAAGTTATCATTTATGTGATCGAGCTACAGTTTGTAGCATTTGGCGTTCTCGGGAATTAAAAATGTATAAGAGAAAAATTTGCATTTAGATTGGAGTGCTTAGGATAGCTTAAATGGTAGTGCATTAGCATATAAAGCTAAAGGTCCTAGGTTCAAATCCCAGTCTTAGCATATACAGTAAAACTTGTTTAATCCGGAACGTGAATAATGTGGAAATCTGTCCAATGTGAACAAATTTATTGGTCCCGGCGAAATAATAGTAATTTTACATTTATTTATTTTGCATAAACAGAATCTGTCCAACATGGAAATGGAAGGATATTTCTACACAATTAATGAAAAAAGTTTATAAAGTGAAAAGGTATATATACTTCTTAACCATCAGCGGATTTTTTTTTAACTGAAGGCAGGTGCCAAGACGGCTTTTACAAATAGTGATTCAAACCAAATGGACAAATAAATATCAAAACAAAACAAACCTAATTGTCACTGACCCTAAAGTTCATAGTTAAAAGTTGTTTTCGTATTTTACATGCCAATATGTACTTTGATAAATGCCTCCATCGCCACAATCGGTATATTATTGTTTCAACTTGTTCATTGCAATAATTTTGATTAAATAACATGTGTCTCTTGTGCTTTGTTCCTAGTTTATAATGTCGAGTAAAAGGAAAGAAAAATAATTAGTACTGAAGAGAAAAAAAATTAGCGTTGCCGCTTAAAGTAAAAATAAAAATGCTTGACCGTTTATACGTGTTGGCGAGTCATTTGCGTCTCTATCACACTGTTTCAATGTTAATGAATCAAGAAATCCGAAGACAAAATAAGGAATTATATCGCAGAATTCACAGCTCAATATCAATCTTAATTGAACGACCTTTTAAAAGCGACAAAATGGGAAACAAATTACCGAGTTCTTTAAGTCCTTGCCTAAACCTGACAGTAATAATTAATAGAAAGTGTTCAAAATTTCTCATTAATTTATTTTATTTTGATAATTTTTATTTTATTCTGTAACCTTGGAACATATCCCTTATATACCCATACAAATTACCATTCCATATTCACGGTTTCTGTATTCGTAGCATATTTGTGGAACGCATCCCCCACAAGGAAGGAGCTTTTACTGTATAGATTTAGCCTCATTGCACACCCATTATGTGAAACACAGATACCTGTCTTGCAAATAACAATTGTGCTGTAAAATCTTAAATTAGTTAAGTTCTGAAACTGATCTTTCACAGGTAGCATTCTGAATTTACGGAATAAAGATGGCTGAAACATATGTATCATTCTCAGTAAGCAAACAAATGAAAGTGATAGAAGATAAATCTCTAAACATTTCCGGACCGATGCTCCAAAATTAAGCTCTAGCTCTTGTTAAATCCCTAAGGGAATAACAATTTCAAGGAATCTTCAGGTTGGCTGGACAGTTTTAAAAGATGACTCAATGTAGTGTGGAATGAAATTTGCGGGGAATCAGAGAATGTGGACAAAAGTGTAGTTGGTGAGTGAAAACCAAAACTGCATACTTGAATTTCAGGATACGCACCTAAGAGACATTTTTAACGCTGATGAAATAGGACTGTTTTTTCACGCATTACCTTCAAATTCGCTCATATATACTATACTTCACTTTTCAATGGCAGCGGAACTACAATTAATCCAAGGTACATAAAAAGACTTTAGTTATATTTAAATTAATATTGGGAAGTAAACATTATGGTGTTATATCATTAATAGTGAGTGGAGAACACATTTTAATCGACTCACCTCATACATTTTCAAACTTCTTTGATACCGACGGTTTCAGACAATATCATGTCCTTCTTCAGTCATGGCTTCCACTGATGAAATTCCGTGATTGTTGATTTCTTTAATGACATCACCCCTTGTGCTGCCATCTTTCGTTGGGATTATAAACTTTGTAATTAAATTTTTATCCACCGGAATATCAAAATTCATAGATCGATATTTATTCTTCTGAATTAATATCATTTCCCAAATTGTCAATTCCAACGGTTTATCCAATTGTTTCAAAAGTTTTGCTTCTTTTTCAATTTTATGATGTTCTAGTAAACTATGTGCAGCAATTGCTGATTTTTCAATTTCACAATTTTTAATATTTCTAAAATGTTCTTTAGTGCGTGTTTCTAAATTCCTTTTTGTATTTCCTATGTATACTTTGCTACAATCATTACAATTAATTTGATAAATTCCAGATTTCTTACTGTCTGGGATGTTGATTTTTTTATTGGTATTTAAAAGTTTTTCCAGACTAAATTTATTAATTGGTGCCAAAGTAATGTTGTTTTTAATTCCCCATGTACTATTGGATGGTAAGTAATTTTCTTGAAATTCTTCTTTTCTTTACTAACCATTTGTAGGGTAGAGCATTCTTTAAGTTGTTTTATCTTTCTGAATTTCTTTAATTTGTTTTAATAAGAATATAATATCTAACAAATTAAAGAAATTCAGAAAGATAAAACAACTTAAAGAATGCTCTATCCTACAAATTGTTAGTAAAGAAAAGAAGAATTTCAAGAAAATTACTTACCATCCAATAGTACATGGGAAATTTCAAAAAATATTTGACAAATACAACATTACTTTGGCACCAATTAATAAATTTAGCCTGGAAAAACTTTTAAATACCAATAAAAAATCAACATTCCAGACAGTAAGAAATCTGGAATTTATCAAATTAATTGTAATGATTGTAGCAAAGTATACATAGGAAAAACAAATAGGAATTTAGAAACATGCACAAAGAACATTTTAGAAATATTAAAAATTGTGAAATTGAAAAATCAGTAATTGCTGCACATAGTTTACTAGAACATCATAAAATTGAAAAGAAGCGAAACTTTTGAAACAATTGGATAAACCGTTGGAATTGACAATTTGGGAAATGATATTCATTCAGAAGAATAAATATCAATCTATGAATTTCGATATTCCGGTGGATAAAAATTTAATTACAAAATTTATAATCCCAACGAAAGATGGCAGCACAAGGGGTGATGTCACTAAAGAAATCAACAATCACGGAATTTCACCAGTGGAAGCCATGACTGAAGGAGGACATGATATTGTCTGAAACCGTCGGTATCAAAGAAGTTTGAAAATGTATGAGGTGAGTCGATTAAAATATTCCTCCATTTACTTTTAACATAAAAAGACATACGGAACTCTATAATCTAAGATTATTAATAAGTTTTAGTTTTTTTATAATGCAGAATTTTGTCCAATGTGGAAAAGGAAATTGGTTCCATGCGATTCCACTTTGAGCAAGTTTTACTGTATTTTTCTCATCAGTTATAAAAATATGTTGTATTAAAAGAAGACAGGTGAAAGAGGAAGAGTTTTCTTGAGCTAAAAATTCAGTATGTGTAGGGAAAGAGATATGACAATTCTGTTATGTTTTAAGTTAGACTTCTTGCAACATTACCATCATTGGGAAATTAAACCACAGTATCTATTGTTTTTAAGAGAAAGAAATTAATAAATTTAGTGTATATATTTACATTTAACATTATATTGAAATTTATGTTGGGAAGTAAATATTATGAGGTAATAATGCTGAGCAACAAAAAAGAAACTTTTTTTTGTCTCAGAAAGAAAAATATGTGATTCTGATAGTATTTTTTTCTCCTGAATTCAAATATGATATCAGTTTTTCTCCATCATGCAAGGTTTCCGAGGGACAGGAATTTATAATTTAAAACACTTTAATATTTTCTACATTCATAACTACACAATATTTGAACATTTGGACTTACCTTGAAAGTAAGAAACGACGATTTTCTGCTATATTTCACCTGTGGGGCATCCCTCTTGATGGTCCAACAATAATCGGCCAGCATATTAGGATTCCATTTGCCTTTATATATCTTTTCTATAGCTGAAATCTCCTCAGTTAGCTCATGTGGTTTTATTTTACAATAGACAAATGGATGAAAAACGTTTATTAAAAAAATAATTATTTAAATCTATTAATTGAAATTGAAATAAAAAAAACTGAGAGTGATGGAGAAATTCCGAATACATATTTGAAAACACGATAAAAAACTGCATTAAGTACAACTATTGATACTCATGAGACAAAAATCATATTGACCAGTGTTATCATTTAAATTCATCAGAGAACATTTTTTAAAAACCCACCTCATAAATTATGTGCTTTTCACAAAACCATTAAAACCCACCTCATAAATTATGTGCTTTTCACAAAACCATAATTTATGAGGTGAGTTTTTAAAAAAATGTTCTCTGATCAATTTAAATTAATTTAACATCTCAAATCGGGAATTTTTCAAATTAATTGTAAATATTGTGAAAAGATATACATAGGAAAAACAAAAAGGAATCTAAATACAAGATTAAAAGAACACCTCAGAAATGTTAAAAATGGAGAAACCGAAAAATCTGCAATAGCTACACATGCATGGTCAGAAAAACATAGAATAGAAACCAAAACAAAATTACTTAAACAATTGGAAAAACCGAAGGAACTCACAATTTGGGAAAAAAATTTACATATGCAAGAATGAAAATACAACTATGAATTTTGAAATACCCGGTTATAAGGAGAGAGGACTGATTTGGAAATTCGTCGGTCAGCCATCAGATGGCGCGGAGGTCAGTCTGCAGGATAGAAGGCTGTTGGACGTCAGTTGTGAACGTGACGCAGCATTGAGAATGTCACAAATGATGTAAAGAAACCCTGGGTCTGCTATGAATTATGAAGTATGAGGTGAGTGAAATAATAAAAAATAAATAAATAAACAATATCTCAATATCTAACTTCCAATTGATGCTTCTAGATGATATTTATATTTGAACAATTTTCTTTAATATATGTTAACTTATAAGTTCCAGTTGTACTGTAAACAAACTTACATAAGGTCTATTGGGGAAACTTTTACCTGCCATATGAGTAAATTGTATATGGAACTGTCATTGATAGAAACATTGTTCTTAGGCAATATCGAATTTAATGAGAAATAAGACTGGAATACAGGGTATGATGGTACCATTAATTAGGAACTTCTATATCTTATTTGTTTATGACAAAAATATATATGGGCTTACGTAATCCGATGTTTATGTTTATGTTCCATGATGTCAATAGATATCCTTTATTTGAAATTTCATTATGAGTAGAATTTATGTTTCATTCTGACTCACCTCATTCTACTGTTATTTTCACCATATCCTCAATGGCTAATGTGGGATATTTTTTCAATGTACTGTTTGAAACCAATGTTTTATGAAATTCTACAGAAAGTGACGATTTTAAAACAATAGAAATCCCAACGTATTCTGAATTGCACATGCATAAGAATTAAACAATGAAATGCTTTGATTGTACATTTATAGGAAAAATCACTATGAGGTTTAATTTAAGATTTAAATTTAATTTTTATTTAATCTATTAAAATTATAATTATATATTTTAAGATTCTCCCATATAACTTATATATGCCTGTGCTAGATAATACTTTTTTTTTATTGCGGATGAGCCCATGTAGGACTATGCAAAGTACTTAGAGGCGTTTCCTTTGAGCCCAAATTTCTTTCATTCTTTTGCTATGAGCTTGTTTTCTATCATCTGTCCAAGTTGTTCCAGTTTTTTTCTTCGGTTTGTCCTCTTGGTCAACTTGCCACTTATTCACCTTAATTCTAAATATATCTCTGTTTGAGATATCTTCTTTGGTAATTCCTGCCAATTTTAAGTCGTTTTTGACTTCATCATATTTTTATTTTATATATTTCGTGTGTTAGAGAGCGTACTACATTTCCTACATACTGAAAGGTAAAACATTATTTGAGCAATGAAAATGCAGTGCATACACCTGGTTTGTTTACATTGTAACTGGAACTTAGCTCGGATGAGATGTATATGGAGGGAAATCCACATGTCTTTAAGTATATAAGGTAAGATTTTAACCAGATAGTAAATTATAACATTTATTTTTTTTTTGTATAATGATGAAGTAATAAATGATGTAATACATAATTTCCTTTCATTTCAGGTTCATCTCGTCTCCATGACACTATGTTTCGCAAAGTTATGAGATGTCCAGTTTCTTTTTTTGATGTTACTCCTCCTGGTAGAATTTTACAGAGGTTTTCCAGAGATATGGATGAATGTAAGTTCATGAACATTTTTCATTCAATATTAATTATAGAATACTTCGACATCTATCATATCTAGAATCTTTAGTTATATCCAATAGACTATGCTTCTACAAAATTCCTGTGCCATAGCTGAGTGGTTAAGGCAAGATGCTGTGGCGCAGAACTAGGGGACTTGTCCTGATTCGAGTCTCTATAGGGAAAGAAATTTGTTCATAAAATTTCGGCCAAAATGGGACCAGTGCCCACCCAGCATCGTGATACATTTGGGTAGCTACTATAAGTAGTGGATCCAGGTTAAGAAGACCAGCTTTAATGGTGGGGGACCTGACATGCTGACCTCATGTCATTCCTACACTAGCTATAAGATCATTGGAGTTGTTACAAAATAGTGAATATCATAAAATTAGTACTGATAATGAAACATTTATATTGAAGTCTAAGGGAAAACCCCACTCAGGTTGGCAAGCTCTAGGATTGAAACAGGTAGTAGGGACTGGGAATCTCATGATCTGAGATATATGGGTTTAAACCTAGATAGGATCAATCAGTTTTTTCCAGAGTAGGCCTATAATAGATCCAAATGTGATTTCTTTTGAAAGAGAAAAAAACTTCTGATCTCTGTCATAGATTTGTCTCTTTAAAGAATCTCAATCTAATTGATTTGTTAATATTAGATATAAAGCGGCTCCATGATGCAAGCGGTTAGATGCTCGCCTCACACCACTGAGGTCCCGATATTGAGTCTAGATCACTCCATGTGGGTTTTGTGGTGGCAAAACTGAGCTTGGGCAGGTTATTCTCAGGGTTTCTCCCTTTTTTCCCCTACCACAATTTCATTCTACCATTTCTCCATACTCATCTCATCCATTTCGTTTCATTTCATTCATCTGTGATGGTGTATCAAGTGTGGTCGGCCGGCACGCTTATCATTCACAGACCTATATATACATATAGCAGTTCATCTCTTCTCATCTCATCGCTCAACCAGACCCTGAGTTGGACACGAGTTGAGGATATTTATTTATTTATTTTATAATATTATATATATTCCAATTCAAATTCTACTCCCTTAAAAATAAAACTTTATAAGTACAGTATTTCATTTTCTTGTTGCTGCAATGGAGCTTCTAACAAGAGTATTTTAGCAATTCATGTAAGTTCTCTTTTCTTTTTTACAGTGGATGTGAGGGTACCATTCTTCTTTGAATTTGTGTGTCAAGGCCTTATGTTTGTGATAACACAAATGCTGCTTGTTTGTGTAATATTTCCAATCTTCTCGCTTGCTATGGCAGTGGCTACAGGTAATGTACTTTGTTTCATGCATCTCTCTATTCATCTACATCATTACTTTATTATGGTCTCTTTTGTGTGTGTTATGTGCGTGTGTGGTTTATTTATTTATTATCTACTTTCAACTCACTGCTTTGGGTTCTATATATAATGAATAGGTGCATTATTGTTATATCAGGTGTCCCCATCTAGGGAATATATGGATGTAACCACAAGATTACTTCCACTTACTGACATTTATTTAGTTCCTCACTTTTATCTTTTCCACTTGGCCTTCCTTGGTCATCTCTTGTTTTCTTCCGACTCCTATGCTATTAGGGTATTGGATGGCTCGGGAATCTTTATTTTTTTCATTCTTCTTCTTTCCTCCTTCTCCTTCTTCTCTTTGAGCAATAGCTGTGTGGCTGTATCATTAAGAGGGAAGAAATTCGCAGTGACGACTAAATAGCTACTTCATTTGAGAAATAGGAATTCCAATTAAGAAAACTCAATTAACATTGAAAGATTGTGTCATGCTAATCACATGATTATCTGTATTGTACTTGCAATGATCAACCATTTCAATCAGCCTTGGCTTTCTGGACAGGTTGGCCATGTCTTTATTTATTTAATTTATTTTTTAGGTCTATTCATGTTTCTGGATGTGTGGTTAAATGTGGGGTTGCGAGAAACCAAGAAATTGGAGAACTTACTGAAGTCTCCAGTGCTCAATCACATTTCATCAACAATGGGAGGTCTATCCGTTATTCGTACTTATGGTCGTCAGAAAATCTTCCTAGAAAGGTATGTAACTTAACCCTTTGACTGCCTCTCTTCCTCAGCTAGGTAGCCAGGTATTTTTCAGTGATCCTTACATTTTTATACATCTTTGATCGATAAATGCTTTATAAAGTAATGTTAAATTCCCAATAAATGTCTTCTTAACTAAGAAGCCGCCATTTGCAAAGATAGAAGCAATGGTTTCAAAAGCATTTGGTGATAGGGAATTACAACGTATATAAGAGAAAAAATTGCGTCTAGATCGTAACTCGCCTCGGTAGCTCAGTTGGTAGAGCACTTGGCCCAGAAAGCCAAGGGTCCCGGGTTCGAGTCTCGGTCTAGGCGAAATTTTTTCTCTTCAAATATTAGAACAAAAGTATGTTAAGATTTGTCTTCATAAAGGTTTTCAGTCCCCATGGGGGAAGTAATTTTTCTCATGGAATTTTGGCCAGTATGGGTCTTATGCCCACCCAGCATCATGAGGCATTTGGGCAGCTACAATAAGTAGCGACTCCAGGTTTGAGAAGACCAGCTATAACGTCTGGGGGACCCGACATGCTGACCACATGTCACCCCTACACTGGCTTATGATTGTATATCTCTGTGAATAACACATGTGGACATGAGGCCAGCAGCCAGCCAGTAAGCCTAGAGCCTTCAAAGCCTGTCGCGCTTGGAGTTTTTTTTATATAAAATAATATTTTAAATACATTATTTTAGAAAGTTGAGAACGACAGGTACATTTTTAATTTTATCTTATGATTATTCACCTTAACGTAATTTGATGTGAATTTAATTAGTATTGAATATAACTTTGTCTGATTAAGAAACTTCCCACTAAGGAAGGACCCGTGTCCTTATAGTGGGATGAACGAGGATCCAGCATCATCTTTTAGACAATAGTTTCAGTTAAAATATAACCCCATTCCCATATTAGCCATTTCAATATGAATTTTCTACATTGTAAAACCATTAATTATTTTAATATTATTAAATTTTTCTTTTAAAAAGCATTTTAAAGTGTTTTAATGATAGTTATTGGAATAATAAGAATACAAATTTAATTTTTATGTGCAACTTGTCATTTAAGGAAATATGAAGTTAAAGTGAAAGCTGCTAAGTTATTCACTTTGATGTTAGAAAAGCCACTAGTTATTAAACAAATTAGTAAAATCAAACTCACAGTTAATGTTTTGATTGATATATTTAGGAAATGTTGTAATACTCATGAATGTAGTCTGTCATGGATAAGTTTTTAATAATATTTGAAGAGAAAAATTTTCGCCTAGACCAAGACTCGAACCCGGGACCTTTGGCTTGCCGGGCCAAATGCTCTACCAACTGAGCTACCGAGGCGAGTTACGATATAGATGCAAATTTTTCTCTTATATACGTTGTAATTCCCTATCGCCAAATACTTTTGAAACCGTTGTTTCTATCTTTGCAAATGGCGGCTTCTTAGTTAAGAAGACATTTATTGGGAATTTAACATTACTTTATAAAGCTAGTAAGGCTTCTAATGATGTTTTTATTATTGATTTAACATTTCTCACTGAAAGATGAATTATATTTGAAGAGATAAATTTTAATAATCTAAGTATGTAATTATTTTTTCTATAATCCCACTTGTGCAGCCTGCTGTCCAGCTCAAGGTGAATTTTACATCCTGTAAATTGTATTATATTTTTTGTTGAACAATAAAAGAATTTATATATTAAATTTGGGAATTTTTAACATTATGAGGTTCAATTCATAAGAATTAAATGAATCATGATTTCTTCTTACCTCATACTTCTATGTTTTTTTAAACACAGCACTGCTGCAGTATCTGCGACCCATTGTCACCATCATGTCATGAAAACAGCTGAGGATGGTGACAATGGGTCACAGATACTGCAGTGCTGTGTTTAAAAATACAAAGAAGTATGAGGTAAGAAGAAATCATGATTCATTTAATTCTTATCAATAAAAGAATATTTAGGTAATTTTTTTTTGTGCAGGTTCTGTGCAAGATTGAATCGAACTCTGGCTTCTGATTTCATCTTTAGATCATCTGTGCGATGGTTCACATTTCGCATGGATATGATTGCCGTTGTGACAGTTACAATTACAGGTCTAGTGGTTGTTCTACTTCGTGATTCTGTTACAGCTGCACAATGTGGATTAGCTCTTTCTTGTGTGTTTGCAGTAAGTATTTGTCATGTTTTACACCCCGGATCTCTGACTCTGTACGCCAGTGTGATAATCATTACACCATTCGAATTTCTGATAGAAACATCAAATTTCTTTCCACTTATACAATTCGCCTTTCATCCGATGGCCAATAGCAATCAGGCCATCACTATCAACAACGCTATCTGACGATTTCCATTCAAAGTATTTTTATTGAGAATTTAAACAAAATAAGTAATTATTTTTAAGCTTTACCGCCTAAATGTAATGTTTAAATTATCAATAAAAATACTTTGAATAGAAGTCATCAGATGGTAGAGATGGCTAGCTTAAAAGTAATGTTTAAATTCTCAATAAAAATACTTCAAATATAAGTCGTCAGTTGGCATTGTTGATAGCGATGGCTATCGGCTTTCGGATAAAAAGAGAATTGTATAAGTGGAAAAAAATTTGGAGTTCCTATTGGAAGTTTGAATGGCATAACTGTTATCACACTGACATACAGAGTCTGAGATTTTGGGTTCAACTCCCAGATCAAACGTAATTTTTCTTTCTAAAGTATGACAAGACTTTGTTCAATGCAGGCTTTCATGGCCAGTAATCATAATATTAAGAGATTTTGGGCTACGTGGCTGTGGTCCAAGACTGGTGTTTCTTCCAGACATTTGAATTTCACAGTCAAGCCTCCAACCAGGGAACACTACCTAAAAGTACTCGCCACTGAAGATGCCCCCTGCAATTGAGGGACAAATGTCTGGAGGAAACACCAGTCTTGGACCACAGCTACATAGCCCATAATCTCTTAATATTGACAAGACTCTATTGTGAAGATATAAAATTCTGACAAATGATGTTATGAAGACATGAACATAAAGGCCGTCCTCTCTTAGAGTGATCCTCATCAAAACAAAACCATATGACCTGCTCTATTTTCATTGGTTATGGACACAGACATACGATGTAGAAGCAGTAAGTATGCAAAAAAGTAGTTCCCTCCATTAAATTTAAAATATGTCCTCTGAATACACTTGTTATTCTTTGTGAGTGAAAATAATGATATTTAAAAAGATAGAAAATATTCTAAAATGTATTTGAAGAGAAAAATTTTTGCCTAGACCGGGACTCGAACCCGGGACCTTGGCTTTCCGGGCCAAGTGCTCTACCAACTGAGCTACCGAGGCGAGTTACGATCTAGACGCAAATTTTTCTCTTATGTACATTGTAATTCCCTCGTGCCAAATGCTTGAAACCATAGCTTCTATCTTTGCAAATGGCGGCTTCTCAGTTAAGAAGACATTTATTGGGAATTTAACACTACTTTATAGCCAGTAGGGCTTCTATTGACGATTTTTTTATTAATTTAACACTTCTCATTGAAGGATAAATTATATTTGAAGAGAAAAATTTTTGCCTAGACCGGGACTCGAACCCGGGACCTTGGCTTTCCGGGCCAAGTGCTCTACCAACTGAGCTACCGAGGCGAGTGTTACGATCTAGACGCAAATTTTTTCTCTTATGTACATTGTAATTCCCTCGTGCCAAATGCTTGAAACCATAGCTTCTATCTTTGCAAATGGCGGCTTCTCAGTTAAGAAGACATTTATTGGGAATTTAACACTACTTTATAAAGCCAGTAGGGCTTCTATTGACGATTTTTTTTATTAATTTAACACTTCTCATTGAAGGATAAATTATATTTGAAGAGAAAAATTTTTGCCTAGACCGGGACTCGAACCCGGGACCCTTGGCTTTCCAGGCCAAGTGCTCTACCAACTGAGCTACCGAGGCGAGTTACGATCTAGACGCAAATTTTTCTCTTATGTACATTGTAATTCCCCTCGTGCCAAATGCTTGTGAAACCATAGCTTCTATCTTTGCAAATGGCGGCTTCTCAGTTAAGAAGACATTTATTGGGAATTTAACACTACTTTATAGCCAGTAGGGCTTCTATTGACGATTTTTTTTTTAATTTAACACTTCTCATTGAAGGATAAATTATATTTGAAGAGAAAAATTTTTGCCTAGACCGGGACTCGAACCCGGGACCTTGGCCTTTCCGGGCCAAGTGCTCTACCAACTGAGCTACCGAGGCGAGTTACGATCTAGATGCAAATTTTTCTCTTATGTACATTGTAATTCCCTCGTGCCAAATGCTTGAAACCATATCTTCTATCTTTGCAAATGGCGGCTTCTCAGTTAAGAAGACATTTATTGGGAATTTAACACTACTTTATAGCCAGTAGGGCTTCTATTGACGATTTTTTTATTAATTTAACACTTCTCATTGAAGGATAAATTATATTTGAAGAGAAAAATTTTTGCCTAGACCGGGACTCGAACCCGGGACCTTGGCTTTCCGGGCCAAGTGCTCTACCAACTGAGCTACCGAGGCGAGTTACGATCTAGACGCAAATTTTTCTCTTATGTACATTGTAATTCCCTCGTGCCAAATGCTTGAAACCATAGCTTCTATCTTTGCAAATGGCGGCTTCTCAGTTAAGAAGACATTTATTGGGAATTTAACACTACTTTATAGCCAGTAGGGCTTCTATTGACGATTTTTTTATTAATTTAACACTTCTCATTGAAGGATAAATTATATTTGAAGAGAAAAATTTTTGCCTAGACCGGGACTCGAACCCGGGACCTTGGCTTTCCGGGCCAAGTGCTCTACCAACTGAGCTACCGAGGCGAGTTACGATCTAGACGCAAATTTTTCTCTTATGTACATTGTAATTCCCTCGTGCCAAATGCTTGAAACCATAGCTTCTATCTTTGCAAATGGCGGCTTCTCAGTTAAGAAGACATTTATTGGGAATTTAACACTACTTTATAGCCAGTAGGGCTTCTATTGACGATTTTTTTATTAATTTAACACTTCTCATTGAAGGATAAATTATATTTGAAGAGAAAAATTTTTGCCTAGACCGGGACTCGAACACCGGGACCTTGGCTTTCCGGGCCAAGTGCTCTACCAACTGAGCTACCGAGGCGAGTTACGATTTAGACGCAAATTTTTCTCTTATGTACATTGTAATTCCCTCGTGCCAAATGCTTGAAACCATAGCTTCTATCTTTGCAAATGGCGGCTTCTCAGTTAAGAAGACATTTATTGGGAATTTAACACTACTTTATAGCCAGTAGGGCTTCTATTGACGATTTTTTTATTAATTTAACACTTCTCATTGAAGGATAAATTATATTTGAAGAGAAAAATTTTTCACTTCAATGAGAAGTGTTAAATTAATAAAAAAATCGTCAATAGAAGCCCTACTGGCTATAAAGTAGTGTTAAATTCCCAATAAATGTCTTCTTAACTGAGAAGCCGCCATTTGCAAAGATAGAAGCTATGGTTTCAAGCATTTGGCACGAGGGAATTACAATGTACATAAGAGAAAAATTTGCGTCTAGATCGTAACTCGCCTCGGTAGCTCAGTTGGTAGAGCACTTGGCCCGGAAAGCCAAGGTCCCGGGTTCGAGTCCCGGTCTAGGCAAAAATTTTTCTCTTCAAATATAATTTATCCTTCAATGAGAAGTGTTAAATTAATAAAAAAATCGTCAATAGAAGCCCTACTGGCTATAAAGTAGTGTTAAATTCCCAATAAATGTCTTCTTAACTGAGAAGCCGCCATTTGCAAAGATAGAAGCTATGGTTTCAAGCATTTGGCACGAGGGAATTACAATGTACATAAGAGAAAAATTTGCGTCTAGATCGTAACTCGCCTCGGTAGCTCAGTTGGTAGAGCACTTGGCCCGGAAAGCCAAGGTCCCGGGTTCGAGTCCCGGTCTAGGCAAAAATTTTTCTCTTCAAATATAATTTATCCTTCAATGAGAAGTGTTAAATTAATAAAAAAATCGTCATTCTAAAATGTACCTGATCAATAATTACAATTTAAAATAGTTTTACATATGGATGATGCATTTGAATAATGCTTTAGTCAATTCTGATGCAACAAAATGGGTGAACATGTCAAGTCTTCTGTTGCTGTGTCGCCATCAAAATTTTTAAAACATTAGTCTGGTAAACCTTTGATTAGTAATCAAATAGCGGTTATTTTAAATGTATTTCACAAGTCCAGTGAAAATTTCACCAGCTTTCTTGTAATTACCAAATTCAACGATCAAGTATCTTATATACTTCACACATACTCCCTGTCAGTTTAACAGTAATTGTGGCGTGAATGGCAGAAGGATACAATTGGCATTTATTTACATTATGGTCACTCTAAGAGCGGATAAAGTATAATTTAAGTTTTGAAGGCAGAAAATATTGGATGAATTATTCTAAAGAATAACTGATATTTTCTTCTAATTTTTGCACAAGTGCTGTGTCTTCTTCGTACTCTCTTTACCAATCTTTTTTTTTACTAGATTTTTCATTGATAATCCAAAAATCTATTTCACTTGATATAATTTTTTTTTATTTTTATTGTAATTTATTTTTGTAGCAAATGGAGTATATTTTGAAGAGAAAATCAGATTCATGTGATTTAAAAATTAACAAAGTAGGGATGATGATAAAAGTAGTGTGGATTCCAGTCCATTGTAGAATATATCTTCTTCATCCAACCAAGTCTTAGGCCTGTTACGATCTCACTGATGAATTTTGTATCCAGCGTTTCCTTGGACGGCCCAGGGATCTCTTCCCTGTTTGACAATAATGAAGCATGACCTTGGGAACTCTATGTGAACTTATTCGTTGCAAATGATTCATCCAGTTGTTCTGGTATCTATGTACGTATTCAATGACCGGTTCTAAACGTAGTTCCTTCAAGATATCATCATTGCATTTGTGATCCCATTTGGTATGTCCTGCTGTATATCTCATGAATCTCATTTCACTAGAAGTTATCCAGCTCTCTTCTCCTTTCCTCAAAGTCCATCCTTACTGCCGTAGCAAAGTGCAGGTCTTGCTAAGGTTTTGTATAATGATACTCGGGTACAATATATACTGATAGAAATGCTGATCTGTTGACAAAGAAACAAAATAATAGACAAAAAAAACTAGCATACAGTTACCATACAAATTAAGCAAACTTATAATAAAAGAAAAGTAAATTTGTATGCCCATAAGATAACAGAATGTAGATAGTCAAAATGGATACTGATTGCGAAGAATAATTGCAGAATTACCCAGAAAAGAACTGCGTCAATTGAACTGCACCAAACTGGCCACACCACAGAAGGTAGCGGAACATGATTTGAACAAGCATTTAGATATCACCAAATATTTGGAAGCTAGAAGGAAAATGATTTTATTATCAAATTCTGAGCATTACATACATACTTTTTAATTTTTTATATTAATTTTTTATTTTTTTATATTATATTTTAAATTAACATATTCCATAATTGGATATAATTTTATTTTAGAAAGAAAAATTATGTTCGAACGGGGAGTCAAACCCCAGACCTCTGACTTTGTACGTCAGTGCGATAACCGTTACACCATTCGAACTTCCGATAGGAATGTCAAATTTCTTTCTACTTATACAATTAATTCTCTTCCTAAAATAAAACTATATCCAATTCTGGAACATGTTAATTTATTACTTATTTTAGGAATTCTCACTATGAGGTATATTCATTAAGGTAGAATATTTTTTATCACTCACCTCATATTGTTCTTCTTATTTGATTATAAACTAGTTTCAGAACATAGTTTCTGTTCCATCCTCAGTATCGTCACGACCGTTGTTCTGTCGTCTTGAAGAGCTGTCCTTCTCTCCTTCCATTGGCTGACTGAAAAACCTCGAACCCAGGTCATTCTCACCGGGAAATTCGAAGTTCCTATTAATTTCTTCTTTTCGCTCTTTTGAATGTAGATCTTTTCCCAAACAGTAAGTTCTTTGGTTTTTCTATTTGTTTTAATAATTTAGCTTCTTTCTCGATAAGATGTTTTTCAGACCATGCATGGGCAGCCACTGCAGATTTTTCTACTTCCCCTTTTTTGACATTCCTGAGATGTTCTTTCACTCTAGTTTTCAAATTTCTCTTAGTTTTTCCTATGTAGAATTTCTCACATTCTTCATAGGAAAAACTAAGAGAAATTTGAAAACTAGAGTGAAAGAACATCTCAGGAATGTCAAAAAAGGGGAAGTAGAAAAATCTGCAGTGGCTGCCCATGCATGGTCTGAAAAACATCTTATCGAGAAAGAAGCTAAATTATTAAAACAAATAGAAAAACCAAAAGAACTTACTGTTTGGGAAAAGATCTACATTCAAAAGAGCGAAAAGAAGAAATTAATGAACTTTGAATTTCCCGGTGAGAATGACCTGGGTTTCGAGGTTTTTCAGTCAGCCAATGGAAGGAGAGAAGGACAGCTCTTCAAGACGACAGAACAACGGTCGTGACGATACTGAGGATGGAACAGAAACTATGTTCCGAAACTAGTTTATAATCAAATAAGAAGAACAATATGAGGTGAGTGATAAAAAATATTCTACCTTAATGTTAATTTATAATATAACATCAAAATATGTAGCTTTAACCACTTAAAAATTAATGTTTAAATTCTCAATAAAAAATACTTTGAAAAGAAGTCGTCAGATGGCATTGTTGATAGCGATGGCTATCAGCCTTCGGATGAAAGGAGAATTAATTGTATAAGTAGAAAGAAATTTGACATTCCTATTGGAAGTTCAAATGGCATAACGGTTACCACACTGATGTACAGAGTCAGAGGTCCAGGGTTTGACTCCCAGTTCGAACGTAATTTTCTTTCTAAAATAAAATTGGCTCAACTGCACTTCTACTAGCGCTTGATTTTTTAGTTATATTGTTGTAAACTATAGCTCTTCTTCTGTATTTACTAAACATTATTTAATACTTTAAACTTTTTAAAACAATTTTTATAACATTATTAGACAATTTTTAAGTATTTATTTAAATATGCAAATCACAATATTGTGACACTGTTAGACAATATTGTGATGCTAACTGCTATTTTCTCCACAGAGTATATTACTTAGTCTATGATCTTTCTATCGCTGTTTTGGGTTATTGCTGGTTGGATCAGCATTAGGGAGTGATAAGTAAGTGTACACCCATTTTTAATAAACATTTGGTAATTTTAATATTATTAATATATTTTTTTAACAAAGATTTGGGGATTTATTGCAAATATTGGTAATTTAAATTTCATAGCAACGGATAGTAATCGAGGATGATAATCAATATGTGGTTCGATTGTGGGTTATCGCTGGCTCTATAAACTCTAGTGCATGCGATCTGTTGTTCTATTGGACTTTGAAAATATTTCACGCTAGTTTAAGTGCAGTTTTTCCATAAAATTAATTTCTCATGTTTCTACATTACCAAATAGTCCTACTATCTTGGTTATAATTTTGTATGTATTAACATAGTAACTGAACTCTATGAACTTTTTATAAAAAAGTTAACTATGAGGTTTAATTGAAGATTTAAATTAAAATTCTTTATTAAACCTCATAGGTTTTGAAACCAGTATAATTAGAAGACTGGGTATGAGGTGAAGTTTAGAGAATTTTATTTTAAATCTTTAACTCTATGACCTATGTAACCCATAGGTTCAATACTGCATTAACGAAGGCCCTCCTCTGTCCCTATCCTCACTGACACTATTGAACCTGTAGCTTCAAAACCATCCCAAGCTAATATTTTCCAATCATCCCTTGTATAAATACACTTCCCTCAAATCACGGTTAATGTTATTATCCCACCTCATTGTTGGCCTGCTTATGGGCACCTTTCCCTCTGGTTTTCCTATAAGGAGTTTCCATGCCCCTCTTTCACTTCCCATTTGTGCCACGTGTCCTGCCCATTACAGTCTACTTGACTTAACTGTTCTTATTATATCTGGTTTCCCATAAAGATCATGTTGCTCACTGTTATGCAGTCTTCTCCATTTGCCTGTCTGTTCATCTCTCTTGGGTCCAAAAATGTTCCTAAGAACTTTATTCTCAAATACTTGTAATCTTTTTTTTCCTCCCTCCATGTTTCACATTCATATAATATAACTGGGAAAATAACCATTTTATATATTTTCAATTTGATGTTTTTTTTTTGAGAGAAGTTGGAATGACAAAGAGTCCCTGTAATGCATAATAGCACACATTTCCAGAATTGAGCCTATGTTTAATTTCTTTCTGCACCTCATTCTTGTTTATAATTATTATTGTTCCTAGGTATTTGATTTCAGCCATTTCTTCAAAATTTCCCTCATTTCCATTATATAATGTATTTCTATGTATAACCATTTACTTAGTTTTATTGAAGCTACTTCCAGTCCTAATATCTTAGTGTTACTCAATAGAGTGTGTGTGTTGTCCTTTAGTATCTCCTCGCTATCGCCTAATAATACTACATCATCAACATAAACTAACAGCTTACTGATATCATTGAGTTATAGACCTTCTTCATCCTCTAGAGATATGATGGTATGTTCTAGTACAAAATTGAAGAGTAGAGGGGATAGTGCATCTCCTTGCTTTAACCCATTGTGAATTTCAAAAGTATCCGAAAGTTGTTTGCTTACACACACACACTACTCTTTGTGACATTTAGACACATTCAAATAAGTCTTATCTTTTTAGGAATTCTAAACTCCAGCAGGACACTATATAACTTCTCCCTCTTAATTAAACTGTATGCCTTTTTGAAGTATATATACATATGACATGATAAGAAAAGTAAATGCTTGGACGGAATTTGAACCTGGACCTCTGGATTGATACCCCAGTGCACTATCGATTACACTACCAAGCAAATCTAGTACAAACATTTATTTTTCATATATATATATTGTCCACCACTGTGGTCTCGAGGTAATGTTCTGCCTTGCCACGCAGCGGGCCCGGGTTCGATCCCTGGTCAGGGCAGTTTTTCTGGGTGAGGTTTTTTATCGGGGTTTTTCTTCACCTGTAAGACAAATGTCAGAAAAACTTTAAGGCCCAAACGGTTCCCGAAATCATATGGCCATCATCATCATCCTTCACCGGTGTGGAAAACAACGGGAAGCTACCACATTTACAATTCCCTAGTAAAGCTGCAAAGCATAGCATGAAAATGTTATGATTGCAGTGAAAGACCTGCCCTCAGGCAGAATTACTATGAATGGATGGATATATATATTCTCTATTATGAGAACTAGCAAGAACTCAGCTTTGTTGCCATCTAGTAGCTCCTATAACAAGTAATCAAATTAAAGAGAATATTTTTACTTTATAGCAATGACGTTTTTTTGATGTTATAATTAAATTTTTGACATTGAGAAATGCAAGCGTAATATCACATGATAAGAAAAACAAATGCTTGGATGGGATTTGAACCCAGACCTCTGGATTGATACCCCAGTGTGCTACCGATTACGCTCCAAGCAAATCTAGTACAAACATTTATTTTTCTTATATATATATATATATATATATATACATATACACACACACAACTATTATTGAGCAGTAGTGGGAACTTGGTCTCCACTGCCATCTAGTTGCTCCTATAACATATGTACATATATTTTGCACAGTGTCAATATATTCTCATTACTTTTCTAAAATCTGGCTTATACTAAAAATCTGATCTATTTTAGACCTATTTCTTCTAAATCCACTGTCCCTATCCTTATTTTATATTTCAGATGTCAAGTTTTTCTAAGATCCATGCATATATTATCCTCCCACCTATGCTTAGACCTTTGTAATGTTCTTTTCCCCAAATATTTCTTTATAAAAATCCCGAAATAATTTCTACTGTCACCCATTCAGGTACATGTCTTGCCCATCTCAATCTCCTTGACTTAATAACACTGACAATATTAGAATAATTATATAAATGATCCGGTTTCTCTATTCCCAACCCATATAGGAACTTCATTTTAAGAACATATTTTAGAATAATTTTAGTTTGTATTCTTCACATAATTTAAGAGACCATATTTCACATCCATAGAATACTATATTAGATTATCATTTTATAAATTTTAATCTTTACACTCTTACCCAAGGAGACAAAAGAAATTGAACTGGTTATTAAAATATTACAATATTATGTTTTAAGAGCATTTTTTAAATTTTGTTGTATAATTTTGTATTTCAGGTTAGTACCTTTGTTCCTTATGTGATGCAGCTAAAATCGGAAATGCAAGCAAGATTTACTTCAGTAGAAAGAATCCTTGAGTACACCCAGGTATGTATTCATGTCAGAAACTTTTTTATTTCTTTCATTTAACATGGTTTGAAATTCATATAATAAAGTCGGGAATTTTTACATTATGAAGTTTTCTTAATAAATGAATTGTGAATTCTTCTTACCTCATACAACTATGTTCTTTAACACAGAACCGCAGTATTGGGAAACATCATTCCCATCTGCAGCTGTTGTCATGGCTGTTGATTCTTCATTATGCTAGTCATTTTCTAAACTGTTATCTGGTATTAATTTGAAGAACTTTGTAAACAAGTTTGGTTCATCTGCAAACTCAAAAATTCGTGGTTGTAATATGTTTATTTTTTTTTTTTGATATATTAGTGTGATAATTAACTTAATATGTTAGGATCTCCCAGAAGAAGCAGCAGCAAAAATAGATACAAAACAACCACCTGACAACTGGCCTTGGTCTGGTCAGATAACTATGGAAAATGTACAGTTACGATACCGTCCAGATCTGCCTCTTGTACTTCATGGAATCAATGCCGAAATGAAAGGAGGAGAGAAGATTGGTGTTGTTGGTCGTACTGGGGCAGGTACGTACAGACCTTTTATTTCATTTATTTTCATGACCTCAAATCTATAGATCATAGCAAATTTTTTAATTGTGTGTATCACAAGTAGGGAAGTAAGCTCAGATATAAGATAATTTATAAACAACTGAACATTGGCTAAAAGATTTACACTGCAGATTCTGTGCTAGTGTACAATCTTGAAACACATGTAATATGCAGCCAGAATATTAATAATTCTCTTTTCGTAGCATTTACTGTATTCACCCAAAACTCAAATTTAAGACAATCCCCAAGTTGGAGAGGCTTTTTAAGAATATTCTTGATTTAATATTTCATTTTAGGAAGTTATATTTTGAGGTTATTTTAATTATATTATTTTTAGTCTGAACATCTTACCTCAATATTAATGTTGATTTGTTCTTGAACATGTTTCAAAACAATTCTGTTTTATCATCAGCTTTTCCAGACTGCTTTTATTTATGTTGCATTATGTTGCACAACCTGGATGTCGATGTCAGCTGTGGCCAACCACAGGATGGAGCTGACATCGACATCCAGGTTGTGCAATATAATGCAACATAAATAAAACCAGTCTGGAAAAGCTGGCGATAAAACAGAATTGTTTTGAAACATGTTCAAGAACAAATCAACATTAATGTTGAGGTAAGATGTTCAGACTAAAAATAATATAATATTCTTGATTTACCTGCCAAAATTATTCCATTCTGTCACTACTTTCACTATTATCTTCTTCTCCATAATCATTACTGCTGCCTTCTCTTATGCTGCTTTCTTTATCTGATTATCTTGCCACAAGATATATTTTTCTAATTCATCTATAGCATTGGATATACAACACTTCTTGAATCCTTTATCATAGCTTCACTAGAAATTCTATGCTTTGGCATTTGAAGACTAGATCTTTAGGCAGCTCCTCCTTTAGCATGGTTTTTCATCTTAAAGGAACATACAGTGATAATTTGCAGCTAAAGCACCCAACAAGACTGTAATTCATTTTTTTTTAATTTCCAGTAGTCTTTATAGGAGTGATTTTCATCCCCTTATTGTCGGCTGTTACATATGTAGAGGCATTTGATTTGCAATTCCAATCTGACAGCAAATAACTATGTTACTTTTTTTTTAGAAATTAACAATACGAGATATTTTTTTAATTCATTGCAGATAATTTTTTTTAATAACTCACCTCATAAATTTCGTGCTTATGAACTTAAATGATTATAAAATTGAGTTGTGATTGAGGATAGACAAGATGTCATCTGAAACCGCAGTATCGTGAAAAGCATGAAATTTATGAGGTGAGTTATTAAAAAATTATCTCCAATGAATTTAAATGATTATTACCTCATAATGTTTACTTCCCAACATTAATTTTAACTATGAGGTATTATTAATTATGTAAAATTTTATTACCTAACCTCATAATCTTCTTCTTAGACTAGTTTTGGGATCTTCTTCGGTTCCATCGTCAGTATTTTCACGACCCTTGTTTTGTCGTCCAGAAATGCCACCTCTTGTTCCCTCTGTTGGTAGACTGAAGAATCTCAAAATCAAATCATTTTCCCTGGGAATTTCAACAAACTTTTTCAATCATTTTCCCTGGGAATTTCAAAGTTTGAAACTTTGAAATTCCCAGGGAAAATGATTTGATTTCAAGGTCTAGGCGAAAATTTTTCTCTTCAAATTTAATTTATTCTTCAGTTTATCAACAGAGGGAGAAAAAGGCAGCTCTTCAGGACGACAAAACAACAGATGTAAAATACCGATGATGAAACAGAACAAGATCCCAAAACTAGTCTAAAGAAGTAGATTATGAGGTGAGGTAATAAAATTTTACTTAAATAAATAACTGTTGTTTTCATAAATTATTCATGCAGCTCTGACTCCATATCCTGCAGGAAAACACTGTGCAAGTGTTGTTCGGCACTGCAACATAAAATAAACCATCAATAAACATTGCTCTTTTCGTCTTCTGCAAACATTAGCTCACACTTACTTTGAATGGCATGTCATCCATGTTAGAGTTATAGGCAAATAATTTGTCAGCAATGTGCACCAGTTGTGTGGTTTAGTGAATTTAAGGTCAGCTGACAGTTGGGAGACAGGGTAGGGGAGTATATGGATGGGGATGCAGGCAGATGCATCTCTAGATGTGTGAATATTATTGACACTGTCGATGAGAGAAGTGGGAGAAAGAGAGAGTATTTTTTTGTTTTTTAAATACAACAGGAAGTAACATTAAGAGGTTTTACTAAATAAAATCAAATGTTTCATATCTCTCATAATATATATATAATAAATGGTCATGAAATCGCGATCTACTTAGAAGATCAATTATGAGGAGAGGTATGAAACATTTGATTTTATCTTAAATTAAACCTCATAGTGATTTATTCCTAAAAGTTCAATTTACTTAATAAATTTGGTCTGTGTTCTTCTTACCTTATATAATTGTTTCTTGTAAGACATATGAGGTAAGAAGAATACAGACCAAACTTATTTATTATGATGTTCTACTTAATATATATGTTGGGTATGCATTCATCTTATCTAACAAAATATGAGGTAAGATGAAAGCAGACCCAACTTATTTATTTAGAGAGGTGGTGTCTGGACAATTATTAGTTTTGCGCAGCAGACATTTTAATTTGGCTTTACCTCTACTTGTGTGTACTAACTTGTGTTTCAAGTCCACTGCTTTCATCCTTATCACTACTTGTGTCATCCGGAAATCTTCATTGCATTTCTGTCATATGTATGCACAACTTTCAATTCCAACTCGTTATATATATATCCCTCCTTTGTTTAATTTATGATTTAGCATTTTTCCTTAATTTGTTGCAAATTACAAATTAACTTTGGAGACAAATATTCTCCATGCCATTCAATTGTTTGTAGATTCTGCTTCTCTAATAACCATTAACTTGAAATTAGCATTGTAACATCTCCATGAACCAACAAGAATATGTGAATTCAGGTAAATATGATATAACAATTAAATTATTTTGAGTCTGTGATATCTTACCTCAATATTAATGTTGATTTATTCTTGAACATGTTTCGATTAATCTTCTAATCATCTTCAACATCTTGGCCAGACTGGTTGGATTTATGTTGTAAACCCTGGATGTCGATGTCAGCTCCCTCCTGCAGTTGGCCAAAGAACCTCCAAATGAGTTCACGTTCCGTCAGTATTTTGAAATTCATAACTCTGTTTTTGTTCTTCTGAATATAGATTTTTTCCCAAATAGTCAACTCTTTTGTGTTTTCTGACTGTTTTAATAACTTAGTGTCTGAATTTATATTATGTTTTTCAGACTAAACATGAGCAGAAACTGCAGATTTTTCTTTTTTCCCCATTTTTAATATTTCTTGTGTGTTCTTTGGTTCTAATTTTTAGGTTCATTTTTGTTTTTCGTATATATATCTTTTCACAACCAGTACATTCAATTAGATATATTCCTGATTTTTTATTTTTATCAGTTTTTTTTTCATTTTTGTTGGTTTCTATTAGTTTATTTAAACTGTGGTTATTTTTCAGTCTTCTTCTTCCTTCCAAGTATTAGGCGAAGGCCTGTTACGATCCTATAGAAAATTTTCCCTCCAGCGTTCATAGGATGGCCCAGTGATCTTCGTCCTCTTGGTATATAATTATAAACAGCTTTGGGGATCCGATTTGAACTCATTCTTTCAAGATGGTGTTTCCAATTTAGTTGGTACTGTTTAATATATTCCAAAATTGGCGTAGTCTCCAATTCTTTTAAGATATCGGTGTTCCTTTTCCGATCCCATCTGGTGTAACCCGCTGTTCTGCGCATGAATCTCATTTCACAAGCCGTTATTCTGCTTTCATGTTGTTTTCTTAGTGTCCATGCTTCACTACCATAGGTCAACACTGGTCTAGCCAAAGTGTTATATAAACGTAATCTGGTGTTTTTTTGTACAAGGGATGGTTTCATAACTTGATTAATAATTCCTAAACTTTTATTATAACTAGTAACTTTTTCAGGGATATCCTTTTCATCCCAGATAGAGAGATAATATCCAATATATTTAAATTGATTAGATCTCTCTAAAATTTTATTCTGGAGACAGATTTTACTTTGTATGGGGTCCTTCCCATGAAATGCCATAATTTTAGTTTTGTTAATTGATATTTCCATATTAAATTTGGCACCTATTTTTTGTAAATTATAAATTGATCGTTGCAAATCATTTTCGGAAAGTGCCAGAAGAGCTAAATCGTCTGCAAAAAGAATAGCATCGAGTTTGAGGTTCCTATTGATGGGTATATATCCTCGTTGTGTTTTCCTCCATTCATTTATTAATTTATTCATGTATATAATGAAAAGCACCGGTGAAAGTCCACATCCCTGTCTTACTCCAGTGTTGATCTTTTCCCAAGAAGATAATTTGCCATCTTGTTTAACAGAGATTTCATTATCTTTATAGATGTTGAAGATATTAGTAATATATTGTTGTGGGGCGTTATCATCAGCTAGAATTTGTAGTAATATATTTCTGTCTACTTTGTCAAAAGCCTTTATGAAGTCAACGAAGGCGATATGAGTTTCTATATTGAATTCCTTGTGCTTTTCTAATAGTAGTTTTAGAGTAAAGAATCCATCTGTACAAGATCTACCCTTTCTGAATCCATTCTGCTCTTCTCCAATTATATTTTCATAAATTTTCCTCAATTTATTCTTAACTATATTAGTATAAATTTTATATCCAGAGTTCAACAAGCTAATTCCACGATAGTTATCTTTGATTTGGCGACTTCCTTTTTTGAAGATTGGTATTACAATGGATTTGTTCCAGCTTTGTGATGGTTCTTGTCCTTCCCATATCATATTAAGGAGAATAAGAAATCTGTCTAAAAAAATTTTAGTTGAAAATTTAAATAATTCTTGATTAATGTGGTCTTCTCCGGGAGCTTTGTTACTTTTTAATGATTTAACAACATCAGTTAATTCATCTATAGAAATTTGTTCCAAAGCAGTGTTATTAGAGATTGGTATTTGTAATAAATCATCCTTTTGTGTCCATAAATGATGAAAGTAGGTAAGCCAAGATTCTTTAGATATACAATTTAAATGTGCATTTTCTCTTGAATCATTATTTAAATTTTTTTAAACTTTATATATTTTTGGTTGAGGCCTAGTGATATCATTTTCCAAAAATGAGACATTGTTCCCAGCTTTGTCTATTTTTTTTTCGAACTTCAATTTTAGCTATGGCTCTCTTCCTATGATACTCTACTTTATCTTCATCTTTTTTTGTAGGCAGAAATTTTTTGTATGCTTCACGTTTATCATCAATTACTTTTTTGATGTTTTCATCCCATATCCGTAGTCCTTTTTTTCGATTCCATTTAGTTTTGATACCCAGGCTTTCATTTGCTGCTTGTGTCAAGATACTTTGTAGAGCAAGCCATTCTTCTTCAATATTTTCGCCATCTGGTGTTTCTTGAACTAGACGATCTAATTTTTCAGTGCTAATTTAATATTAAACTTCTCAAATATCTTTTGGAATTTATTGTGTGTCCAAGGGTGATATGTGAATTTCCTTTATTTTTTCATATATGGTTTTCTTTTCAAGAGTGCTTTTGTTGATCAGTTTTTGTTTCTTATACTTTTCTATACTTTTGTGTACCATTTTTTTTATCAAACCCGTTTTCTCTTGCTACTTTGAGTATGTGTTTTATCCTTTACATGAAAGGATAGAAAAGACTCAAAATAATTTAATTAGTAACTCAAAATATTACTTCCTAAAATAAAACATGGTATAACAAATCTTTATTTTTATTTAATTTTGCCAAAAATTAAATATGATATTAAAAAACTAAAGGAAAAAGGTGTTCCATTTCAATTCCTCTAGGTACTGTGTACAAATTAGTCCAATGCTTACCATTATTATATGGTAATGCATATATAAACTTCTGTATAAAAGTAATTATTTCTGAGAAACCATACATTTGTGACCCAAAGTCTACACGACTTTTGTACAACACTGAATATATTTATGCCAAGGAATTCATACTTAATAATCTGTGCACTTATGTTGTTTCCACCCTGTATGTGTTACTTGTGACAAAAAACTTATAATGAAAACATGGTGAATAAATATTGTTCTTAGGTCTATATATATATATATATATATTATATAGTTGAACCTGAGTTATATGTATGTTAAAGTGAAGAAGAAAGAATACTTAAAACTCAGAATTACTCACAAACCGGATTTAGACAATAAGTAGTATTTTTAGCTTTTTGATAAAATACAGGAGAAATTCTTGATGTAACAGTGATACATACATTAATGAGTCATTTTTTCACATCTTACCTCATATTTTATGTTTCTTTAAACACGGGAAGTAGTTTATCCCTGGATGTTCAAATGTTGGTATAGATATGTGGATGATATTTTCTCTGACTATTTAACTCATGCCCCAAATGGGAGTCAATGACCAATCACGTTTCAATGATTCCTGTTTTACAACCAATCAGAGTCGTGTTTCACGAAATATTTATCAGTGTTAGGATTATCATATATTAAACAAAGCTCCTCCTTTTTAATATTCTGAACAGGTCTGACCGTTATTTTGCAGTGACTGAGCCTATAACAAATACGGCTACCAGATTGTATATAATAGTGCTTACATGTCAACATTTGTAGCAATTGATTATACCACCAAAAAAAGAAACCACTGTTTGCACTTTCTTAAATGTATTTTTTCCCAGGTAATAATCGAGAAAAATATAATTGTCATATTTACATCATACGACATCAAAAATGAATTAATATACAGATTGATGTGTTTCATTTTTTCTCCACTAGAGAGCATTCTTACAATATTGCGTTCCTTTGGCAATAAATAGTATGATCTGGTTGCAGTGATAAACAAAAGAAGCAGTAGAAGCGTACCTATCGTTTCTCATTTGTTTTCAAACATCGCCGTTTACATTAAATATATAAATATTTTAAAATAACTATAGTTAAATAATGATTTGTGAGTAAACAGCTTAATTTTATTCGTTAAATAGTCCTAACAAATGCCACTCTTGATTTCCAAATTCTCTAGATAAATTCACTCCTCACTTCGTGAGTCGTGAATTTATCGATAATTTGGAAATCACTCGTGGCATTACTTATGATAAATATACTGAAGATGCATTGAAATTACTCAACCTTCAAAATGAATCTGTAAAATTTACTATGGAATTGGAAAAGGATAAACAAATCCCATTTTGGACCTTTACTTAATAAGGAATGAACTACAAGGAAAAATTGAATTCAATATATATAAGAAGGATACTCATACAGACAATTATATAAAACCTTCAGGTTTCAATCATATTGCGCATAAACATGCAATTTTCAACAGTTTGATATATAAATTATTAAATGCTCCATTAAATGAAGGAGATTTTAAGAAAGAATACAATCACATTTTGAACATAGCCAATTTAAATGGTTTTGGAAAAGAAATAATTATAAATAAATTAAAGAAATTCAGACAAAAAAGATTAAAAGAATACACTATCCTGCAATCTGATTCAAAGAAAGGAAAACAATTTTTAAAAAATTACTTATCCTGAAATACATAAATTTCAAAAAATGTTAAAGAAATTCAATATTACATTGGCACCGATAAATAAGTTTCTTCTTCTTCCTTCCAAGTATTAGGCCAAGACCTGTTACGATCCTATAGAAAATTTTCCCTCCAGCATTTCATAGGACGGCCCAGAGATTCCAGGAAATTCTCGTAAAAGACTTGAAAGCATAATAATAGTCTCTTCAATTAGCCTTGGTAATCTATTAATAACACCCCAGATAGCAAAAAATCTGGAATTTATCAAATTAATTGTAAGGACTGCATTAAAGTATACATAGGAAAAACAAAAAAGAATTTGGATACTCGCACTAAGGAACACTTTAGAAATATTAAAAATGGTGAAATTGAAAAATCAGCTATTGTAGCACATAGTTTATTGGAGAATCATAAAATTGAAAAAGAAGCCCAACTTTTAAACATTTGGAAAAACCTGTAGAATTGACAATTTGGGAGAAGATATATATTCAGAAGAACAAATTTAGATCCATGAATTTTGAGATTCCTGATGAATGTGACCTCATCTCAAAGTTCATCAAATCGACACCAGATGGCTACATTATTGATGGAGATTCCAACGAAAATTTGGTAGTCATAATCTCGGTTGAAAATGAGAGAGCCTCCTCTGGAAAACTAGTTCCAGTATTTAAAGAAACATAAAATATGAGGTAAGATGTGAAAAAATGACTCTTAATTTACGAAGTAAGAACCTCATAATGTTATTTCCCATGTTTAACTATGAGTGATACATAAGTTTATTAAAATTAACAACTCACTGGCATTAACAAAACCAAAGGTTAATGACCACAATGACATGAGCTCTATACGTATAATACAGTGAGCACTATTCCTAGATGGAATTGAGAGTGATATGTAGAGTATGGAAGCTAGTCTTCAAGAAATCTAACAATTATGAAATGAGTTGTCAAATCTAACTCAATTTATTAATTAAGGAAAATAAAGTTCAAAAATAATTTGATAAAAATAATGTGAAGTGGCATTTCACCTACTTCCCCTGAATAGCTGCCCTTGTCTTGAGGAAACCAACAATAGTGACTATGAGATTGTAATGTTATATAATTAAGAACAAAAATAAACATTTTACATTATTGAAAATACAATAGGAAGTAACATTATGAGGTTATACTGAACAATTAAGTTTCGTCTGTATATTCTAACCTAATGGTTGTTTCTGTTGGACATATGTTTCAAGGCATGTTAGCCCTATCCTCAGCTAGTACAGACTGATTTTTCTCAAGTTGTCGAGAAATTTGTCAAATTTAATGGGGCTAACATGCCATGAAACAACAGAAACAACCATATGAGGTAAGAATATACAGACAAAACTTAATTATGATGTTTTTATTATTAATTTAACATTTCTCAATGAAAAGTAAATTATATTTGAAGAGAAAAATTTTCGCCTAGACCGAGACTCAAACCCGGGACCTTTGGCTTGCCGGGCCAAATGCTCTACCAACTGAGCTACCGAGGTGATTTACGATCTAGACGCAATTTTTTCTCTTATATACGTTGTAATTCCCTCTCACCAAATGCTTTTGAAACCATTGTTTCTATCTTTGCAAATGGCGGCTTCTTAGTTAAGAAGACATTTATTGGGAATAAAAAAAATAAAACTTAATTATCTTAAATGTTATTAAAGGAAACCCTTTATTATAGAGAACTAGGCACATCAAGATTTTTCTAGACTAATCTCTATGAACCTTAATTTTCCAATAAATCTGGTTTTACCTAAACAGTTCATGTCACATTTAATTATAATTAATATAGTTCAGCAATTAATTGTGATTTTTAAACCAAAAACAAGAAAACATTCTGTATTGAACTTTTATAGGAAAAATCACTAAGAGATTTAATTTAAATCTTAAACATTCTATAGTTGATGTTAACAATGAAATGTGTGACATAATTAATCTTATTTATAATTTGTTATCTGAACTTTATTCTCTACTTATGAGAAACTATTTTAAAAATATTAAGAATGTCATATGTTTGAAACAGGCAAATCATCATTAGTAACAACATTGTTGAGGTTAACAGAGTTGGCTGGAGGTCGCATTTTGATTGATGGAGTTGATATTTCTACAATTGGATTATACAACTTACGTTCTGCTGTTGCCATTATTCCCCAAGATCCAGTTCTCTTCCAAGGTACTATTCGTTATAATGTTGACCCATTTGGAGAACACACTGATGATAAAATTTGGGAAGCACTAGATAAGGCTCATTTAAAAGAAAAGGTAAGTCTTCATAATCATAAATTGTTACCTTACTCTAAAATACTCACAACTTGCTTAATTTTTGTAATATACTTTTTTAATGTTATCTAATATATAAAAATGAATGTTTGTTTGTACTTTATGCGCGGCCATACCGTTGATCTGATTGTGATGGGGTTTTTTGCAAAATGTTCAGGAGATTTCCGGGATGAACATAGGCTATAAGAGAGTTAAGATACTCAACTCCTACACCCTTAAAAAACACCCTTTGTAGTGAAAAATGTGAAAAAGTCCCTTTTTTACTTAAATGGCTTATGCTGCCTAAACCATAACAAATACACAAAATTAATATACACAGAATTGAATATCTCAAAAAACTACAAAAAAGTCCACGACAGCATATGTTTATCTTTTACAGGTAACACACAATAGCCATTTTTGTCTTTCATTGATGCCAAGGAGATAGGAATAAGTAGATTCCCGGGCAAACATGTGCTGCCATACCATTCATCTGATTGTCATGGGGCTTTTTGCAAAATGTTCAGGATTTTCCCAGGAAGGTTATAGGTTATAAGAAAGTTTTAATGCTCAAGCCCTTCATCCTTAAAAGTCACCTTCTGTAGTGAAAAAACATGAAAAAATATCGCTTTTTTTTTTAAGCTTAATGGCTTATGCTGCCTAAACCATAACAAATACACAAAATTATTGTACACAGAATTGAATATCTCAAAAAAAATTACAGGAAAGTCTGTAACAGCATATGTTTATCTTTTACAGATAACTCACAATAACCATTTTTGTCTTTCATTGATACCAAGAAGATCAGGATAAGTAGATTCCCGGGCAAGCATAGCAGCGCACGGCGTATATTCTTTTTTGGATAACTCAAAATAACAATTTTGTCTTTCAACTCATTTATGCCAAGTACATTGGGATGTATAGATTCCTGGGCAACGCCGGGTAATAAGCACGGGGTATTTAAAAATAATAACGATATAAATTTATATTTATTTTTCCTTTTACTTATTCAGCTAAATGCAGAAACACATTATAATTTATTTAGGTGTAGCAGCGCAAGCCGGGTATTAGCTAGTTGATAATAAAAGGAAGAATTAATATAAAGATAATTTATACAATAACGTAATAGTCCAAATAAAATACTAGAAATAGCCCACCGCTGTGGTCTTGAGGTAGCGTGCTGCCTTGTAATGCAGCGGCCCCGAATTTGATCCTCGATCAGTACAAGTTACCTGGTGAGGTTTTTTTAGGGTTTTTCCTTACCTGTAAGACAAATATCAGGAAACTTTAAGGCCCAAATGGTCCCCAAACACCATCTGGCCATTATTATCATCACTATCGTACTCGCCTCATTTAGATTAAGTTTAGGATTGAGACCTCTTTTGGCACATTAACATCATCTTCCATATATCATCAAGGCAGTGTAACCCCACCTTCCAGGCGCCCCAATCTCAGAAGTGGGTTACAAGTATGTCAATGCCAGAAGAGAATACCAGAAATATAATGACAACCTGGTGGCATTGATAAAAAAAAAACTATAAATACTGGTAGTCTTTGATACTTACTCTTATTGTCTTCCAAATATTTTTATAATCTAATGTGAAATGTTTAGTTAAAACATGTTGAATATAAGGTAGCAAAATATATTAGTACAAATGAATTGGAAAATATATTTATATCACACTTCATAACATTCTTTGATTTTCACAGAACCGGTTTCTGAAGACATTCCTTTTATCCTCAAATTGTTTTTTTGCAGAGGATAGATACTGGTCGTGTGAAAATCATGGAGTTTTATTTGAGGTGAGATGTAAAAATATTTTCCAATTATTTTGTATAAATTGTAAATTACATCATGGTGCTACTTCCCATTGTAACGAGAGACATATTAGGGAGAGTGAAATCTAACAGAAGAAATATGCCTATGGATTTAGTGAACATCAAATTGAAAAAAAAAAAGGAAAGATAATTCAACATGATCTAGTCGGAGACTTCCTGCATTGAAGTGGAAAGATAGGAAATACGTTATTTATTATCATCCAAACACGAAAATGCTGACATCACTGGCATCATTAAGAAGCAATGGAAGAATAAAGAAGGAGAACAAGAAGAAAAATTCATAAAGGCTAAATATGTTCTGGAATAAAAATACAGAAAAATTGCTTTTTTACATTATCGATAATTTGAGAAGATATATAGGAAGAACTTTCTATGATTTGATAATGTATAGGTCTATGCTTTTATATATTTAGTTTCATTTATTTTTATAATATGATGTATTATATATTCTTGTTATTTTTACCGTTCCTGTTAGAACATATGATTCGTGTTTACTTTAAATGTAATGACCGAGAAATGTTCGTAAAAGATGGTTTTTGAAATGTTTGTCGACTTTCACAGCCTTCAAACTAACAATAGATAACGGTTAAATTACACAAAAGAGGATTGTAGGCAGGCCACATTCCTTTGCTATTCTTAAAAGTACAAAATACTACAAGAAAAAACAGGGGAAAACAAACTATATTCATAAGTTGTAGGACACAGTACGCATGGTCTGGGTATTCTGATTTAAAAGCCAGTGCAGCCAGAGTAGTGCTGGGGTGATTTAAATGGGTTTCCAGTGAACGTACCAAGCACTTTAAACGTATCTTCAATGGGTTAAGTTCACTCATGCTTGATGTTTTTTTGTATTTTTAAACCTAATGAAGGTTTGTGGACCTTTAGTGTTTTTCTTCTCTCTCTTACTTTCTTTTTTCTTTCATAAAAAGTTCTTTATGAAGTAACAGAGTTTTTCAGGATGTATCTCTAGCAACTAGTCCAATCTCTCCTAATCCATCTATTATTCATGTCCCAGTAAATTTTTAACATTTAAAAATCCAGCCAGACGTTGGTTCATTCTTTCCTTCTGTGTTTTAATCTGTTATCTTATGTCTGTGAAAGGAATGAGATTATGTGCTTTTACATTGAGTGAAAAATGTAAAATTATTAAATAAGAAGCAGAGATCACAAACCATTATTTTGGTACAGAGCTATGGGAATTGCACTGGTTCATGTCTCCATAGGGGAAGAAATTTTCTCATGGAATTTCGGTATGTGACTGGTGCCCACCAGCATCATGAGGAATTTGGATATCTACAAGTAGCAACTCCTGGTTGTGGAATCCAGCTATGATGGCTAGGGACCCAACATGCTGACCACGTGTCACCCCTATGGTGGTTGGATGATCACCTATCTCTGTGATTAACAAATATGAATGTGAGGCCAGCAGCTGGCTGGCAGGCCAAGGGCCTTTTAAGCCTGTTACGCCACGGAGTAATAATTATAAGTATTGTATTTCTTCTAACTTGTAACATAATTTAATAACTGATAAATGTATTCTGATAATGATGAAACTAAAATTACTGTAGGAACATAATATGTTTATGCATAGAAACTGCTTTGAAACAGATGATAATGTAATGCTACTGTAAATGTATGCACACAAAAATCACAAACATATGTGAAGTCACAACTCATAAACACAATTTTCTGAACTTTTATAGGAATAAATCACTATGAGGTTTAATTTAAGATAAAATTAATCTTTAGGTGTGAAACATGTTTTGATAAATTTGTCATCCATCATCTTCTTTCTTCTTATTTATTTTTTCTTATTCTTTCTTCTAGATTAATTATGAGGAGAGGTATGAAACATTTGATTTTATCTACAATTTTCAGCTCTGATTAATGTTATGTTACTGAATATTTTTTAATATTTTACAGTGCACACAAAAATATCATAAAGATGCAATTCATATACACAATCTTACTTACTCACTGGCACTATCGAACCCGTAGGTTCATGGCCGCACAGACATAAGCTCTCCATACATCCCTATCCTGAGCTAATGCTTTCCGATCATTCCCTGTATAATCTACTTCCCTCAAATCATAGTTAATGTTATTCTCCCACCTCATTCTTGGTCTACCAACTGGGCGTTTTCCCTCTGGCTTTCCTACAAGAAGCTTCCATGCAAGTCTTTCATTTCCCATATGTGCAACGTGTCCTGCCCATCGCAGTCTACGAGACTTAACTGTTCTTATTATATCTGGCTTCCTATAAAGACCATGTAGTTCAATGTTATGTAGTCTTCTCCATTCACCTGTCTGTTCATCTCTCTTTGGTCCAAAAATTTTCCTAAGAACTTTATTCTCAAATGCTTGTAATCTTCTTTCCTCCCTTAAAGTAAGAGTCCATGTTTCGCACCCATATAATATAACTGGTAGAATAATAGTTTTATATATTTTCAGTTTAACGTTTTTTGAAAGGAGTTGGGACATCAAGAGTCTCTGCAATGCATAATAGCACGCATTTCCAGAATTAAGCCTATGTTTAATTTCTTTGTGCATCTCATTCCTATTTGTGATTATTGTTCCTAGGTATTTGAATTCAGCCAATTCCTCAAAATTTCCCTCATTTGTCATTAGCTGTCCATATCCATTATACAGGGTGGACCGCTCGAATGGACCTAATTTCAATTGCTTGTTACTGGCAAACGGTTGAAGATAGAAACTTAAAACAACGTTCATAGTACAGAAAAACTCACCAAGTTTTGATATCCAGATCACCACATCTCTATATGAGCCCCAGCAGTCACTGTGACGATATCAAAGCGATGAACAATTTCTTGCCAAGTACGTTGGAGTATGTCTTCTGGAATGTTCTCAATAGCCTCTATGATGCGCTCACGAAGATCACGAAGGTCTTTGACTGGGGTGGTGTAAACTTTATCTTTGACATAGCCCCAGAGAAAGAAATCCAGTGGTGTTAAATCGGGAGATCTCGGGGGCCACGCGATTGGTCCTCCCCTACCAATCCAACGGCCAGGGAAAATGTTGTCCAAAGTCGTACGAACTTCATTGGACCAGTGGGGAGGAGCACCATCTTGCTGGAAAACGATGTTAGGCTGCAGTTGTTCAATTTGTGGAAAGAAGAACTGCTCCAGCATGTCAAGATATGTGGTACCACGAACAGTTTTCTCGGCGAAGAAAAACGGTCCAATGACCTTATTATGTGACAAACTGCACCAAACATTCATCTTCGGACTATCACGAACATGCTCTTGAATAGCGTGAGGATTCTCCGATCCCCAGATCCGCACATTATGCCGGTTTACCTTGCCTGACAAATGGAAAGTGGCTTCGTCCGAGAAGAAAATCTTGGTCATGAAGTCAGGATCAGCGCCGAGACGGTCCAGCATCGTATTGGCGAATTCCACTCGTTTCGGCATGTCATTCGGCTCCAGACGTTGCACTAACTGCACTTTATATGCGTGCAGTTTGAGGCGTTTGTGGACAATCCGTTGTAATGTCGATTTTGGTATTTGAAGTTCCCGCGAAGCTCTTCTTAATGACTTCCGGGGGCTTCGCTCAAATGCGGCTTGAACATTTGCTACCATTTCATCGGATGCTCTGCGACCACCACCATGCTTCTTCAACACAGATCCTGTAGCTAATAATGTATCACGCCACTTCTTTATGCTTCTAGCAGTTGGAGCATCACGGTTAAACACACGCCGGAACTCCCTTTGAACTCTAATGATTGATTTAAACTCCGCATACCACAAAACAGCTTGCGCTTTCATCTGCGGAGTCGCCATTTTCACAAACAATTAAATCTAAGAACGAGAAACGTATCTTTGTGCCATCTACCGACAGGATTCGAAACTTGGTGAGTTTTTCTGTACTATGAACGTTGTTTTAAGTTTCTATCTTCAACCGTTTGCCAGTAACAAGCAATTGAAATTAGGTCCATTCGAGCAGTCCACCCTGTATAATTTATTTCTATGTGTGACCATATATTTAGTTTTTTTATATTTACTTCAGTCCTAATTTCTTAGTGTTACTCAATAGTGTGTGCATGTTGTCCTTTAGTATCTCCTTGCTGTCGGCCAATAATACTACATCATCAGCATAAACTAACAGCTTATTAATACCATTGAGTTGTAAGCCTTCCTCATTCTCTAAAATTTAATGGCATGCTCTAGTACAAAATTAAATAGTAGAGGAGATAGTGCATCTCCTTGCTTCAACCCATTCTGGATTTCAAAAGTGTCCGAAAACTGTTTGCCTACACGCACCCTACTCCTTGTGCCATTTAGACACATTCGTATAAGCCTAACTAACTTATTAGGAATTCCGAATTCCAGCAGGATACTATATAACTTTTCCCTCTTAATTGAATCATATGCTTTTTTGAAGTCTACGTATAGTTGATGTACAGTACCATTATATTCCCATTTCTTTTCTAAAATCTGTCTTATACTAAAAATCTGATCCGTTGTAGACCTGTTTCTTCTAAATCCACATTGATGATCTCCTAGAATGTCATATAGGGAGTAAGTCTGCTGACTAATATATTTGTTAGAATTTTGTATGAAGTTGAAAGTAATGAGATGCCCCTGTAGTTGTTGCAGTCAGTTTTATCTCCTTTCTTATAAATTGGTACGATAATTGATTCCTTCCATTCATCTGGGAGAGCTACTTTTTCCCAAATCATACTAAGCAACCAGTGTATCTTGTCCATCAATTTTTCTCCCCCTGATTTTATCAGTTCTGCTGGATCTCATCTGAACCTGATGCTTTATACATCTTCAATTTTTCAACCTCTAATGCATTTGGTTCTGTGACTAGCATTTCTGCTGTCTGTAAATTATCCTCCTCAATGTCCTGTTCTGTATGTACATTTAATAGCTGATTAAAGTAACTTCTCCATCTATTTAATATACTCCTGGAATCTGCAATCATATCCCCATTTTCATTCCGAATTATGTTTGTTCTAGCCTGAAACCCTTTCTTCTCTACTAATTCCCTGATATAATTCTCTAATGTTCCTATTTTTTGCGTTCATTTCAAGATCATTAATCTTCTCTCTTAAATATTCCCTCTTTTTACTCTTTAGTAACTTAGTGGTTTCCCGTCTAATACTACCCAATTGCTCTAAATTTTCCTCATTTGACTCGTGCAACCATTTCATTTTTGCTAACTTTCTTTTCTTTACAATGTCGGCACATTCCTCATCAAACCATTTCTTGTTTTGCCTCTTTTTTAAACAACCAATGCTTTGTGATGCTGACAATTTAATAGTATCTCTTATAGCCTCCCATTCTTTATTTATATCAGTTTCTTCTTCCTTTACCACATTGTCATCTGAAGATTCCAGTACTTCAAATCTATTAGCAATTTTGATTTGATATTCTTGCTGCATTTCATCATTTTTCAAGTTTTTAAATTCAAATTTTACAGAATCATCTTTAGCGTTTGTTCCTCTCATGAGCGATAGCCGTTGTCTGACTTTCACTCTGACCAGATGATGATCCGAATTGCAGTCTGTCCCTCTAACTGATCTAACATCGATGATGCTACTGTGCCAGCGTTTGTCCACTAATACATGATCTATCTGGTTCCAAGTTTCTCCATCTGGGGACGTCCAGATGTATTTATGAATATCCTTATGCTGAAATGTTGTGCTCTTAACAATGAGATTCTTCGATGTAGCAAATGTGACTAATCTAACCCCGTTGTCGTTACTGTCTTCATGAAGACTGAATTTGCCTATTGTTGGTTTGAATATATCTTCCCGCCCCACTTTTGCATTAAAATCTCCTAAGAAAATTTTCATATGATATCGTGAAAGGCTATCAAATAAGCATTCTAATTCTTCATAGACTCATCCTTGATCTTTATCTTCTGTGGGGGCATGTACATTTACAATTAATTGAATACACAATCTACTGCTTTCAATTACTATTGTATTATTGTACAATTAATGTTGTCATCATTTGTATTTATTTGTAAATTATATATATTAAATCCAAAGTCTGTCATGTAGGAGTGCATTAAATTGAAAATGTACTGTACTATGATAATTAATATTAGTTATTAGTAGAGCTAGGAATTTTAGGTGCAAAATTTTGGTGAAAAAGGTGCAAAAAAAGTGCAATTTTTTAAATAAAAGTTGCAAATTTCCCATGTAAATAATCATTAAAGATTATCAAAACCAATTACAAGTAACTAACGACATAAAATTCACGCATGTTGTCTTATATTAAAGAGTCTGTGTAAGTACTTACACTACTTATATGCTTCGTAACACGAATGCATTGATGTTTTTCATCAATTGTTATTGAAATATCACAAAGAATGCACCTGATAACAGATCCGTCACTCTGAATTCCATCTGCACTAAACTTTTTAACAATATCATGTAGTTTATAGGAGTTCACTTTCGGTTTCGGCATACTGTATACTGATAACTCAGGAAAATAGCAGACCGCACTAGTCAAATATTATTTTGAACTGAAACATTTATTCACACACTCAACAACCTTCCTTGCTTGAACAATAGCTTTCGCATAACTGTGGTGCAATGAGGCGCAAACTAATTTAAAAGGAATAGCCTAACGGGATTGCACTGAAGTGGAAGTAATGTGATGTGGACTGATACCACACATCGTTACCAACCCTTGAAATCGTATTTGAATAAATGTAATATATATATATTATTTTGGTAATAAAATGTTCCAAAGGAGACAAAAAAGGTTTGAAAAGGTGCAAAATGTGCTTCCATTAAAGAAAAGGTGCAAAAAGGTGTTAGCATTGAAAAAAGGTGCAACTAAAACACAGTTAGGGGCATTTATTTAATGTATTCTTTGCAATACTAGCTAATTTGAACATTAAAATAACAAAAAAAAAGGTGCAGCACCTAAAATTCCTAACTCTAGTTATTAGTAAAGAATTTTGTATTTTTATTTGTTTATTTTGACATTTTATCAAATTTTGGGATGTACAGCTTATTCAATGATGAAAAGTGTTTGAAAAATTAAGAATTGTTATAAAACATATCCATTCATTGGAAATGATTTGTAATGTTATAAAACAGATAAGCAGAGAAGAGAAACAACTGTTGTGTCCAATAGAAGCCGATGGAGAGAATCTTTCAGTTGGAGAGAAGCAGTTGATTTGTTTGGCACGAGCATTGCTTCGTAAAAACAAGATATTGTTATTAGATGAAGCTACAGCTTCCGTAGATGTTGAAACCGATTATTTAATTCAAGAGACAATCCGTGATGCCTTTGGACATTGTACAGTTATCACCATCGCTCACCGTCTCAACACCATCACTACGTGCAATAGAGTCATGGTTATGGACTCAGGACAGGTAATAATATCACATACATTGCAATGCATTTTAATTACCTCCTTTACCATCAAAGAAATTAAAACATTTTCAAAGAATTAAAAGTAATAGAACATTGGGAGTTGAACTGAGAACTTGCCAATAATCTGCTCAATTTTTTCTTACTTTTCATGTAGATTGCAGTACCAATATCTTATGTAATTTCCAGTAATATAGTTTGTATATTAGAAATGTATGCGAGAAATTAATAAATTACATTAGGAAGTAACATTATGAGGTGAATCTAGAGTCATCTTACCTCATAACTAGTTGTGTTCTATTTGAACTAGATTCATTATATCATATACTGTATTTGCTCATGTAATTTGTGCACTTTTTAATTTAATTTGGCCACTGAAAAATTAGGGAGCATAAAATATGCGGATTTTTAAAATAAGAGGTCCTCTTCTGAGTTATCTGATATATGGTAGGTAAGTATAGTTATTAAGAATACAGTTATTTTGTCATCTCTTATAAATTTATAGCATAACACTGTAGGTAATCTTGAATTATACAAATAATAAATCTATAAACAATAATAATTATAATACAAATACCGTAAATTGTCTATGTTGTGAGAATTAGCAATTGTGCACATAGTTGTATCTTGTCATATATAACTGCAATAACGTCGTTCCGCAACTGTTCAAAATAAATTAAAAGTTCATCTTCTACAGTGGCATATTTACCAGTTTTCAGGCCATGAAATGTCCTATTGTCACTTCTTGGATTATTTAGTGTGTCTTTTTGTTTCCTCCAATAACACACGTTGGATGCGAGAGTTCCAAATTCTCTTTCTGTTGCACGATTACCGAAATGTTCTGCAAAACTTATCACTTTCAATTTATACGCTGCTGTGTAATTGTTATTTTTCTTTCCCATCTTGAAATACATTAGAAGTGTTAAAAGTCAACTGAAATACCGGTGTTTTTATTATTAATTTCATACATCTCAATGATGGATAAATCATATTTGAAGAGAAAAATTATACGCTCAGACTGGGACTTGGACCAGGGTCCCGGGTTCAAGTCCCGGTCTGAGCGTATAATTTTTCTCTTCAAATATGAAATACCGGTATTTGCTTTTCTAAGGCAAGCATTATTAAAATAGCGGGACTTTGTTTCTTTGTGAAGCAGGTAGTTCAGTTGCTAGTAAATGACCTACGTTGGAATGTAAGAATTGGAAATGGAATTCAGGGAAGGAAAATCTTTACTACACTGAAAAGAAAATGTAGGCCCTACCTAAAATGTGTGCACAAAATACACGGAGCAAAATTAAACATTGAAATAATCCTTTAAAAATTAGGGTGTGCAAAATACGCAGAGGTGCAAATTATGCGAGCAAATATGGTATACCATCGTTAGCTTTTCCAAACATAAAATTCAACAGTCTGGAAAAGTTGACAATGGTATAAAATATATAATGATACTAGTTAAAATGGAACACAACAATTATGAGATAAGATGACTCCAGATTCACCTTATTTATTATGGAAGGAAATTCCAGTCATCCTGTAAGGATCATAACCACATTTTGGAATTTCCAAATATTTGCAATATATTGAACTGGCCACAGCTTCCTTATGACCTTTATGACCCTTTAGTTTTACTTAAAAATCCCCTCAGGGGTCCTCATCTAGGGGATATGTGGATGGCGACCACAAGGTGCCCAAGCTGAGCAAAACATTTCTTCCACTTACTTGTGTTTTGCACTCTTTTAACTTTACTATCTAACCTCTCTTGGTTAACTCTTGTTTTTTTCGACCCCGACGCTATTAGGGCATCCGAGGGCTAGGGAGTCTTTCCTTTCTTCCATTACTTCTTTCCTTTATTTTCTTTTCTTCTCCAGAAAAGCCTGACCAGAGGCTATAAGATGGCAGCCCCATCACTGGTCTTGCCTTCCTTTGGCCAGCAACCAATCGAAGGGACTATTATTATGCTTTCAAGTCTTATACGAGAATTTCCCGGAAGTAGTAGGGAAAATTTTCTATAGGATCGTAACAGCCTTGGCCTAATACTTGGAAGGAAGAAGAAGAAGAAGTTTTACTTAATTTGTAAGGTTTTCAGATTTTCCCATTGCTTTCATTTTGCTGATTTTTTTCTTATTCTGTAGTATTTTTATGATCTGATATTTTTCTGGCATCCTCAGATATACCAAACAAGAATTTTAGTAATTGAACACTGTAATTTAATTCTTAAATATCATAGTGATTTTTCCTATATAAGTTCAATATGAATTTTGTTATATTAAAAATTCAAACTTATAATTCAAAATTTTTGCATTAATTAGAATTTTGAATTTTCTAATTGAGAATGGCAAAGATGTTTGCCTAACATGTACAGATAAAAGAAAATATGAGGTGAGATATATGTTTCCAATTCAGTCTCTTAGAATTTTGAAATTAAACTTAAAACACGGTAATAAATTTTGCAATATTTTATTTTTCTGAGAATTTCATTATACCTTTCTTTCAATGCCTTGTATACTATCAATAAGGAAAGACACTATGAGACAATATTGCACTTTTATAAGAAAAAAATCACTATGAGGTTTAATTTAAGATTTAAATTAAAATGTTTTATACCTCACCTCATATCCAATCTTCTAAGCTTAGGCAGTTATATCTTGTCGACTGACATTATGTCGATCAAGAGAACTGCTTCTTCCTCCCTCTGTTGGTGGACTGATCAGAATCCCTGGGAATTTCGAAGTTCATAAGTTTTTCTTTCTTGTTTTTTAATGTTTCTTTAATTTTTTTTTTTTGACAAAATTTATATAGGAAAAACAAAAAGAAATTTTAAAACATGGGTGAAATAACATCTTAGAAATGTCAAAAATGGTGAAGTAGAAAAGTCAGCAGTAGCCGCTCATGCTTGGTCTGAAAAAATATCTAATTGATACAAAAGCCAGTTCAGTTAAATAAATAAAATAAATAAATAAAACAACTAAATTGGAAACATCATCTAGAAAGAATGAGTTCAAATCGGATCCCCAAAGCTGTTTATAATTATATACCAAGAGGACGAAGATCACTGGGCCATCCTATGAAACGCTGGAGTGAAAATTTTCTATAGGATTGTAACAGGCCTTGGCCTAATACTTGGAAGGAAGAAGACAAAAAGAACTCGCAGTTTGGGAAAAAAATCCAAATAAAAAAAGAAAGAAAAACTTATAAACTTCGAAAATCTCGGATTTTCTGATTTGATCCAGAGATTCATCGGTTCACCAACAGAGGGAGGAAGAAGCAGTTCTCCTGATCGACATAACATCAATCGACAAGAAATTACTGAAAATGAAGCTGCCTAAGCTTTGAATGTGGTATAATTAGAAGACTGGATATAAGGTGAGGTATAAAGCATTTTAATTTAAATCTTACTATGAGACAGTAATTATTAGAATTTATTTACAAATGTGTTCATCACTTCATACAATAAAAATATATTTTCTGGCTTTTTTTTTTGCAGGCCTTTCTGTCCATTCTGAATCAGATTCTGCTTACTATATTTTTTTATACATCTCTCGAAGTTTTCTAAACTTCTTAAAGTGTTATTTTTTTTAATAAAGGTTAGGGGACATCCTAACAACATGTTCTTTTGAGTTCAATTTGTATGTATATATTAAATTTGGGAATTTTTAACATTATGAGGTTCAATTTATAAGAATTAAATAAATCATGATTATTTCTTACCTCATACTTCTATGTTCCTTTAAACACAGCACTGCAGTATCGGCAACTCCTTGTCACCATCGTTTAAAGGAACATAGAAGTATGAGGTAAGAAATAATCACGATTCATTTAATTCTTATCAATTTGTATTGTTTTATATTATATTCAGTATTGGCACAAGATATTGCAAACTATAATGAAATGTTCCAAAATCAAGCCAGAAAGAAATATTTATTGTATGAAGTGAGGCATACATTTACAATAGAATTTTGGTGATTATTGTCTCATAATGTCATTTCTTATTGATTGTTTACAAGATTTTCTTGATATTCTCATTGCTGTAATATATACTGTTTGATAATCAACCAGTGTTAATGTTAAATAATGAACTAATATTTTTTTTTATATTTTAGGTGATTGAATTTGATTCACCTGAAAACTTAATGAACCGTGAAGACTCAGTTTTCCGACAGATGATGTTAGCGATGGGAGTATCTTCCCTGCTGACATGATTATGATGAATCTAGGTCACTGTTATTGTTAGCAAATTTAAATACAGGGAATACGTGTGAATCAGGCAGCCAAAATTATGCTTCCTGATGATAATTGTAACTTTAAGTATCCATTCTTGTACTATGGAAATGTACCAGCTCATTTGCTTCTATATTCCCCTAATGTAATATTTTTGCATTTTGCTATTTTTTTTGTATAATTTAAAATGTTTTAACTGATCGTGTTATATATTTAATGAGATTTAATTATATTTATATCATAATTAATTTAATGTAAATTTATTTAATTTGAAGTAGGTATATTCCATTCAGATTTGTCAAGTGTTAAAATATGAAAAAAATATTTTTATATTCTGGACAATTTTTTTCACATTGCTCATGTGCTCTCGTCAGATATTGTATTATTTATGAGATGTAAGTACTAAAAAGGATTTTAATTTATTTTTTAGTGTCCACTTAAATAATGGTTTATATGAGATACAACTTAAGAAAATTTGTATTAAAATTGATGTGAGTTTGAATCTTCTATAAAATATTTGCTTTTTATAAAATCTAAGTACTTAAAAATATTACTAAAAAATAAATTTATTTCTAATCATCTGTCAATTAATAATTTTGTATAGTACTTTGGAAGTTTGTTTTAAAATTTTAAAAAAATTCTAATACCTTCACTAAAAAACTTATCTTCTTTAATATTTTCTGTTAAGAAAATTATTTATTTCTTTCATTGCTTTTACTCAAAAAAATATTTCAGACTCTATACCCCTTACCAAAAAAATAAAGAAGCTATTTTATGGTCATTTTACAATCGTATATAAGGTTATAATTCCTTATAAATTTCTTATAGTTTTAAAAAAGATATTGGAAAATAAGAAATAAAGTGAAGTTCATAGTATATATCAGCTCATGCAGGAAAGTGTTGCTTTACTGATTAGATTGTAATTGATTATTATTTTAAGATTAAATTAAAATATTTCATACCTCACCTCATATCCAGTCTTCTAACTAGACTGGCTTCGAAGCCTGAGCAGCTTCATCAGTAATTTCTCGTCGACTGATGTTATGTCAATCAGAAGAACTGCTTCTTCCTTCCTCTGTTGGTGAACCGATAAACCTCTGGATCAACTCAGAATCTGCAGGAATTTCAAAGTTCATAGTGTTTCTTTCTTTTTTTTTTTAATGTGGATTTTTTTTTCCCAAACTATGAATATACAGAAAGAATACACATATAGACAACTATATTAAATTATATTATTTTTGGTCTGGACATCTTACCTCAATATTAATGTTGATTTGTTCTTGGACATGTTTCAAAACAATTCTCTGTTTTATCTTCAGCTTTCCCAGTCTGGGAAAGCTGAAGATAAAACAGAGAATTGTTTTGAAACATGTCCAAGAACAAATCAACATTAATATTGAGGTAAGATGTCCAGACCAAAAATAATATAATTAAAATAACCTCAAAATATAACTTCCAAAAATTAAATATTAACTATATTAAAGCTTAGGGATTCAACCATTTTGCTCACAAAGAGACAGCATTCAATAGTTAGCAACATAGATTAGTAAATATACCTATGAGCAAAGAAAATTATGAGAAAAGAAAAAGAATACATAATTAATGTAGCAACAGAAAACAGTTTTCAAGAAAATAAATAAATTTAAAAAACAAAAATGAATTAATAGAGCACACTTATAAAACAAGCAGAAGAAAACATAAAATTCAAGAAATTCACTTACTATCCATTTGAAACACCACAAGTTTCAAAAAAAATTTTAAACAGTTTATTATAAGATTGGCACCAAAGAATGAATACAACCTAAATAGGATAATTAAAACCAATAGAAATGAAAAAAATTGAAGAAGAAAACAAATCAGAAATTTATCAGATCAAATGCAGGGATTATGACAAAATTTACATAGGAAAAACAAAAAGAAATTTGAAAACAAGAATGAAAAAAAAATCTTAGAAATGTCGAAAATGGTGAAGTGGAAAAGTCAGCAGTAGCTGCTCATTCTTGATCTGAAAAACATCTAATTGATACAAAAGGCCGTCTAAGTAAACAAATAGAAAAACAAAAAGAACTCACAGTTTGGGAAAAAATCCACATTCAAAAAAACAAGAAAGAAAAACTTATGAATTTCAAAATTCCCATGGATTCTGAGTTGATCCGGAGCTTTATCGGTCCACCAACAGAGGGAGATAGAAACAGTTCTTCTGATCGCCATAACATCAGTCGACAAGAAATTACTGAAGATGAAGCTGCCCAGACTTCGAAACCGGTCTAGTTAGAAGACTGGGTATGCAGTGAGGTATGAAACATTTTTATTTAATCTTAAATTAAACCTCATAGTGATTTTTTCCTATAAAAGTTAACTATTATTTTAACAATTTTTTTTTTCTCTCTGCTATATTGTGGTCATAACTTAACAATTGAATTAATAAAATAATATGATAAGAATGGTTCAAATCTTGACCAAAATTGATAGGTGTTAGAGTTTAAAAAGAATTGATCAACCAGTTTTTATAATATTGAAGAGAAAAATTTTCATCCAGACCAAGACTCGAACCAGGAACCTTTTGTTTTCTGGGCCAATGCTTTACCAACTGAGCTACCGAGGTGAGTTGCAATCTGGATGCAAATTTTTCTCTTATATACGTTGTAATTCCCTCGTGCCAAATGCTATGAAACCTTTGTTTCTATCTTTGCAAATGGTGGTTTCTTAGTTAAGAAGACATTTATTGGGAATTTAAACACTATTTTATAAAGCCAGTAGTTTTTATAATATTTTAAAATGTAGTTGTTAATGTGTTTACTAGTTACTATATGATTTTAGTTGTTAAAGAATTTAAATTTCAAAAGTCATATCATATATGTATATTATACCAAATTTCATGAATTAGAATAATTTATTGCCATGTAAGTTTATTTTATTTTGTTGAATTTTATATCAATCAAATTCTACTTGCCCACACTGTTAAAGAATCTCACATTACAATCCAGATATTAACAATAATTTTGCATTTTATAGTCACTCCACTTGGCAGGCCCATGGACTAGGAGAAAGTTATAGCTCCCACTTTTGCAGACATTCTACTGATTGAAATTAACTTATGAGTATTTTCAACTAATCATAAACATTTTAGTCAAAGTTACAGTGGGAAGTAATAGTATGGTTAATTTACAATTTATAAATTGATTTGGATAATATGCTTTTATATCTCACCTCATAAAGTTCCGTGTTTTCACGATATCAGTTTCAAAAGGCATTTGCCCTCTTCATCAGTCAAACTCCAGTTGTTGAAATTTTGCTGTTACCACCATTTCCAAGCTGCTTTCTGGACTGATTCTATGAACTTGGAGATTAAATTTTGCTTGCCGGGAACTTCAAAATTCCTGGATCTATATTTGTTTTTCTGAATGTACATATTTTCCTAAATGTTAATTCCAATGCTTCTCTAAATGATGTTTTTATAATAAATATAACACTTCTCACTTAAGGATAAGTTATCTTTGAAGAGAAAACATAAGTGTTTTACTAACATTCATAAAAGTTTGAATAACTCTGTAATTATAAATTTCCAGACCCATGTTGTACTACTTTTTTCCTTCTCTTAATATGAGAAATTCATTCCTGAAATTTGCCGTTGGGTTTTGTTATATCCTGTATATAGGGATAACTAAAAGGAATTTAGAGACTCGTACAAAATAACACTTTTTGGGAATATTGAAAATGGTGAAGTTGAAAAATCGGTAATTACAGCTCATATTTTGGAAGAGATACTAAACTTTTGAAACTTTGGAATTAACAGTTTGAGAAAAAATATACATTCAGAAGAACAAATATGAATCCATGAATTTTGAAGTTCCCAGTGAGTAAAATTTAATCTCTTAAGTTCATAGAATTTGCACCAGATGGCAGTTTGGAAGATTGGTGGTAAAGACAAAATTTCAGTAGTTGGAGTTGGACTGATGATGAAGGCAAAGGCCTTTGAAACCAGTATCGTTAAACATGGAACTTTATGAGGTGAGATGTAAAAACATTTTATAAATCATAAACTTGATAGGTTTATAAGATATAAAATATTTAAAATAAATTTTAACTAACATGCTTCACATATTAAGATCTTACATTAAAATCTGTGGTGGAATTGACTCACCTCTGGATCTCAAGTTTACATCTCAATCACCCCATTTGGGGTTCATGGAGGACAAATCAAAGTCAGGGCAGATTTTTCTCATGTTTTTTTTTTTCAGTTTTGCCCTGCCAAAAACTTCATTCTGCTAATTCTCTATACTCATGTATTCATTTTGTTACATTTGCTTCTGTGATAATGCAATAGACTTCATCACCTGGCATCCATGTATATCACAGATCTTCACTGATAGGAGCTTCATCTTATCCCATCCCTTCCTGGACATGAGTAGAAGGATTTAACATAACTAAGATATGTAATGACCAAGTTTCTGAAAAACATATGTGACTAAAACATAAAAAAAATAATTTAGGTTTAAAAATAAAAGTTAGTTTTGCTAACAGTCACAGTTTTGGAAATTATATAATCCTCTCTCTCTAATTTTTTGAGTAATTTGGTCTCTCTTTTTATACATTTTTAGTTTTCACATCCATATACTGTAGGTATCTTGTCTCTCATATGTTTATGGATATATCACATAAGATGTAATATTTCACTTTTTATTGTTTTATATTTTTATTTTTTGACAGCAAGATGCAAAAATATTACCTATGAAGAATCTCGTTTGCTTAAAACAGTACAAAGGCTGATGATGTCCCGTTGTATTACTCTATAGTTTATAATAGTACTTCAAAAATGTAGCAGAGTTCATACTATCCAAGTTATTTATTTGTTGGTAGCGTGGAACAATGCTGGGAAATACTAAAACTACCAAAGTTAGCAGTAGTCAACTTTTATTATAATAGCCAGTTGATTCAATATTACCTCTAAAAAAAATTACTAATATTATTTTCCAGTGTTCTCCAGCATTTCATTCCAGATAAGTATAATCATTTCTCCATGACATAAAATGTTTTAAGAGTTACATTAACATATATAAAGTGCTTAAGTAAAGAAAAACAAAGTTCTAGATATTATACCAAATGAATCAGAAAAATGTGTCTCGAGGTTTCTACAAACATTGACTTTTTAGGAATTAACACTATGAGGTACTATTTAAGTAAAATTGTATCACCTTAACTCATATTCTTCTTCTTAGATCGGTTTTGGGACACTATTCGGTTCCATCCTCAGTACTTTCATGACCGTTATGTTGTCTTGAACTTCTGCCTCTCAAATAAATTCTAGAAATGCAAAATTTCCCAGTACAGAATAATCAGGTTTGGCTAACAAAAAATAAATCCATGACACGACAGTTCAAAGAGCCTAGTCCAAATGAAATAACTGGTCTCACTGGTTAACAGAAGACAGTACCGGAAGTCGTTTGACTAGTATTTTAACATTTGCAGTATAGGGCATTCTGTATCCCCTTAAATGAACTTTTGATATACTCTATAAATGACTGATCTAGTAAAGATAATAAGACAAACATATGTGGTAAAATGTTTCCTTACAACAATGTAAGCATGTAGATGAGTGTCACAATTCAACACTAAGTACTAGGGAGCATTTCTTAGATACTAAAAGTTATGGTAATCAAATTATTTTGATTTTGTTGAGTTGTTTCGTGACTCACCTCATACTTCTTAACTCTCTCACAGATCTAGATTTCGTCACTGTATTTGTGACATTCTCAATGCTGTTCATGTTCACAACTGAGTTGTGAGTCAAGAAAAAACTCAACAAAATTAAAATAAACTTCGTAGTGTTATTTCCTACCTACATAACTTAAATTATTTTGAGTCTGTAATATCTTACCTCAATATTAATGTTGATTTGTTCTTGAACATGTTTCAATTAGTCTTCTAATCATACTCAGCATCATGACCATAATATTGAGGTAAGATATTACAGACTCAAAATAATTTGATTAAAAGAACCTCAAAATATTACTTCCTAAAATAAAACATTAACTAAAAGTTAAAGATTGCAACATAGTATACTATGTAAATTGTTCTCTTCAAATATAATAGTATAACTATATTTTCTTTACAGCTGAAAATAACTTCTTTAAGTTTTATAAATATAACTTTAAAACATTGTTTTTGTGGATCTGAGAATATTATCTTGATATTACACATCTTACTGTGGTCTCGAGGTAGTGTGCTGCTTTATCACACAGCGGGCTCAGTTTTGATCCCCGGTCGGGACAAGTTTCCTGGGTGAGGGTTTTTTTTTTTTTTGTGTTTTCCCTCACCTGTAATACAAATGTCAGGGAACTTTAAGGCCCAAATGGTCCCTGAACATCATAATCATCATCATTCATATTCACCTTAGATTAAGTTTAAGATTAAAGACTCTCCTGATGCATTACCCATCATATCGGAGCAGTGTAACCCCACCTTCCAGGCACCCCAACCTCAGATGTGTGGATTACAATTATGCCAATGCCAGGAGAAGGCATCAGAAATGTCAAAATGAAAACCTGGGGCATTCATTAAAAAAAAAATGTCCGCAATAGGAAAGAAATAATATTCCATTTACATAAATATTATTTGTCTTGCATTCTTAACTTTTAGTACATAAAAATACTTTCCCTACTAATTACTTTGTCATCCAACATCTCATAGTTGCAACTATGATAATAACATTTGAGGGATCTGAAACTTTGTTCCCTGGTACATAGGAATTTGACTTTTGGTGTAAGTTCTGATCTGAATATAACAACAAACCTGTATGAGAAGTTATGAATTAATTTGCAAGAACCTAAAATAATTTATATATTAAATTTGGGAATTTTTAACATTATGAGGTTCAATTCATAAGAATTAAATAAATCATGATTATTTCATACCTCATACTTCTATGTTCCTTTAAACACAGCACTGCAGTATCGGTGACTCCTTGTCACCATCGTCAGCTGTTTTCACGATTGTCAATTTTTCTTTTGTTGATAATTATCAAAACTGCCATATGATGTTCTTTTTAATGAATTATTTTCTAAACTTCCATCTGGTGTTCTTTTTAATTAATGATTTTCTAAACTGCCATCTGTTGTATTTTTGAAGAACTTTGTAATCAAGCTCGGTTCGTCTGGAATTTCGAAGTTCACGGTTCTAGTATGGTTTTTTGAATATATATTTTTTCCCAAACTGTTGAATCTAAAGGTTTAGATAGATGTGACAAGGAGTCACCGATACTGCAGTGCTGTGTTTAAAGGAACCTAAAATAAGGCTGAGAAATTGGATATGCTGGGCCATATAACACACTGCACTGTATTATTGACAGTAACCATGTGAGTTAACCATGACTCTTCAGTGTTAATTGTGTCATGGATTTCATTTAAATGATTCTCTTCAATTCTTTTGTTTTGATTTCTACATTGTTCTAATATTATGAATGATAATGCATTTATTTTGTCCTTGCATTGAGTGCTAATGTGCATTCATTTATATGTATAAAGTGAGGCACTTGTTCTGTTACTACGCTGTAATATTATCACTCTCATATGCGAAGAATTGATTGTCAAAATTATTGGGCTGATTGCAAAAACAAAACTTGATCCAAAACTCTTTTTTTTTTCTGTATGTAGGGGAATTCCATGGTAACTTCTGATGTAACAAATACAACAAAATAAAATAATTGTAATCAAATGGTAAAGAGACAGTAAGGTAAAGGAAGGATTTATGCTTGGAAGGGAAGGAAGCCTGGATTAGCTCAATGGTTAGAGCATCAGCACGGAAAGCTGAAGGTTCGGGGTTCGATTCCCGTTTCAGGCATAAATTTTTCTCTTTACCATTTGATTACAATAATTTAGTAGTGTACTTTAATATACTTATTTCAATCATAGTAACAGCTTTAGCTTCTTAATATTAATTTAATAAAAAATAAAATAATTTAATTTTTTTAACCTTCAGATAGTAGGACATCACTTTTTCTCTTCAAAACGTTTATATATAGGTTTCATTCTCTTTAATCGAAAATATGGAGTTTCTGTCATTAATAATTGAACTTAAAATAGTGGTTTTATTTCAGTAACTAACGTAACTGTAGAACGTCACTCAAGTTTTATAGAGTGAGAGTAAAATAATAATCTCTGTGAACTTTTCAACTTTATTTCAACAAGCAATTGTCAATGTAGTATGTATAGGAGGGGTTACAAAATACTTGTTTTGAGTTTTATGTTCTAATAAACTTTAGTCACTATTATATAAAATAAACTGCCCTTCTGCACGGTGTAAGAGTTTAATAAAATAAATAATTCTTCTTACTCATGAGTTTGTTCTTATTCTAAAATGTTCTTGGATTATTAATTAGGTTAAATAAAAGTTTGGAGTTGGGATTACTCAAGATAAATTGGATCTCTTTCAATAGATTATATAGTTTGAGACTTGAAAATCTTTTTAATTGTCCATATACTACTTTGGGAAGCAGGGAAGAAACTTTAATTTTCATGAGTTATGTCAAATTTTATGTGGAATTCACATACATATAGTTGGTATGTAATATTGAACAGTTGATGATGCCTTTTGGTCTCTTTCATTTCAATATTTATGTGAAAGGTAGATTTGAAAAGTGTACGTAACATGGATAGAGATAATAATCTTAATAAGTTTACAGAAAAGACAAATAAGTAATTTAGCTTTATCAATATATTCAGATATTTGTAACCGATAAGTAATCTGCAAGTTGCTACTGCAGATTTTTCTCACAAGTTCTGGCACTCAATCTAGTACTTCAGATAATTTCTTCCAATGATTCTCTTTGCTTGTTTAACTTCATAATTTCTAGTTAATACATTATACATTGCATGCTGAATAATATTTTTATAGGATCTTTTATATATATATGTATGTATATATGTGTGTGTGTGTGTATGTATGAGGGTAAATGAAATATAAACAAGACTTTTTGTCCTGAGCGCGTAGTTTTAAATAGAGGTATGCCGTGACTTCTACATAGTTTTGTGGGGATGTCAGGAGGGTGGAGGAGGAGTTGTTGGCCTCTGCAGACAACACATTTGTTAGTCTGCTGAAGATATCTAAACAAGAGATACATAGTGAATGAGTTGTATATTTTGACTCACCTCATATTTCTTCTTGATTTTTATGCAGACCGGTTTCGTCGCATCTGTGCGACATTCTCGTTGCGTTACAACTGTTGATACTAGTAAAATTCATGGTAAGTTTCCATTGAGGTATTAGTTCATAGTAATATAATGTACGATTAAAAACTATAAAATACTTACCTTGTAGGTCCGTCTCCTCAACTTAAGTTGTTTTAAAACTCTGTAGGCCTTTCGAGACTAGTCCCATCATCAGCAGAATGCATTAGGTCCGTACTTGTTGACCCTTGTTGAAGCACTGACTTGGTTGTGAGAATTTTGTACAGAGGATTCTATGGACTGGGTGTGTATTCATTGAGAATCAGGTTGTTGTCAATTTCTCTTAGGATTGCGATTTCCTCCAGTATTAAGTTATGTAGATATTTATCCTCGTTGGAATGTTTTCTCTATGTACTATTGTGAGGGTGTTATTGATGTTATGCATATGGTGTCCAGCCTGAATTATATGTTTTGCGTAACTTGATTTTCCTCCATTATAAATGAAATCTCCGAAATGTTCCTTGAATCTAGTTTTCCCAATGTAGAATTTATTGCAGTCTGTACATGTTAATTTGTAGATGCCGTTATTGTTGAATTCACCTATTTCTTTGATGTTTTTTTATTAAACTGTTTAATTTATTATCAGTTCTGTAGAATATATTTATGTTCTTATCGAGCTTTTTTAGTGTGTTGGCTCACAATAGTACATAGAAAAAATATTCCAACGAGGATAAATATACTGGAGGAAATTGCAATCCTAGGAGAAATCGACAACAACCTGATTTTCAATGAATACACACCCAGTCCACACAATCCTCTGTACAAAATTCTCACAACCAAGTCAGTGCTTCAACAAGGGTTAACAAGTATGGACCTAATGCATTCTGCTGATGATGGGACTAGTCCCGAAAGGCCAACAGAGTTTAACAAATCAATTTTTTTTTCCCCTTTTCACCGGGAATTTCAAAATTCGTGGTTTTCTTTTTATTCTTGCAGATGTAAATTTTCTCCCAAATTGTGAGTTCCTTAGAATTTTGTAACTACTGTTTTAGTAATTTTGCCTTAGTTTCAATTCTGTGTTTTTCTGACCAGAAAAATCTATGGAATTCACAATTTGGGAGAAAATTTACACCTGCAAGAATAAAAAAAAGCATGAATTCTTAAATTCCCGGTGATAAGGAAAAAATAAATTGATTTGGAAATTCATCGGTCAGCCAACAAAGGGAGCAGAAATCAACTTGCAGGAAGGACAACTGCAAGGCAACAGTTGTAATGCATCAAGAATGTTGCACAGACATGATGAAATCGGCCTGCATAAAAATCAAGAAATATGAGGTGAGTCAAAATATACAACTCATTAACAATTAAAAGAAACCTCATAGTGTTATTTCCTACATATATTCAGTCAAAGAGGTTCATTCTTCAACTGCACAACACATCAGTGTCAAATTCTGCTCATGAAGGTGTGAAACTGGCAGAAATTTTGAAGAGACTGGCAGCACAGTTAAATGCTCAGACACTTTCAAGGCCTCATATGTTTGCTTGGCATAAGGCGTTCATAAATAGCTGTGAATGGGTAAAAAAACGAGGGGCATGATCATCGTACAAAGAAAAGCATTATGGAGGAGAACAATTAAGCCATTTGTGAACTTCTTGAAAATGGTTGATGTTTGACTATTTCAGAAATTTCTCGTCAGGTTGGATTAAGTCATTAGAACTGTCAAGCTGTCATAACAAATAGCTTAAGTTTCCATAAACTTTATCATGCATTGGGTCCCTTGCCCCACCCCACACTGCAGAGCTTACTCCCTATGATTTTCATCTTTTTGTGCCAGAGTTGTTATATTTAGTGTCTCAAGTTGTATAACTTTATGCTTGCCATGTTGTCATCTAAATTTCCTCTCCAGCTCACTGGGAAAGTAGTATATTAATCTGTCACTGGCTAGCTGGGATTAATGTCACTTCACTCGAGACCATTTAGCTACTTATTTTCGAGATTCTTTTCAGTCTTTCACATCTACTTGTGAGGTGCCAGGAACAATGTTCCCAATGTACTTCACTCTGGCAAAAAAAAAAAAATATATATATAATTCTTGAACTCCTCCTAAAGATTAGACTGATTAAGTTATGTAGGTTGGAAATAATGCTATGAGGTTTATTTTAATTAATTTTGAGTTGTTTTTTGGCTCACCTCATATTTCTTGACTCCCATGCAGACCCAGGTTTCGTCACTGCATTTGTGACATTATCGATGCAACACCATGATCACAAGTCAAGAAATATGAGGTGAGTAAAAAAAACTCAAAATTGATTAGACCGATTTTGATGAAATTTTGTGTGTGGTTTGAATGGGTCCTTGGATGGTTTAGATTCACAATTGGACCCTCTAAAACCATTAGGTGTAGGAGTTCACCTGAAGTGAAAACTTAAAAATTGCTCTAGCAGTCACAATTTTCTTTGTTTCACAATTATCTTTTTAAAATAAACCGAAGTAGGTATTATCCAAAAATGAGTGAAATCCGACAATTAGAAGTGGAGGTTTACCTGAAATCCAAAATTAAAAACTGCCTAAATGACTGAACTGATTTCGATGAATTTTTTGTGTGTTTGAGTGGGTCCCCAGATGTTTTAGGTGCATAATTGGACCCTCTAAAACCATTAGGTGTAGGAGTTCACCCGAAGTGATAATTTAAAAATTGCTCTAGCAGTCACAATTTTCAATGTTTCACAATGAAACTTGGTATATCCTATTAAAATAAACCGAGGTAGATTCTATCCAAAAAATGAGCAAAATCCGACAATTAGAAGTGGAAGTTTACCTGAAATCCAAAATTAAAAACTGACTAGCAACTGCCATGTTTGGTTTGTCTCAGCGGAACCTTTAATATTTCATTTATTTAGACTTAGCAACACATGCCAAGTATTAGCTAATATATATATATAGTTCCAAAAGATCGTCATATAATGCTTCCCTAGTCTTGAGTAGACTTGAATTATATTTAAATTAATGTTGGGATGTACACATTATGAGGTTATTTCATTAATAGTGAGTGGAGAACATATTTTTGACAACTCACCTCATACATTTTCTAATTTCTTTCAAAGAAATATACATAGTTATTATGGTATTAAAACATTATAATACCATGGTTGTTTCTGAATTTGTTTTTGCAATTAACTCAATTGAATATAAGAATTAAATTAATGTTTTTATTAATATTTAATTTTAGGAAGTTATATTTTGAGGTTATTTTAATTATATTATTTTTGGTCTGGACATCTTACCTCAATATTAATGTTGATTTGTTCTTGGACATGTTAATATTAAATTAGCACCAAAAAATAACTACAGTTTAAATAAACTAATAAAAACCAACAAAAATGAAAAAACTGATAAAAATAAAAAGTCAGGAATATATCAAATTGAATGCATGGGTTGTGAAAAGATATATATAGGGAAAACAAAAAGAAACCTAAACATTAGAACCAAAGAACACATAAGAAATATTAAAAATGGAGAAATTGAGAAATCTGCAGTTGCTGCTCATGTTTGGTCTGAAAAACATAATATAAATTCAGACACTAAATTATTAAAACAGTTAGAAAATACAAAAGAGCTGACTATTTGGGAAAAAATTTATATTCAGAACAGAAACAGAGTTATGAATTTTGATATTCCGATGGAAGGTGACCTTGTTTGGAGGTTCTTTGGCCAACCACAGGATGGAGCTGACATCGACATCCAGGTGGTGCAACATAATGCAACATAAATAAAACCAGTCTGGGAAAGCTGACGATAAAACAGAATTGTTTTGAAACATGTCCAAGAACAAATCAACATTAATATTGAGGTAAGATGTCCAGACCAAAAATAATATAATGTTTTTATTACCTCACCTCATATCCTTTTTCTTCTATACTGCAGTTTCGGAGCTTATCTCCATCGTCTGTAGCCTCTGGTCGACCGGTGTTATGTCGTTTCTTGGCAGTTTCCTTCTTACTTCTATAAGAAGGAAACCGCCAAGAAACAACATAACACCGGTCAACCAGAGGCTACTGACGATGGAGATAAGCTCCGAAACTGCAGTATAGAAGAAAAAGGATATGAGGTGAGGTAATAAAAACATTAATTTAATTCTTAAATTGAACCTCATAGTGTTCTTTCCCTGTGAAAGTTAAATCAATTGAATATGTTACATGGAGACAAACTGTAGATCTATCATATATCTGAATTCTGTAAAACTCGATATTATTTGGTATTTTATTCATTTGTTTGTTTCCATACAATACCAGTTAATTAATCAAGATCAATAAAAATTGTGATTTTTTTTTCTTGTATTTGAGTGGTAAGTAAGTAGGGAATGTATCAAAATAATGAACCACTACATCTTAGTAATTAAATCAGACAGATATGCAGTTTTATGTTTCTCTTTTGTTCTTTTCTCCTTAGATGTTAAATATGGCCACCTTCAACCATATTCCAATCCCAACAATAAGAGCAACTTTATAGTTTGTATTGAAATAATATTGAAGACATGTTCATAGTATTTGTACATTATCTTCTTCTTCAGTCAATGGCCTTGTTTTAAGTGCTAACTCATTAAGAATCTTTAATGCCAGTATAGTTTGGCAATATCATTTTTTTTTAATGTTGTACATTCTGTTCTTTTTTAAAAAAAGTGGAATCTTAGAGATGGTGGTGGCCAAATTCTACTCAACTACATTTTCCATTAACATTTCAGTAGAAATGAGTCATAATATCGGTTGAAAATGGAAGGGATGTTTCCTTTTGAAAACTGCAGTTCCCGTGTTTAAGAAACAAGAACTATGAGGTAAGATATAACAAATGACTCATTCTTCATGAATAAGAGCCTCGTAATGTTATTTCCCATATTTCACTAGAACTTTGGCTAAGGAAAGAATAGAATTATTATCTCATGGCAGGGAGTGGAAACCACTAATGGTTTATGCATTTTCTGTTGGAGTGTGCATTATCAGTTTTAAAATTTATGTCTGAAATTACTAAAAATTATAGACAGTTATATTTTACTATGACTGCCCCTGTGGTGTAAGTGTAGCATTGTTACATCATAGAAATTTTTACTTTGGTATAGGGTCTGGAACAGGGTCCACCCACCTAATGTGGAGAACTAAGCACCAAACTTGATATGAGGAGTAGCAAAATATGAATAAGAAAAACAAACTAAAGTTAAAGGATCTGTGTCATTCAAACCAAGTGACATTCTGTTTTGCTATTCTATGGCAACAACCACTTCAGTTGATCTTGGCTCATTGGAATTATCATGCCATAGATTTATATATCATCATCCAATGCAAGTATTAAGCCATGTGGCCTGTTACTGTCTCAAAGAGGAGTTTAGATTTATATACACATATATATCCATCTATAGTAATTCTGCCCGAGGGCAGGTCTTTCACTGCAATCATAGCATTTTCATGCTATGCTTTACAGCTTTACTAGGGAATTGTAGGTGTGGTAGCTTCCCGTTGCTTTCCACACTGGTGAAGGATGATAATAATGGCCATATGATTTTGGGGAACGTTTGGGCCTTAAAATTTTCCTGACATTTGTCTTACAGATGAGGAAAAACCCCGATAGAAACCTCACCCAGAAAAACTGCCCCGACCGGGGATCGAATCCGGGCCCGCTGCATGACAAGGCAGCATGCTACCTCGAGACCACATCGGTGGACTATACATGTATATAATTTTACTATTTATAAGTAGCTAATTTTTGTTTGAAAATTAATTTTTTTAATGACTTTGTTATGCTGGCATATTGAAGTAATTAATTATAGGAATGTCAACCCTCGCAGAATAACCAAAGTTTATTGTTTATTGTACCCCTGCCAAAATATACACCACTAAAAACACCAATCAGTGTTCAAACTTCAAGGATATGCTCACACATGTTAATGGTTACAGTGTTTGGAAAAAAAAAATGTAATTACTGAATTTTTTAAAAAATGTCTTCTCTTCTTCTTAAAACATAATTTGTAGGATTTTCATCCTGTTTATTTTCAAAATCACTCCTCAGAGGAAGACGTATTCTATGTGCGTTCACTGTCTGTTTAAAAATGTGTTTAATTAATTTTATTAATTTTCTTTTGATTTGCACAGGGGAGGAATAAGTACACCCATATCTTAGAAAGTTTTCTTACTGCAACCTAGTGTATGTGATCAGGTTATACTTATTTATTGTAGATCAAACATTAACTGCGTCTCCACTATGTTTGTTCATAATGCCAGAATTTGTCAATTCTGTAGATTGGCTTTCACAATAGTTAGATATTAAATTTACTTAGCTTAATTTAACTTTCCAGTAGGTAGGCCAAGAATGAGGTGGAAGAATAAAATGAACTGTGATTTGAGAGAGGTAAATTAATCAGAGGATGATTGGAAAACATTAGCTCAGGATAGGATGTATGGAGAGCTTATGTCCGTGCAGCCATATACCTATGAGTTCAATAGTGCCAGTGAGTTAGTTAGTTAGTTAATTTAACTTATGTTTGGATTGTGAAATAAATGTGTGAAATTATCGTTAACAACTTTAACTGTGATATTTGGTATTATGTACTGATCTTTTTTGTTCATAAATGTGTGATGTAATTGTTTTTAATATCATCCCTGTACTTTTTACATATATTTCAATCCATTTTTAATATATTTCATCATCTTGCTTTCAATAATCACTATATATTCTACATAAATTGGGTCCTGTTATCATTAGTATTTACTTCAATAATTTTATATGTTTAAAAAGATATAAAAGTCCTTATATATATATGTATATTACACTTTCTGTCTTGCGCTGTAGCAAAGTGGTTAAGGCAAGGTGCCTTGGCGCAGAGCTACGGGACTTACGCTGATTTGAGTCCATGTGGAAGAATAATTTCATGGAATTTCGGCCAGTATGGGACCAGTACCCACCCAGCATCGTGAGGAATTTGGGTAGCTACAATAAATAGTGGCTCTAAGTTGAGAAAACCTGCTATTAATGGCTGAGGGACTGGACATTCTGACCACATGTCACCCCTATACTGGCTGGATGATCATCTACCTCTGTGATTAGGATATGTGGATGTGAAGCCAGCTGCAGGGTAGTAGGCCAAGGGTCTTCTAGGCCTGTCGCGCCATGGAGTAGTAGTATATCACACTTTCTAGGTTAGGTAACTTCATTTAATGTATCTTCAGAATCAACTTTAAAAAATCTAGTAATTTTAAATTTGTTATAGGTCTTTTTGTCACGTTTTGATTCATAAGTCTCAAAAACTAAGATAAATTAAAATGTTTCATCCTCTCCTCATAACCAATCTTCTAAGTAGATCGCAATTTCAGGGCATTGGCAGTTCCAATCTTCAGTACATCTTGACAACTGATGTTATGTCGATCGGAAGAACCACTATTTCTTTCCTCTGTTAGTGGACTGATAAACTTCCGGATCAGGTCAGAATCTGCAGGAATTTGAAGTTTATAAGTTTTTCTTTCTTGTTTTTCTGAATGTAGATTTTTTTCCAAACCGTGAGTTTCTTATGTTTTTCTATTTGTTTAATTAGACTAGCTTTTGATTCAATTATATGTTTTTTGGTTGGTCTGAAAAACATATAATTGAATCAAAAGCTAGTCTAATTAAACAAATAGAAAAACAAAAGAAACTCATGGTTTGGAAAAAATCTACATTCAGAAAAACTTATGAACTTCGAAATTCTCACTCATTCTGACCTGATCCGGAGGTTTATCGATCTATCAACAGAGGGAAGAAGAAATGGTTCTTCCGATTGACATAACATCAGTCGTCAAGATGTATTGAGGATGGGGTTGCCAATGCCCTGAAATTGCAATCTACTGAGAAGATTAATTATGAGGTAAGGTATGAAACATTTTAATTTATCTTAAATTAAACCTCATAGTGATATATTCCTATAAAAGTTCAAACTGTATATCTGTTTTATTTTATTGCTGAGGAGTAGTGTTCACACTAATTGAAACACTACATTAGTATCATAGTCAAAAATCATTAATTTTACAAGAAATGAATACTGTGAAACGATTACCAAAGCAACTTACAACTTAGTAGAAAAAATATTTGTATGTAGTTATTGTAAGCTTAATGTGTTAAATATTTCAAATGATGTATTACATACTGAAGAATATTTTCCATATGTAGGAATTTGTCATCTCTTAAAACTTGACAAATTTTTCCTATTGGTGCTTCTGCTGTGAAGGATAAAATTTTAAAGTAATGTTATCATTAACTCTATATTACTAATAAAGTTATCTGTAATTGTAAAAAAAATATTAATATTATAATAATTTATCCAACTTACATACAAATAATAATAGTTCATAGAATGGTAACTTATTTATTACTAAATTAACATGATGAAATAATTTTGATGTTTATTTATTTTAACATGTTTCAGTCCTGGACAAATTTATTTTTTGAAAAGAAAAATTAATGTTTGAACTGGGAATCTAACTGCAGGCCTCCGATTCATGTACATCGGTGTGCAGCCTACTACACCATTTGAAATACGGCATAAATGCTGACATTTATTTCCACCTATACAATTCTCTAAAGTCCAAAGGTAGATAGCTACAGCTATCAACAATGCCATCAGACGACTTCTATTCAAAGTATTTTTAACAAAAATTTTACATTTACTTTTAAGTGGTAAAGCTTAATATTTTGATCTTATATTTATTTTAACATGTTCCAGTTCCTGAACAAATTTATTTATTGAAAAGAAAAATTCTTGGTTCAAACAATTTTTCTTTTTAGAAAATGAATTAAATTGTGATACAATTTAGAAAATTTCAATAAAATTTAATTGTTCACATGTTTAATTACCATATTTACTTGAATACCTGTATATATTTTTCAGAAAATGTTTATAAACCTCAAAAAATGTAGTTTATGTGAATCGTAACTACTTTGTGCATTTGTGAAATGTACCCCTTGTCCTTGAAACTTGTGTTTTCATCCTTAAACACATATATATATATATATATATATATATATATATATATGGATTGTGCGTCTGACCTTGAGTGTTTTCCTTCTCTTTCTTTTTAACATTCTTTCATTACTCACTACCATATCAAATTTCTTAAAGTAATGAGAACTTCAGAAAATATTTATATTAATGCCTGTTATTACATCACTGATAATTCTTACACTTCAACTATTTACAAATGTAGTGAGAAATCAATTTGTTCTTTCCTTCTGTAGTGTGTAGTTTATATTTTGTTATGTTTATGAAGAGATTGAGAATACATTCTTTAATGTTAAGTGAAAAGTTACAAATTGTTGAAGCAGAAGTGATCAGTTGCTGTTGTTACTGTATTATCTTTTATTTTATGTAGATTGAATATATATATATATATATATACATATTTTAAGTAAAATTTTATCACCTTATCACAAATTCTTCTTCTTCTTCTTAAACCAGTTTTGGAACTTTCTTCTTCAGTTCAATCCTCAGTATTTTCATGACAGTTGTTTTGTCATCTTGAAGAGCTGCCTTCTGCTCCCTCTGTTGGTAGACTCTGTTGTGTTGTTTTCAAATGCTGGGCCTTGGCAACGAAGCCATTAGTGTTCTTGCTCTCCAATATTTCTGTATGGTGGATCCAACAGGTAATACTTCACAGATTTGTAGATGTTCTTCGTTCATTTCTTCATCTTTGTTGCATAAAGGGCAATTTGGATTCACGTAGATTCCTATTTTATAAAAATGTTTGGCCAAATAGTCATGTTCTGTAAGCAATCTAAATTTTGCTACTGTAGTTTTACGTGGAATTTCTGGAATTCTCTGTTGTTGAGTCTATCAGCAGAAGAAGCAGTCGTGAAAATACTGAAGATGGAACTGAAGAAGAAAGTTCCACCGGTCTAAGAAGAAGAAGAAGAATGTGAGGTGATAAAATTTTATTTAAATAAATAATACCTCATAATGTTAATTCCTAAAAAGTAATATATATTTTACTTTGGAATTTTGTGGTGTGCAGCTTATTTGATGGTACAGGGCATTCAAGTACTTATGGTATTTCATATAATTAAATGAACATTTAATCAAAAGTAAATGGCATTTGGGAAAAAGGGGCTGCACATAATTTTCAAAACTTTGAAAGAGAGCATTTTGAATGTTAAAAACAAAACCACAGAGTGAGTAGTAGAATATTGAGATAAGCCTCTTCAATGATTAATTTTGTAGCGAACCCATTTCATTTACTCCTGAATTCAAGATTCAGGAGTTCAAATCCAGCCAAGATCAGTGGAATATTTCAGTTGAAAAAAATTGAGAATGTGATTTCTGTCAGTGAAAGATAAACACTGCTTCCTTTCTCCTGCGAGGATAAGTCGGTTTGATTTTTAACTTTTTGCCAGAAAATGACTTGGCATGTGTAAGAGCAATTGCAGGAGAACTTATTGTTATGTGTCTGCCATGGATATAATTTTCACAATAAATTGAAAAACAGTTCTCATATTGGTTCATGGACTGTATGAAAAATGCAAAAAGCTGGCACAGAAAATGTGTAACATACTAAAGAACCCTGGATATAAAAAAGCATACTCTATGGCAGAAATAGATCATTGTTATATTCTCTCTACAAAAAAGCATAACCCTACCAAAATTGTCCAATATCTGAATTAGTCCCTTGTCTCACAATCTCATAACTGAAATTGGTGACATTAAACTAAAAAACAAAGAAAGTCATTCTTGTTTTGTAGTGAAATATTTTAATTGTATATACTGTTTTTCTTACAAGTAATTTTTTTCCTATTTTACTTCGATCAAACTTTGGCCACAATGGGCTAGTGGTTTTATTCCTTGCCTCTAGTTTCGAGGGAGTAGGTTCAAACCCAGGGTACAGTCAATGGATTTTTAGGATGGAAAAATCCAAGGGACAAGTCCTCCAAGAAGGACTTCAAACTGTAGATCCCAGTCTGAAGATTTTCAGGCTTGTAAAATAACCATAAGCAATCTAACCTTTCCTTATTTAACTGGCGTTGCATATTGACCAGATTCCTACAGTTAGCAATATTAAGGTATTACTGAATTTTGTGCCAAATGGGAAAACATTCTGCGATGTCCCTTGAAGATTGATTGCGAATTTTTTCAGTTCAAGGACTAAGTACATGTTTTAGGTTGACGACAACTAAGATCAAATGAAAATCCTCATAACATTCAGATGTTACAAATATCTTAATGTCGCCATGTTAAAATAAAAAAGAGGACTTTTTGAACATCTTCTCGTAACCATGATCATAGGGATTGTTATTTTTAATACCTATACAATACATACAATAGGTTACAGAAATTTCTAGATCAATCATATTAAAATAAAATAACACAAACAAATTGAATTGGTTAAAATGTAACACTAATAACTAATCTCACATTCTCCTTCAAAATCATCTCTATCTCTTGTAAAACATGAATATTTTGTAATAACTCAACAGTTTTTTTATATTGTTTCATACAAAATTTCAAAATAACAAAACAAAAATGGTTATCTTATCGCCACCATCCATCAAAGAAGGTGGCAAAAGACTAAATCTTAAACATAGGTGTCAAATGAATTGGACAATTTATAAACATGACTTGGAACTTATCTTCTAGAAAAGAATACTCTTGCTACTGTGTTATAACTTGGAAACATCATGTGAATATTGAATTTTATACTGAATGACTTGACAAGCATATATCTAAAATACTGTACATTTCCCCAAATTTTAAAAATGCATCTGGACAGAAATTTTAACCCTGTAAAAGAAGACATATCTGAGAAAACCCCATCATGTGGTAATTCTACCATATCTGGCTGGTTGGTGTAATGGATTGCTTGTTGGAGACTGTCATTTGTCAATTCCAGTAATGCAAAAATCTTTTTTCTCCCCCCCCCCCATAGACACTGCACTTTAGGTAATCTTTGTCCACCATAGAGTTTGGTTCATTAGAGAATGAGGAGTTAAGCAATCTCAATTCATAAAAATGCAATTAGTCCCTTTTTCCTAAGTGCCCTGATTTTCTGAAAGGAGAATGAATCAAATAACTCTTATAATGGATAAATGCGCTAGCTACTATAGAGATAACTTTTGCTAGGCCTACTATGTTGCATGTGATAAAAATTTATTTTATAATGTTGTTCACATTGCTTCTTTTGCAAAAAAAAATTAAAATTATGTATTTTGTAATGTTGTTGTGATATTAAAATGTTTATATTTTAGAATCATGAACTTATTGATGAATCACTGTTTAGATTTATAAGAATTCCAAAGATTTGAAAATAACTGGATAAATTTGCATTATTATATTATAATCTATTTATGAACAATGAGTATTCATTTTCAGGGTGACACAAAAGTTGCTTGACAGTGGAAAACCATTTGTCTCTTTAGAATAAATTGTATTTGATTTATAAATATTACTGTGCACTACAGGGAAGGTCAATCACAGGTGATTTTCTCAAATAAACATCACAGATATTTACACAAAATCTTCACAATCCCTTTATTATCTACACAATGTTCCACTAAAAAAAAAATATATACAATTATGGCAATTTGCACAATATTGTATGGATGTGAAACTTGGGCTCCAACAAAACAGAAAGATAGAATATAGATGGCACAGATGAGGTTCCTCAGACAAGTTAAAAGATGTACAAAACTTGATAGAACTAGAAATGAAGATATAAGAGAAGAATTAAAACTGCAGCCTTTATTGGATAAAGTCACGAATTAAAGACAAAAGTGGATTGATCACATGAATGGAATGAGTAAGGAGAGATATCCACTGCTAGCAAGAAATTATCAAGCAAGAGGAAAATGTGATGTCAGAAGACCTAGAAAATGTTGCCTAATCCTTGGAGTGACAATGATGATGTTGAATATTCCACTATCTCTTTTACACAAATTGTTTCCACTTCCTAATTATTTCACCTAGCACAATTTCTTCTGACCTCAGTTTATTGTATCACTATCTACCACAACTGACTGCCTTCTGACACTGGCAGTGCTTATGTAGCCCAGGGCAGAAACTTTCCCGACTAGTTGTTGAGAGTTTTCTAGTTTGGAAGCTTTGGGAATCAAAGCTTCTGGGCCCAGAGAGTAGATGTGTAGATAACTTTTCAGACAGAGAAGACCAGACACGTCATACATTCTGCATGGGTCTCTCAGCTCGCAAATCAACAACTAATGAATCTATTTCCACCAATGCGAGACCACTACTGATGTCATCACTTGCAAAAATCAAATGCTGCTATTACAATGTGTCACAATATATTTAAGGCAGCTCCTGACGTTCAGCCTTCATCTGTGGTTTGTGAATTTTTTGTCTCATTCTCTCATTTTTCCCTATCAAAAACTACATTCCACCTCTTTTCCTTACTCATGTCATCCATTTCATCAGCCCCTGTAATAGTGTGTCCACCGCTGTGGTCTCGAGATAGCGTGCTGCCTTGTCACGCAGCGGGCCTGGGTTCGATCCCCGGTCGGGGCAGTTTTCTGGGTGAGATTTTTATCGGGGTTTTTCCTCACCTGCAAGACAAATGTCAGGAAAACTTTAAAGCCCAAACAGTCCCTGAAATCATATGGCCATCATTATCATCACCACCATCATCATCCTTCACCGGTGTGGAAAGCAACGGGAAGCTACCACCTACAATTCTCTAGTAAAGCTGCAAGCATAGCATGAAAATTCTATGATTGCAGTGAAGGACCTGCCTTTGGGCAGAATTACTATGGATGTAATAGTGTGACAGGCCTGTTCAAGTAGCATCCTTGAATATCACAGACCTTCAACAATAGGAGCTTTATCTTATTTTGTCCCTCAACCTGGCATTGTGCCAGACATGAGTAGAGACAATCCAGGGTCAACAACGTAAAGATCATCAGTCTGTACAAGCTGAAGATAGAGTAGAGATGTTCTAAAAGAACAACCAATGTGAGGTAAGACTCAACTAATTCATTAAGTGAAACCTCATAATGTTACTTCCTATTGTATTTTCATAATGAGTCAAGAATTTAGGTCAGATAGTAGCGCATCTTTTTAATAGCCAATGGGTCCAAATATTGGACATTTTAATTCTAAAATTTTAAACCTTGGAATTATATTTATTTTATAATTTCAGGTTGTGCACCAAATGTCTGTGTTAAATTGCACATCCCTGTAGTAGATAATAAGCATGTGATATGATTGATAGTGATTTGTCTGTTAAAATGTATGTTGATACTTGTTATACTACACTAAGGGCCTAACTGCAATAATATTAACATAATATAAAAAAGCGATAAAGGATAGGCACATATACATGTGTATTATATCAGGAAAAATGATCCACACGGAAAAACATATGTGTTCATACGCATATAATATAAAAAAAACGCTAGTAAAAAGGCGTATCTCTATATCCTGGATCAAAACCATGTCAAAAGATTCCAGAATTATTTGGTCAAGAAAGATGGCCACATTAGATAAGATAAAGTGAAAGTAGAACAAGCTTTCCATTTTAACACAGATGAAGGTTTCAACTAGTTCACACACCCAAATTTCCCCAATTAGAAACTTAAAATTATCATATAAATATTCGCGATTTTTTTACCAAAGGCAGAAGGGCGGCGGAGAGAACGGCAGCGGGACCGATTGCGGTCCCCTCAACGGGTCCTGCGGGACGGTGGCGTCTACATTGGTAATATGCACCATTTAACATTCCTTGGTCATTTTAAGACTTAGAATCAAATATGGGACCAAATGGTCCTAGTAACTTAGAATAGCTAACAAAGTTGAATATTTTAACATGATTGTTTCTCTCTCTCTCTCAATTTTAGCACTTTAATATTTTGATAATTTTGACATTTGACAATGTGGCGATTTCAGCTGTTTTCAAATAACTTGTTTTATATGTTATCAATCTAATAGTTCTTTATGTTTGGTATTTATTTTAATAAATAATGTTATTTTTCGTTTAAAAAAAAAAAGAATATTACGCGTGGCGTCTGTTAAGCCCCTGCGTATTGATAGCGTGACGACCACTATTGTTTAAGTGGTCTTTGGCCCGAGCGGTTGGCCTTGGTTTTGGAGGAAGAGTTCTACAATTAAATATGTTAAAAACACAGTAAACGAAAAATAACATTATTTATTAAAATAAATACCAAACATAAAGAACTATTAGATTGATAACATATAAAACAAGTTATTTGAAAACAGCTGAAATCGCCACATTGTCAAATGTCAAAATTATCAAAATATTAAAGTGCTAAAATTGAGAGAAAGAGAGAACAATCATGTTAAAATATTCAACTTTGTTAGCTATTCTAAGTTACTAGGACCATTTGGTCCCATATTTGATTCTAAGTCTTAAAATGACCAAGGAATGTTAAATGGTGCATATTACCAATGTAGACGCCACCGTCCCGCAGGACCCGTTGAGGGGACCGCAATCGGTCCCGCTGCCGTTCTCTCCGCCGCCCTTCTGCCTTTGGTAAAAAAATCGTGAATATTTATATGATAATTTTAAGTTTCTAATTGGGGAAATTTGGGTGTGTGAACTAGTTGAAACCTTCATCTGTGTTAAAATGGAAAGCTTGTTCTACTTTCACTTTATCTTATCTAATGTGGCCATCTTTCTTGACCAAATAATTCTGGAATCTTTTGACATGGTTTTGATCCAGGATATAGAGATATGCCTTTTTACTAGCGTTTTTTTTATATTATATGCGTATGAACACATATGTTTTTCCGTGTGGATCATTTTTCCTGATATAATACACATGTATATGTGCCTATCCTTTATCGCTTTTTTATATTATGTTAATATTATTGCAGTTAGGCCCTTAGTGTAGTATAACAATACTTTTTTGATTATCGACAAGAGTATTTGACAACTCTAGATTTTTCTCTTCATCATTCTTCAAACAACAAAATTACAGCATAAAACACATTTAAATGTTAAATTTATACTTATCATGACATATGACAGTCCTAGAAGCCCTTGGTCTACCAGCCTGTTTCTGGCCTGAAATCCACATGTAAAATCCACACTCAGAGTATAATATGCATAATAAATGTTTTCTATTTGAAGTATAAGTTAAGTAAAAAAAAACTAAGATGTATAAAAAACTATAGGGATCAAAGAAACATGGCTTTTGCAATTGTTATAGTTACATGTACGACACAAAACAAATGGAAGCTTTAGACAGATTTTTCCACGTAATTACAGTTTATAAGATTTGCAGTTTGGATGCTTGGAAGTTATATTCTTTATTTTAAATCCTAGCATTCAATTCAACAGTAAAATACACCGTGTCCACAATATAGTGGGGCATACCGTAGGCACTGCGCTACAAGCTGGAAGGTCAAGGGTTCAAGTCCCGGTGGAGTCAGGAATTTTAAACTGTCCCAAACCTTCTGGCAGCACTATGGCTCTGGGGTCGACTCAGCCTCTAACGGAAATGAGTACCAGACGCTTGTTCTGGGGTAAAGACGGCCATTATGCAGGGCTGATAACCCGGCTGACATCAAGTGCCGTTTGTCCAGAAAAGTGGGAGCCTTAACCTCCTACTACCACAAGGGCCTCCTGAGGCCTGCAGTAGGATACTTATACCTATACAATATAGTATCATGCTTTAAACTACACTACGTCGCTTTGGATAATCGTATCTAAATTAAATTGGTGACGATCAAAAGAGAAACTCAAAAAGTTTTTGCTATACCTCATAGACATTGAAAGTGGCCCCCACGAGAGACGCTGCAGACATAGAGGCGATATTACCATTCATGCCACACACACTCCAACATATGTGAAGAAATGGACTGGATGGCAGCAATGATATGAAGCTGGACTATTTGCAGGTTTTGAGGTAATGGGGGTACATCCTTTATGTAACCCCATAAAAAGAAGTCACAGACCGTCAAGTCAGGTGACCTCGGCAGCCACTTGTAGAAAACATTATCATCATCTCCGGCACGTCCAATCCATCTTCCTGGAAGCCGGTCATTCAGATGCTCCCGAACATGCAAATGCCAATGAGGAGGTGCTCCATCTTGCTGAAAAAGATATTCATTGCCTTCTTCTTGTTCCAATTGTAAAAATAACCATTCAGTGAGCATATCAAGATAATTTGCACCGTTGACAGTGGCCTCTGGATAGAAAAACGGGCCATAGACTTTACGTTTCAATATGGCACAAAAGACATTCACTTTAGGGGAGTCTCTTTCAACTTCCACAATGGTATTTGGATTCTCACTCCCCCAAAACCTAACATTATGCCTGTTCACTTTTCCATTAATATGGAAAGTTGCCTTACCACTGAAAATTATTTTTTCTGACAGTTCTTCATTATTCTCCATTAGTGCCATGAAATGCTCAGAGAAATCTAATTGCTTTGCATGGTCACCAGATTTCAACTTATGCACTAATTGAAGTTTGTAGGGGTGGAACTTCAGTCATGTACATAGGATCTTAGATATGGTGGATTTAGGGATGTTTAACTGTTGACTGACTAGCTCTACAGACACACTTCTTGGGACTACACACAAATGCCTCCTGCACTTGATCCACAATTCCTTCATCAACAGATGGTCTCCCTGAATACATAATGCAGCCATTATCCACAAAATCCCAGTACCACTTCGAAATTGACTTGTGTATAGGAGCCTGATGTTGAAACCTTTGCTTAAAAGCACGCTGGACCAGCACCAGAATCTGCATGGTGTGATATTCCAAAACACACCAACTACGTTCTTGGGGGTTCGCCATAACTCCTAAAACTTATTTTATAACTTCTTTAATAACAACACAATTTCAAAAGCACAGCAAACATTCACATTTAACCTGTCTGCTAAATATCCAACAATGAACCCATATCGACCACAAAAAACATGATTAAATTTAGTTTAGTTTCTCCATTATTCTCCATTGTTGACATGCACAAAACTTTTTGAGTTTCTCTTTTGATTGCCACCAATTTCATTTAGATACAATTATCCAAAGGGACGTAGTAGTAGTTTCAAGTATGGTACTATATTTGTGGACACGGTGTACTTATTTTTTTTATAAGATATTCGATGGATACAGCCTACAAATGAAAGTCAGAACTTAAAACACAATGGTCTGCATTTTACAGTACGGCAAATGATGTAATTGTAATGATTAAAATAGACCATTCTTGACTTCTGACATCAATACACTGGTTAGACTAGCAAGATCAGTACAAGACACAAGCAAAAATCTATTGCAGGTGCTGTTGGCACACTGAGTCCTTGAGTATTAAAATGATCCATGTCCATTATGTCATATTTTGAAAAAAACTAAATTTTATTCTAAATACTGGTTTAAATAATGTATTACAAAGAACAAATGTTTTATTTGTTTTAGTAGACACGTAGAAATACTAGAAAAATACAATTATAAACATAAATATACTCTTAATCTATCAGTAAACATGCTCACGTGTAAATGCATCAGAAGTGTGTGTGGCCCTTTTTAATACTCGAGAGCTTATTATATGATTCAGTTCTTCGTGAATAGTAAATATACATAAATAATGAGTTAGTAAATGCACAACTCACCTCATGCTTGTAGATTTCTTGAAGAAATAAACCTCATACCATCACTTCCTGTAAATATTAAATAAATATGCATACTGTACACCGTGTTCCAAAATGATGGACGGGGTTTTAAGTAATTGGTATAGCTTTACAAACAAAATTGGATGCCTGATTATTTGCTATAAAGAAAGAAAAACTGTGAAAGTTTCATATTCTGTATGCAGTAATTTGTTTGTTGTCATTATTATGTCGTCAGCGTTAAATTTGTGAAAATGGCAATTCCTGTACAGAAGTCATTCTGTGTGTTGCAATTTGCGAGGTCTGGTTCCATTGTTGCAGTGGAGCAAGCTTTCTGGTGGCAATTTGGAATTGATCCTCCTACAGATAACATTTTCGTAGACTGCGATGGGCAGGACATGTGGCATGAATGGGGAATGAACGAGGTGCTTGGAAGCTTCTTGTAGGAAAACCAGAGGGGAAAATGCCCAGTTGGTAGACCAAGAATGAGGTGGGAAAATAACATTAACTATGATTTGAGGGAAGTATATTATACAGGGGATGATTGGAAAACATTAGCTCAGGGTAGGGATGTATGGAGAGCTTATGTCCGCACGGCCATGAACCTCCGGGTTCGATAGTGCCAGTGAGTTAGTTAGTTAGTTAGATAAAATTATCCATCAATGGTATAAACAGTTAGAAACAACTGGATGTATCTGTAAAAGGAAAAATCCACGAACACCAAATGATGCATCAGTCCGGATGACATGATTCATTCCCATACCCTCCACGGTCTGCCAATTTCACATCTTGCGATTTCTTTCTGTGGAGGTATGTGAAGGACTATGTGTACGTACCACCACTTTCAGTTGACCTTCCAGACTTGAGAAGAAGGATTGTTGCTGCTGTTGAATCCATTACTCCAAATATATTGACCAAGGTTTGGGAGGAATTCGACTATCAGCTAGATGTGTGCCTTATGACAAAAGGTGATCACATCGAACAATTATAAAGTATGTTATGAAAACTCAAAGAATTTCTCTTTAATTCCATGTAACTTTTGTTCTTATATATATCATGTAAGGGAAATTAAATAACTTAGAAACCCTGTCCATCATTTTTGAACACCCTGTATATTATTGCACTGAGGTCATGGATGATATTGTTTGAATATGGACAATATCATGATCATAGTCCATTCACGAATTTAGGTCATTTGTTGACCTGTTTCAGCCTCAATAGAAACACCATCCAAAAGTCTTTTGAGTGGACGTCCTGGTCTTCCTGCAGGTTGATAGCTTAACATTTGTTTGGGTATCCTGTGATCTTCCATTCGATGAACATGTTGCATCCATCTTAACTTGTAATCAGAAATTTTGTTTTCTAAAGGTTCCATGTGTAATTCTTCTAATATGTCTTCCTTTTTTTTTTTTTATGATCTAGTAGTGTGTATCCTTCAGTCCTTCAAACATATCTCATTTTAGCAGATCTAAGTCTCTGTATATCCTTTCGTTTCAATGTCCATATTCACTACCATACAAAAGAGTTGGAAGAGCCAGTGTTTTATACACTTTTAGTCTTGAATGTTTTTGGATTAACTGTGGCTTGAAAAAATAATTTATTAATCCTAAAATCCTTAAAAAATTTTATATTTTTGTATTTACATTCTTTTCTTCTTCGTACGAGATATTGCATCCTAGATATGTAAAATTATTCACCTGCTCCAAAATTTTGTCAAGTACAAATCTGGACAATAGAAAATCTAAATGTTCTGTTTCTCTTCTTGTCGCCTTTGTTCCACATAGTTCTCACCTGCTGGCTTTGTTTCATATACTTTTCATCTGCAAAGGAATAAATTTCCTGCTATAGAGTAAATAATCCAGTATTATGGGTGTGGGAGAGGTGAAAGGCTGGTCTCAAAGTTTGCCACCTGTTGGCAGTCCTCACAGAATATTTTATATGGATGAGTCTGGAATTTCAAACGTTCCAAATAAGACTCCAAAAGTATACAGTCCTAAAGGAAACAGAACAGTCTATAAGATCTCATCAGGGGAATGAAGGCAACTAGTTTTCATTGTTTGCTTGTCCAGTGCCTCTGGAATGTAATAAGTCCCTCCAGCTGCAATATTTGCTCAAAAAAGAATGAATTCAGCACTGTATAATGAAGCTCCATTTGGAACACTTCCATTGATTTCAGAAAGTGGATATATGATTGCTGATGTTTTCCTTGGACTGGTTGAAACATTTTTTCTAAACTCACAAAGTCAATGAAAGATAATCCTGTTCTCCTAATTTTAGATAATCACATATCCCACTGTTCTCTCTCTGTAATTCTGTATTGCTGGGAAAATTTCATCATTTTATTATCCATATCGTCGGCTGTTGTGGACTAGTGGTTATGCTCCTTGCCTCTGGTCCCGAGGGTTACAAGTTCAAACCTGGCAGGGATCGATGGATTTTTTAGGATGTAAAATGACTCATTAATTTACGAATTAAGAACCTCATAATGTTATTTCCTATATTTAACTATGAATATAAAACTTTATTGAGACCTGTTGCCATCTATGGCTATGAAATTTGGGCCCTAACAAAAACTCAAGAAAATAAAATTAGAATATTTGAAAGGAAAATATTTGGCCCATATGTGAGAGTGGAAACTGGCGAATTAGATATAATGATGAATTATATAAACTATATGGTGGTGTTGATATCATTAAAACAATAAAGATGACAAGAATTAGATGGCTGGGACATCTCTACAGGGAAGAGGAATCAGACACATGTCGTAAAGTCACATTGACAACTATAATTGGAAACGGAAGAGTAGGACGTTCTAATATTAGATGGCTGGACAGCGTTGAACACGACCTGAGGACCCTGGGTGTGTGAGGATGGAGAAGGAAGGCAGAGGAGAGGGACGAATGGAAGCACATTGTAGGGGCAGTAAAGGCCTGCAACGGGCTGTAGAACCAATGATGATGATTAACTGAAAAAGTGTGTGATCGGGTCAAAAAAAATGAAAATGAATGCTGTGATAAAGAAGGAATTTTTGAAGATGTAGTAGATAAAACTATGATCCACATTCTGAAAACCGTAGTGGGAGTAGTAACAGTGATAATAATACATCAGAAAATAGTCAATTATCTGCAGTAGAATTTTAAGAGTAATAAGTTTTGTGAATTATTGTTATTTATTTTTGAAAGTTATTAGTTTAGTCTGACAGTTCCTAGTGTAATTCAATAGCTTGTTTACTATGCATAAATAATAATTATTATTATTATTAGCTGTAATATGATAAAGGACATTATAAAACAAAGTGCAACTATTATTAAAAAAACTACTGATTTAAATGCAACCAGTGCAGAGCTGATGGAGAGAACTTTCACGTTTATGCAGTCGCCCTATGAGTGTTCTCCTCTGAGACAAGGTAAGTTCGTAGCATGTACCATTATTGGCTCAAGTTTCCAACAATTACCACACATTTAAATACCTTACACACATTCTAATCTCATTTTACTTTCATAGATTTTTTTTATATTAACTATGACTTAAAACCTATTTTAAACATTTTCCAACTTTTTTCCATTATTTTTTAATGGAATATTTAACTGTGTGTATCATTTGATGTAGCTGCCATATTCTTTTTCCAGCCATTTTATTTCTTTGTTCGAATGCAATCTACATATACTTCAGCATTTCAGAACTTACTATTTTTGGGCATTGCATTATATGCCATTGGCCTAAAATTTTTTCATATTAAATTATACAAACATTGTTGTGTATGTTGGCAGCATTGCATGATTAAAAATTTATCCACTTTCATCTCCTGGCGCATGCACATGGTGTCTGCCTCAGACTTAGAAAAATTTTTAGTGGCAGTTGTTGGAAACTTTATTCCCATTGTTGCCTGAAGTATTGCAGACAATAAAACATAGACTCACTCCAATGTGCAGACAGTGAAGGAAATTGGCCAAAAACAAATGGCAGGCTTATACAGTGAGATCAGTATAGTATTGGACAGCAGATGCGGGGTTTGTGCTATGCGATGATGAAGCTTACACGTGCAGGCACAGGACTTGAAATGTGCGCTGACTCAGCAGTATACGAGTACATCCCATGCATTCACAGTCACAGTCAGATAGTGTACTTCGAGTAGATAAAGTGCTCTGTCACTTTTCCTTGTGAACTGAATGACGTGTGTATAATATAAACTGAATGATGTGTGTATAAGCTATACAGGCGTGTATAAGTGTACACTGAATTACGTGTGTGTAAGTATAAAGTGTAAACTGTATAATGCCTATAATTTTTCTACTGAACAACTTGTATTTATTTATGATCAGTATTTGTTAATTAAGTCTGCCAGCCAAGTACAAAGACTTTTTGAAACACGATTCCCGGATGTAAAAATTCTGTCATGTTCAACAGTCCATAATCTGTACAACAAATTTTATAAACAGGTGTCAAAATGTATGGACAACAAAGGTGAACAGTTCCAGCACCCCTGCTTCAATAAAGTTCGTAAGTACGACAATTTATAAAATAACTAACTCACTGGCACTAATGAACCTATAGGTTCATGGCTGCATGGACATAAGCTCTCCATACATCCCTATCCAGAGCCAATGTTTTCCAGTCATCCCCTGTATAATCTACTTCCCTTAAATCAAGTTAATGTTATTCTGCCACCTCATTCTTGGTCTACCAACTGGGTGTTTTCCCTCTGGTTTTCCTACAAGAAGCTTCCATGCATGTCTTTCATTCCCATTTGTGCCACATGTCCTGTCCATCACAGTCTATGAAACTTAACTGTTCTCATTATATCCGGCTTCCTATAAAGACTGACAATTTATAAAATAGTTATGAAAATGTGTGTGATTGTATCACCGTGATCTTGTGCTGTCCGTTCCATGCCACGAGTGTGTCAGCAGTGTATAGTGAAATCCCTGTGTCTGCTGTCCAGTGCTATACTGATCGCACTGTACTTCTATGTTTTCTACCTAGCTTCAAGCTAGTCTTGATGAAACAAAACTTCTTTTTCTGCTGCATTGTTGATTGTTATCTACAGTTTAAATTTAAATTTGAAACTGTAATGATGCTTGTGCATTGTTAGGCTGACAAAATTAAAAAAAATCAAACTGTGATTTAAATAAGAAGAAAAATTTTATTTAAATCATGATCAGCCCTGATCCTGCATGAGGGATGGAGTACAGAATCATAAATTGACTACTCTGTAAATTCAACTTGTGGTTTCCTGTGTACATTATATCACTATGAGGTTTAATTTAAAATAAAATTCTTATCACTTCACCTTATATCCTGTCTTCTAATTAGATCAGTTTTGTAACCTTAGTAGTTACAAGACCAATGTTCTGTCTCCAAGGACCTCTTGTTCTTACTCCATCTGTTGGTGGATTGATAAACTTACCCAATCAAATCAACTTCCACAGGAATTTCAAAATTCATTAATTTTTCTTTCTTAGTATTTTGAATGTGGATTTTTCCCAAACAGTGAGCTCCTTATACTTTACTATTTATTTTATTATTAAGAAAAAGCCAGTTTAATGAAACACATAGAAAATCTAAGGATCTCATTGTTTGGTCAAAAAATTAAAAAGTAAAAATACTAAATTTTGAAATTCTTGGGGAAATTGATTTAATTGGGAGGTTTTATTGGTCTGCCAACAGATGGAGTGAGAAGCAGTGCTCCTGGAAGACAGAACATTGGTCGTGTAACTTCTGAAGATGTACTGGTAACCTCTAAGGTTACGAAACATATCTAATTAGAAGACAGGATATATGAGGTGAGATGATAATTTTATTTTTAAATTTAAATTTTAAATTGAGTGTACATACTCATTTTCAGATGGATCAAGGTTTTGGATGACTTACTGAAGCAATTTTGTAAGTAAATACCATGATTAAACATATTATTATAATTTATTCAATAGGATGTTGGAAAACAGTACATAGTTGGGTTACATGTTAACATTTTTATTTCATTTGTCACATGTGTAGCACTAAACATATGTTGTTGATTTCAACAATTACTCTGGAACATGGATTACATTTGTATACTATAATATGTTTCCATTTCTCTTAATTAATATGAATGCAATGAAGCTAATAAAATATTATGAAAAATGTATATAATTCTCTAATATAGTTATGGTAATTTTTATAAATCTTCTAATTTGTATATTAAAAATTACTATGATTTAAAACTTTCTAAATTATTTGATCTTACATATACATATATATATTCAGTCAATTTTTAAAAAATAATTTCCTATCCATATGCTCCTACAAAAAATAATGTCCTATTTGTATTATTGTTTTTCTATTCAGATTTTTAGGAATATAAAGTTACAATATAACTAACTGTACACAGGTCATAAAGTAATCAATACTTTTAAAAATCATTTTGGACCACCATTGATGGTACTATTTGCAGTTTGCTGTACAATCAATAACATTTTGAAATATCCAAGTAGGTCTGATAAAGTTTCATAATTGTAACTACTTACTTATTTTAGGAATTCTACCTTAATTTCACAATTGTATTTTAGTAAGAAAAATTATGTTCAAACTGGGAGTTGAACTCTGGATCTCTAACTCTGTACATCAGTGCAATAACCATTACGCCATTCGAACTTCCAATAAGAACGTCAAATTTCTTTCCACTTATATAATTTTCCTTTTGGATTTGTGTAAGTGGTAAGAAATTTGACGTTCTTATCGGAAGAGATTGAATGGCATAATGGTTACTGCACTGACATACAGAGTTAGAGATCCAGGATTCAACTTCCGGTTCGGATGTAATTTTTCTTTCTAAAATAAAACTATATCCAATTCTGGAACGTGTTAATTTAAAATATAACATTAAAATTTCATAATTGTATTCAGTATGTTATTTTTAACTAATTGTGCACTTAATTATTTCCAATTCAATTGTATAAATAATAAGCTGAAAATTGCTTCTAAATAATCAATCTATAACTGTATTTATCTATGTATTAATTCATTTAGTGGTGAAGTTGAGATCATTTGGCCCTCTCAACCAAGACATATATTAATGTATTACATTAAAAATATAACAAACACAGCTCAATTTTACAGTCAGCAACATGTAAGTAAAAGAATGGTCAGATTGATATTGGCAATGAGGTAGAAACATTGATAGTCTCTAATATATATGAAACAAATCTACACTGCTCAAAAAAATTAGGGGATATTGTAGAATAACCTATTAAGGCTATGTTTTTAGGAACAGTATTAGATGCAATCACTTTCTATTACTCCAAAAGAATGTCAACAAGAGTTTGAAGTCATTACGTAACCTCTGTACCACACCAGATGTCAAAGAGATCCTGATTAGGAATATGGCAAACAAACAAAGCAACATTAACATGGGTGAAAATGTTTCTTTAGTATGGTGTATGGTCTCCTCGAACGGCCAGCACTGCCTCACACCTGTATGGCATTGATGCAATGAGGTTAGCAATGAGTTCTTGGGGGATACGTGGCCACTCTTCCATAAGAGCAATGTGCAGCTCTGGAACAGTTGTGGGAGGTGCTGGTCTGCCTGCAATGCACCTGCCTAATGCATCCCACACATGCTCAATCGGATTTAAGTCCGGGGAGGAAGCTGGCCATTGCATACGCTCGATACCCTCCACTTCCAGCATGTCGTCCACCAAGCAGCTCTGTGGGGTCGTGCATTATCGTCCATAAAAAAGAAAAGAATCACCTATGGCATCAGCATAAGGCACGACAAAAGGTCGGAGAATCTCATCTCTATACTTTACCGCAGTCAAAGTACCACCTTGGATAACGTAGAGGTCCGTACGTCCACCACTACTGACTCCTGCCTACACCATCAATCCACCGCCACCATATGGGGATCTTTCACGTACAAAAGCTGGATTGTTTCGTGTCCCTTTTTCTCTCCAGATGAATACACGCCGACTATCACATTCCATGTTGAATCGCGACTCATCAGAAAAAAGAATTGATCTCCATTCAGCATGCCTCCACCCACGATGTTCCTCCGCCCAGTTTCTGCGATCTCTACGGTGTTGTGGAGTTAACCTGGTACACACCATGGGCCTACGGGCATAGAGACCACTTCCATGCAGTCAATTAGGGACAGTTTGAGTTGACACCATGCGTCCTGTTGCTGTTTGAAGTGTATTTCGTAGTTGAGTTGCATTCTGCTGTCTATTCCGACGGGCTGTTAACAAGAGGTAACGGTCATCCCTTGCTGTTGTTGCCCTTGGTCGACCTTGTCCGGCTCTTCTGTGAACAGTATGTTCTTTGAAAATGATTCCAAAGACTGGAAATCACGCTTTGAGACACCCCAATGGCTTGTGCCACCTCTTGTTGTGTCTGTCCAGCTTCCATCATTCCTATGGCCCTCCAAGCCATTGGTTCAGGTAAATCACGTTGTCGAGGCATCACTGTCCCTAAGGCAAGTCATTCACTAACTGAAAACTGGACTGGATTTAAAAACAGCAACAAAACATTCACCCCCACACCACCCTTTCACATCAACAGTACAGATACTGCCCTCTGGTGTGGTACCGAGGTTACGTAACAACTTCAAACTCTTATTTACATTATCTTGGAATAATAGAAAGTGATTGCATCTAATACTATTCCAAAAAACATAGTCTTAATAGGTTATTCTACAATATCCCCTAATTTTTTTGAGCAGTGTATTTTCAGAAATCCAAGGGAACAAAAAGCATATAAGGAAAATGTATCCTTTAAAATATCAAGTAATTACTATTATTATAGCTCAATCAACTGAAATGGCTGCTTTCACTGATTAGTAGATTACAATGTACAAAAGTTCCATGGCATAATCACTCAATCTTATTTTTAATTTTCTTAACCCATCAGCATGGATATTTAAACATGGCGTTCCCTTCCGAGTTGCAGAAGGACGTGTTAAAACGTCAGGACCTTTAATTATCCAAATGCAGATTGCCATGTGAACACGCGTGGTACATCTATGATTTCCAAAGCCTATAACTAGGTTGTTTTACGTGTTGGAGAACTAATTTTTCGTCACCGTGTTAAGGAAAGATTCCCCTTCATGTTACGACATAATTTATGACAGGGCAAGTGGAGTGAGTTGGCTACTTGTTAGTGAAAGGAAATACTTTTTTTTTCAGCCAGGCCCTCTTCTGAACATATCGTTTGCCTTATTTTTGCCGAAAAAGAATAAATATCTGTAAAGTGTATCATTGTGTGGTCTCAAACTTGTCTTTTGAAACAATTATCGCAGTCTTTGTGTAACCATGGCTCGTGCGTGTGCAGGAAACCAAGTGTTGTCAGAAGAGGAAACTTTTAAGTTTGTCAATAAAATTTTAGATGAAATTGATAAACATAGTGATTTAGCATCTATATCAGATAGTGAGGATAGTTTCTTTGCACCTGATTACACACAACCTCCTCACGATATAAGTGATAGTGACGTTGGCTGTGTTGACGAGGGAGATATTCAGACACTGACACGTGTTTTGATTGCTACAGGGCTAGGGGGAGTATCCACAGATTTTACATGGCAAAATATGGACACGTTTAATTCAAAACGAGGGACTTTCTGTGACATCAGTGGTCCACAGTTTTCCCGAGAGGATTCCTGCAACGGGAAAGAAGGCAAGACCACAGAAACGGTGTGTTGTTTGTGCCAAAAATGGTAAAAGAAAAGAATCGATATATTGGTACAGTGAATGTGAGGCTGGACTGTGTGTGGATGGCTGTTTCAAGACGTACCATACACGTCTGGATTTCTAGGACGATATGAGACTTTCCGTGAACAAAGGATATTTATAACCAAGGTAAGACTAGAAATATAATGTAACTAAATATAATTTATTCGTAATTTAATATATATCTAAAATAAGCTCTACATAACAGTGAACTACATGGTCTTTGTAGGAAGCCAGATATAATGAGAACAATTAAGTCTCGTAGACTGCGATGGGCAGGACATGTGGCACAAATGAAGAATGAAAGCTTCTTGTAGGAAAACCAGAGGGAAAACGCCCAGTTGGTAGACTAAGAATGGATGGGAGAATAACATTAAATATGAATTGAGGGAAGAATATTATACTTACTTACTTACTTACTCACTGGCACTATCGAACCCGTAGGTTCATGGCCGCACGGACATAAGCTCTCCATACATCCCTATCCTGAGCTAATGCTTTCCAATCATTCCCTGTATAATCTACTTCCCTCAATCATAGTTAATGTTGTTCTCCCACCTCATTCTTGGTCTACCAACTGGGCGTTTTCCTTCTGGCTTTCCTACAAGAAGTTTCCATGCACGTCTTTCATTCCCCATACGCGCAACATGTCCTGCCCATCGCAGTCTACGGGACTTAACTGTTGGGAAGAATATTATACAGGGGAAAATTGGAAAACATTAGCTCAGGATAGGGAAGTATGGAGAGCTTATGTCCGTGCAGTCATGAACTACGGGTTCGATAGTGCCAGTGAGTTAGTTAGTTATCTAAAATAAGTTACTGGGTGAGTAGAATTTAAAAATACTAACGCACATGGGGACTGCATGGACTTTAAAATGACCGCTCAGAAGGGAAGAAACAGGTCACGTTTAAATACGTCAAACTGCGCTGAGGGGTTAATTGCATTTTGATGCTTGCATAAAGTAACTACTAACATGGACTCATTCTAGATCCTATAATAAAAAATTATTTTATTGGTATAGCTGGGTCTCTGTCAAATACATGCCAAACTCATCATTACACTACAGAACTGATCATGTAGTCTATAATTGATATATTTTGTGAAAAAATGTATCTAAACAGGTATTTGAATTCTGGCTATGAAAGATATTAACTCTCGCTGCAAATCCTTTTCATAAGGGGGGCTAAGGCAAAAGTAAGAGGATCTTAATGCTTTATAAATAAAAGAAACAGGCATATTAACCATGAACTCTTTTTATGCCATCACTTTGTTATGTTAAACCGTGAACATATCAACATGATGTAATGTTTATTTTTTGCTGTGTACATTAATAATATTGTAACTTTTATTACCTAAAATCCCAAGATCTACTTATTGTAAAATGTACATTTATTATATTATTATGGTACTTTAATTCACAACCGATATTATATGTATATTATTTTGTCTTCAAACTGTTGAAATAAATGTAAATCTAGATATACCAAAAGTTTCAACTTATATAATCACAGCATGTTATACAAAGATTTTTCTAAAAATGTAATAATCTTATTAAATCCTAAACATATTATATTTTCTCGAATATCCCATGTTGAATAAGCTTTACACCTCAAAATTGTTCAGAGTCAAAATCTAAAATAAAAATTCAAAATTTATTTCAATTTACATATAAATAATTATATGTTAATAATAATAATTAATTAACTGGCCTCTTTTGCTTCTTTAACATTTTAAAACTTTTCACTCATTGTGAAAGAGTAATCTCAGTCCTTTTCAGTGACATGCCCTCAATGGACAGGCTAGTCCCCTAAGTATCATCGGCTTATTAAATGTGTAAAATTTCATATTTTAACTTTAAAAAGTATCTCAAGACATGAAAAATTGTATTTCCTCTCCTCAGTGTCAATGGAGATGGACTTGCCCATCCCACAGGAATAAATTTGCTTGACCTGAACTATTATTTATGTGCTCCTTGTTGTATGTTAACACTTTAACAAGATCGAATGATCTGTGGTAAACACTTTCCATATAACAAGTGTGCCTGTGAAGTGTGACATGGATTAAATCAATATTGAATGTTTTACACTCTTTAGTAAATATGGAAACGGATTTGTTTAATGAAACAAGTTCTCTCAAGAATTATTTCTGTTCTACAGAATAGCAGTGCACATGTGCAAAGCTTATGAAGTGGCCAATAAATTACAACACATTATTTGTGACATAAAGAAACCAATATGATCAATCTTTATAATAAATTTCTAACGAGACCTTAATACTTTCCAAATAGATAATTTCTTAATGTAATGATAGCTAGGTGAAAGTCATATTACTGATGTGGTAATCGGAATGGGGAAAACTTTCCTTGTAGAATATAGTATAATAGTGATGGAATTTCATTTCTGATGTATTGTGTTGTAGAAACATTGGAAGATGTTTCTATGAATACAAAAAAATGAAAATGTATATACTTCATTTAAGAATGGAATACTACAAGTCTTCAAAATGACTAACTGCATGATGTAAAAAAAATCCGGCATTGTGTTATTTTTTGAAATCAATACTGGAGTATTGAATAACACTGGTTTCTTTGAAAATCAGTTTTATTAAAAGAATTTGCCCAGAAAGAGTGAGGAGGATTCTATTGGTGTACAGTTGAAGAAGATAAGCTTTATTTTTTATTTTAGTTTAAATTATCTATCACATATTATTATTTTTATATTTATCTGCATATATTTGTTAAATAGTGTCATGACAGCTCCATTAATGCTGAAACCCTCTGAAAAATATCACCACTCTGATCTTTGTGAACATTAGGTAAGATTATAGCAGTAAAAGGTGGAGACAGAAAGAGATGTACAACAATCAACATCCATATACCGCTTAAGGATTTGAGCTGCAAAAAAAAGAGCTTCAAGGATAAAATACATTATTAAGGATAAGGGTAACTCTGACATCAGAAATAACATAACATTTTGGGCAGGAAACTTTAATATTGTAGAGTATTACCTATCTTATCTTAATTTTTTAAAATTATTAATACAGAAACTTGCTTGGGAAATATGATTGAGATAACCTACATAACCAAATTGTTTAAAGATTTAAAAAAAAACTCTTAGAATATTCGAGTAAATACAATAATGATTTTAAATTATTATTTGAAAAGAAGAATGAACACCTGAATTGGGATTTGTGCACTGCCATTTATGTTATTCAGGCTTACCCAATATGCCTGAGCAGCCTAAATGATACTGGACTAGCATGTAAAGCTAGAGGTCTTGAGTTCAAATCCCAGTTCAATAATTTATTTTTCTTTTCAAATAATAATTTGTACATCATTGAAAATATTAAATTCAAATTATAACATCAAAATGATTTTAAATATTTGCTACAAAATGTTCTTTCAATTGATATGTAAGCTAACTTTATTTCTCACTATAGAAATTAATACATTTTGGTTAAGTAGTGGTAAACACAATATTATCATTTATTTTATTAGAAATCATTTCAACTATAAGGTTTTTCACATCTAGAAAATAGCATTGCTCTTATGGAGCAATTCTTGCCAGTAAACATGTCCTTTTATGTGAGATCGATTTGTTAATTAATTCATTTGAAATAAATAATAAATTTAATTACTTTCACTTATAACTTTATTAAGAAAATGGATGCCCGATTTATCAACAAGTGCCATTATAGAACTTATAATTGTCACAATTATTTAATAATGTTAAGGGGGTGAACACAATTACTGGAACAGCAACTAGCAAATATGTCACTAAACCATTCCCTTTCAAGTAAACTTGTTTTGCCAAGTTCAGCCATGGTCAAAGGAGACTGTGCATCTAATATATCACATGTAGTTTACTCAGTGAAACTACTGACGTTACTGTGGTCACAATCTATAAAATTCCAAATGTTAATGTTCTTTAGTAATGATTACAATTTAGATTTTAGTAACAGTAGTGAAGATAATTGTGACATAAACATATGTTGATGCTATACTTATGCTAGAAGGAGAAGAATGAAAGGAGTTGAGATATATTCCTTTCCTGGTCACTCAGTCTGTGGCAACAGCATTATCATAAGACCAATACTATTTTCTAGACATGAAAAATCCTATAGGTGAATTTTGAAATTAAAGTACATGCTTGTTTTAAGAGCAGTGCACTGATAACTGTGTAGATTCAAAATTTTCAAGAAGCAAAGGCAAACTCTTTGATAACTTCATATATCTCATACAAAAGTTGTCATATAACAGCATACTTTTGTGTTTCCTTTTTCTCTCTAACTTATATTTCACTTAGTAACATAAACTGTAAAACACTATATGATTTTGCAAATACTAAAAATTAATCTCTATATATTAAAAATATTAATTTATTTCAATAAATTTAACTATTATTACAAAGAAAAATTTTTGTAACAAAATAATTAGCTTTCTGATAAATCAGACATTGGACGGTTGTTACAACATTTTTGATTTTATTAAGAAGCACTGCTAATCATGCTATTTGTAACAATGTTTTTCTTCATAAAATTTCTTATATTACATTTTTTTAAACTTAAATAATAACAGTATCTGTTATCCACTAAAGTAACATTACTTTAAAATACACTTTAATCACTACAAACAGATATTCATGTTTGAAGGAAATAATGTTTTGCACAAACTGAGATTTGAACCCAAGGTCTGTAGTTCTATGTGCTACTTGGGCATCACAGTTTAGATGGAAATTTTTCCCTCTCTTTTACAATCCCGCATGCCTTCTGGCTGCTTGTATTCAAGAAGACTTTTAATGGAATTTTAACACTACTGTTACAGCTGTAAGGCTAATATTGATATGTTTTTATGTAAATTTACTGAAGGACAGTCCTTCAGTGTGAATGTATAAATTTACATAAAAACATTGCAAAATATTCATGTGATTTTACTTGATTAAGAATTCTATGATCTTCACATTAATTTAGTTTTTGTATCGAAATAAGTAAATTATTACACATAGGTAAGCAATTACAATTTTTCTTTTTACCATAATTTTTTTTGGTCTGTTTTTATACAGAGGGGCATACTATACTGAAAGTTTTGAAGCAGTTAGATTAGGGTTCCCATCCTGAAGATGTAAAACTAAGGATTCAAATTAAAAATAAATTACAAATACTACATTTGGAATTTCTAAGATTATTTATGTTAATTATGTAATACTTACAAGGGAACAGTTGACCGTTGGATACTGACACCTAACTTGACATTTCTCCCAGAGAAGCATTGTGTACAAAGGCCGAGTCCAAAAAAAGTATCTGCCTTTTAAACTGCAAGGTATTAAAATCCATTGCCAAATCTCTCATTTAAACTATAGGGAAATAATACAATTGAAAAACTGATAGATTGGATAACCCTGACTACCTACCCTCTGCACTATGTCCTGCCTCACTCTGTCAAACTAATAAATAATCAAGCAGGGATGTACACTTAGCAAAAAAAGAATGAGCGGCTTCAAAATGCAGAGTCCCTGTTATGACCCATTGTGAATGCTCGAAGACCTAAAGGTGTGGTTCACGAGGTAACACATTATTAAATTATATTTGAAGAGAAAAATTTTCGCCTAGACCGAGACTCGAATCCGGGACCCTTGGCTTTCCGGGCCAAGTGCTCTACCAACTGAGCTACTGAGGCGAGTTGCGATCTAGACGCAAATTTTTCTCTTATATACATTGTAATTCCCTCGCGCCAAATGCTTGAAACCAAATGCGTCTAGATCGCAACTCACCTCGATAGCTCAGTTGGTAGAGCACTTGGCCCGGAAAGCCAAGGGTCCAGGGTTCGAGTCTCGGTCTAGGTGAAAATTTTTCTCTTCAAATATAATTTACCTTGAATGGGAAGTGTTAAATTAATAATAAAATCGACATTATTAAATGTTTTAAATCGTTATATTTGGTTTTAATGGTCAAATAGTTAAAGAGTAGAGAAGGAGACATGTTTCTAGACATTTATGAGTATTCGACGTATACAATATTACTCAAATTGTGACATTTAAAATAAATTTTAAGTCTCGTGCATAGTACAAAAGTAAGCAAGACAACCAGGATTTAGATGACTAGTATCAGATGTTCGAGTAGCGTAGATCATTAATCAATTATGAAAAATTGAAATATGTATGAGAGCCAGGTTTCAAGTCCCTCGACAATGATTTTTTTTATTTACTTTTATTTCTGCAAAATACATCTTATAATATTTAATTCTAGCCATGTAATATATGTCCACTTTACACTAATTTTAAGTAATATTCCCACCTTCGTAAACTCTATAACATTATTTAGCTACCAGTATAAATTTGTGTGTGCAGTACGATGTTTTAATAATAATGCTATAACTGTATATAATAAAAGATAATATAGCTTCATATATTTATGTATTTATTTATTTATTACATATTAGTGAGGATAAAGTTTCATCCTTCAATTAAAATATTTAGTTTATATAGGTAAAGTCCAGCCTAATAATAGCCTATAGATAATGAACATTATATAATAATAATAATAATAATAATAATAATAATAATAATAATAATAATAATAATAATAATAATAATAAAATAGTAATACATTAAAATACTTTGTTTTTATTTAAGAGTGGACAGACAGAATAAAATAGAAAGCATTGTGACAATTAAAAAATTAACCTCATCGGAAATTGAACCTGCAACCTCTTGCATACAAATCAAGTCATAATGCACTGAGCTAAGCGTTTACTCATGTGAATCGCGTGTTAGAACTTGATATGTTGGAGATCAAGAGCCTGCTCATTCTTTTTTTTTTTTGCTAAGTGTACATCTGCTCCATACAGTAGGTTGCGATTACTGGATTCTGACTTCGATTTCTGTACCTTGTAGTTGAAAATGGCAAATAATATTTTGGACATGACCTTTGTACATCACAATGCTTCTCTGAGAGAAATTTCAAGGTAGGTTTTGATATGCATGGTTGACAGTTCCCTTATTAGTATGAACATGAGTTCTGAGCTCAGACTCCATTAATTGGCCTATAAATTAAGTACTTAAAAAAATAAGAAAAATATTATTACAAATTTGTCTGTATACTCTAGATGATGTCTGTTTCAAGCTTCTATCTGTTAATTCATTTAGGACAAAAGCTATTTTATTTCTTTGAACTATGTTTATATGCCTTTGATATCTATCAAATATAATGCGGTTTCTTATGTAATACACATTCAACAATTAATTATAGTTTATTTTAACAAGAAATTCACTTTCCATAGATTTCACCTCAAGTTTCATTTTTTCAAATAAGGAAAACTTTTATATTACTGATAGTAAAGGACAATATCAATTTAACTGTATTTAGCAAGTAGGGGATGCATATTTATTAAAGAAATGAAACATGTTCCGAAGAAGTTTATCTTCATACTCAGCAGAGCTATGGATGAAGATAATGGTCTTTAAAATATGTCAGACTGATAAACTTTTATAAGATTCATGATGTGTTCTGATAAACTTTTATAAGATTCATGATGTGTTCCGTTGAGGTATTATTCAAAATTAATATAAAATTATGGAATATTCACCTGAAAGGTCCGTCTCCTCAACTTAATTAATCATATAACTGTAGCACTTTCGGGACTTGTCCCATCATCGGCAGGATTCAAAACTGGTGTTTCACTGAAGATCTGGTAGAGGGGGCTGCATGTATTGGGCCTGATAAACGAAAATGAAACCAATACATGCAACCCCCTCTACCAGATCTTCAGTGAAACACCAGTTTTGAATCCTGCCGATGATGGGACAAGTCCCGAAAGCGCTACAGTTATATGATTAATTAAGTTGAGGAGACGGACCTTTCAGGTGAATATTCCATAATTTTATATTAATTTTGATAAACTTTAGTTTTAAAATTCAGCAAACATTACATACACAATGTTGTACTTGTACTTTATTGTAAAAATTTGACTTGTCCTATATCATGTATATGATCAGTTGGATGAATTTCAAATTTAAAGTTAAAATTAAAAATATTAAGATTAAAATTAAAATTTTAAATAACTGCATAGAGTACTGATTTAACTTAAGAAAGTGCCATACTATGAAAGTCAGTTGATTAATATGTTTAAAAGTAAGTGATATTTGATTTTTAAACCTGGGAAATATTTTTTGAAAAGTTCCCATACTTAATAATATTCTTAATATTTCATTTTTCATACAGTATGTAGGTAATATTTTTCACTTTTATTTATAAAATAATAATAATAATAATAATAATAATAATAATAATAATAATAATAATAATAATAATAATAATAATAATAATAATAATGCAAAGACAGGTTCATTTTTCTCAATCCATAGATAAATTTCTTAGGTTCCTATATTAGTTTGTCTTTTTTTTTTTTTAATTTGGACGATGTTATGCATCAATCGGCTAAGTGCCTTTTTTTTTAAAATTGATATTTTGATGCCATCTGTTGCACGGCTCATGAAGTAAGCATATGCATACTTCAAATGCCAAATCTTTAAATATAGCCTTATTATTAAAGAAAAATATAAACACCATCAGTCCTATCAGATATTCTATGTTCTGCAACAAACTGCTATGAAACCAGATCTTCATAAATGGTTATCTAAATTTTGCATCATGCAGCTAAGTGCCAAATGTTCCCGCTCCTAGATTGTTGATGCATAACTGTCAAATAAGGAAAATAACTTGCAATATCTAGTATTGTTAGTTTGGCGCTATAGTAAATACTGAAGATTTAACTTTAAACATATTTTTCTCAAAACTTACATAATGTCACATATCCAGTTGATGCATAACACCATCCATTTTAATATTGTAGCAATGAAATATTTACTTCTGTTCAAATAGTACTTTTTAATCTTCCAGATGGAGTTCTTTTCATCAATATTTCTACTTTTGGAACCCATGATTACCAGAGCAGGAAGTCTACATGCTACAATAAGACATCTAGATCTATGGGAACACTAACGGATGGAATGAGACAGTACACACAAAATATGTAGACATTACTTGGGCGAAATTAGGTTACATCAAAAGAGAATACTTTCTGTTACATAGGATGATGATAATGTATGATCATGAATTTGTGTTATGTTAGCCCTGGCACTGCTCTTTTCATGGAGATGAGTCAATTTATTCTAAAATCTGGTAATTTAAACCTCAAAGAACAGAAATGCAAGTTCTAACATCATGGAAAAAGCCCTTTAACTTCTATTCTCTAGTGTTTGAACTGAGGCTAGTAGTTTACTATAAATCTTCACATATAGACTGGTATCAAGGATGGATTTTACAGTGAATGTTTGTTGTAGTTTATTAATGATATAAATTTATAACATTTAACTAAATCAGATTAATTGAAAGAATAAACATTTTAGTCAACCCAAATACTACCATTTTTTCTAGATTATTTTAAGTATAGAATATTTTTATTTCCTAGAAAGTGTTTAATTCTTTAATAAATGAGTTGGAGAAAATGTTTTAACATCTCACCTCACAAAGTTGCGTGTCTTCACAATACCGGTTTCAAAAGTATAGTATTACTTCCATCTTCAGTCAAATTCCAACTGTTGAAATTTCATCGTTAACATCATCTTCTGAACTGCCATCTGGTGTAGATTTTATGAACTTGGAGATTAAATTATTCTCGTCAGGGATATCGAAATTCATTGCTTTATATTTATTCTTCTGAATGTATATCTTTTCCCAAATTGTTAATGTTTCTCCAAATGTTTCAAAAGTTTAGTGTCTTTTCCGTTTTTATGATTTTCTAGCAAACTATGAGCTGCAATTGCCGATTTTTCAATTTTACCATTTTTAATATTTCTAAGGTGTTCTTTTGTAAGAATTTCTAAATTCCTTTAGTTTTTCCTATATATAATTTATTGCAGTCATTGCAACTGATTTCGTAAATTCCATATTTTTTTAATGAAGAAATTTCGAAGTTGGAATTTGACTGAAGATGGAAGTAATACTATACTTTTGAAACCGGTATTGTGAAGACACGCAACTTTGTGAGGTGAGATGTTAAAACATTTTCTCCAACTCATTTATTAATGTAAATACTTCTTAGTGTTTCCTCCCACTGTAATTTTAATTAAATGTTTAATTCTTCCTTCTTTTTTTACTGATTCATTGAATGATTTCCATCCTATTCAGCTGTTGACAAAGATGCCATATACTCTCTTGCACTCCTAGAAGGAAAATTCAAAACAGAGATGATGATATCCATATCCTCGTTAAAATTTCTTTTATTCAGTTATTCACTCTTTTTACTCTTGTTATCTTCATTAACGTTGAGTGGAAAACTGTGGTAAGTATGATTCCAGATACTTATAAATTACTAATTAACCTTCCAATATATGTGAAATTATTACATAAAACTCACATGTGTGCAAATGATAAATGAAGAAGACATTGAAAATAAGAGATGTTAAATTATTGTTCACTGAACTGGAAACTGGTAAAAATGTACTATTCAGCTAGGTGCTCTTTGTGAAATTTGTATTTAGCTACACCAATAGTCTTGAGAAAATGCAACTGACTTAAAAGGACATTGGAAGTCAAAGGGCTTGTTTTTAAGAAAATCAAATAATAAAATGAAAGAGAATAAATTCAGGTTTGGTGGCTGTTCCTACGTTTGATTGGTTCGAGAGGTGTGTAGCGACTTGCGATATGTATTGTTGGTGCAACAGGTAGTGGATTGGCAACGTCAGGACATCTCGTCAGCCTGATCACCGGACGACCATCAACAGGAGGTTCTTCCAATATGAGTTGCTCTTCTAAACTAGGACGTCGCCATTTTGGTGTGGGACTGCCAACTTCTGCTCTGCAATCAACCTGCAGGAATATAATATTAATCATCACAGGTGAACAACATGTCTTTATGATAATTAATTATTATAGAAAGTCCTTGGAGTTATGATAAATAAATCTATGGCAAGATAGCTCCAACTATGCTGCTGGATTGGTTTCTGTCTCTGATAACACTGGTCAATATGATTTTTGTCTCATGAGTACCAATAGTTGTACTTAATGCAGTTTATAATTGTGTTTTCAAATATGTATTAGAAATTTCTCCATTACTCACAGTTTTTTTTATTTCAATTTCAATTAATAGATTTAAAAAATGATTTTTTTAGTAAACGTCCTCTGAATATACTTGATATTGTTCGTGAATGAATATAATAATATGCAAAACATAGAAAATATTCTAAAATATACCTGGTTTTGTCCATTGTAAATAAAACCAAATGAGTTAACTCAAATGGTTTCAGCTATGGATAAGAAATATCAAGGCAAATGGAATCCTAATATGCTGGCTGATTATTGTTGGACCATCAAGAGGGATGCTCCACAGGTGAAATATAGCAGAAAATCGTAATTTCTTACTTTCTAGGTGAGTCAAATGTTTGAATATTGTGTAGTCACGAATGTAGAAAATATTAAAGTGTTTGAAATTATAAATTCCTGTCTCTCGGAAACCTTGCGTGATGGAGAAAAATCGATATCATATTTGAATTCAGGAGAAAAAATACTATCAGAATCACATATTTTTCTTTCTGAGACAAAAAAAAGTTTCTTTTTTGTTGCTCAGTGTAATCACGTAACTATACAGGGAGTCACTTGGTTAGTATAATGCAATTGCTCAACCACAGTTCCAGTTTTCTTAACTGGACTTCATTATTTCTCATATCAAGTACTACTTAGTTGTCCTCACCTCATTACAGACCCTTCAAAAAAAGAACTCCACGGCATGATAGGCCTGGAAGGCCCTTGGCCTACCAGTTGGCTGCTGACCTCACATCCACATGTGTTAATCACAGAGGTAAACAATCATCCAGCCAGTGTACGGGTGACATATAATGAGCATGTTGGGTCCCCCAACCATTATAGCTGGTTCCAGACTCTTTACTCAAATAATTTTTTTATGGTATAATCAGGATATGAACACGAACCTCTGGATGCCAGTTAAAGACTGTCTCCTTTTTACACGCTTTATATTAGCTTGACCTGTATCTATCTATCTATCTATCTATCTATGTAACTGAATCTTTCAACGCGTTTTTCACCCATTTAAAATAATTGGATCGACTTGACATTTTGTATACTTGTAAAAGACCCGTGACAATACAATAATTTCATATTTATTTTCTAAAATCCTGGCCAGAATCATCAGAAAATCAAAAAAAGTGTCTTTGTATTTATGTAATGGAATCTTTGGACACGATTTTCACCCACTTAGAAACATAAGATAGACTTGAAACTTTGTATACTTGTTAAGGACCCGTGACAATACAATAATTTCATATTCATTTTCTAAAATCCTGGCCAGAATCATCAGAAAATAAAAAAAAGTGTCTTAGTATTTATGTAACGGAATTTTTGAACACGATTTTCACCCACTTAGAAACATTGGATCGACTTGAAACTTTGTATACTTGTAAAGAACCCGTGACACAATAATTTCATATTTATTTAAATTGATCCTCATCAAAACAAAACAGTCTGACCTGCTTGCTTTTCATTGGTTATGGTCACCGATGTACGTTGTAGAAGCAATAAATACATAAAAAAATAGTTCCCTTAATTAAATTAGAAATATGTCCTCTAAATATACTTGATATTCTTCATGAATGAATATAACAATATTCAAATATTCTAAAATATACCTAATCAATAATTACAACTTAAAGTAGTTTATTACATATGGGTGATGGATTTGAGTCATGCTTCAGTCGGTTCTCATGAAACAAAATGGCTCAAAGTGTCGAGTCTTCTGTTGCTGTGTCGTTATTTCCCTGTCAAAAGTGACAGTAATTGTGATGTGAATGATGGAAGGACAGTTAAATAACATTATACAGAAATATAATTTCAAAATATCAATAAGCAAAACGAAAATCCTAGCTTTTAAGGGATCAGATACCGTAAGAGCTAAAATAATTCTGGAGTGGAAACCCATTGAACAAGTGAACCATTTTAAATACCTGGGTTATGAAATCTCCTATTTTAAAAATGAAGATCTATTTAACAAACTTAATAAATTTAATTATATATGTGGAACAATCAAAAGGATATTTAAAAGCACAAGAAAAGAAACAAAACTAAAATTTTAGAAGGTAGTGGCAGTCCCCTTACTATTGTATGGTAGTGAATTTTGGATTTTAACTAAAAGAGAAGAGAAGATCATAGAAGCAGCTGAAATGAGATTTCTGAGAAGTGTGGCTGGTTGCAAACTTCTAGATAAGAGAAGAAGTGAAGATGTTAGAAATGAGCTAAATATCTTTAAACTCTTAGATAGAATAAAAGAATCTAGAAAAAACTGGAAAGAACATGTTCAAAGAATGGAAGATGATCACATTCCCAAAATTATACTTAAATACAGACCAAAAGGACGCAGGAATGTTGGTAGACCGAAGAAGAGATGGATCCAACTTTTGAATGAGAATCTATGAGACCGGAACAAGCCACATGGGCTTAATCCGTGAATGTTGTTGATGATGATGATGGAAGGATACAATTGGCCATGTTAGGATGACTCTAAGAGCGGATAAGGTATAGACATACTGTTACATTACAGAGCCAATCAGTGCCAAGGCCCAGCATTTGAAAACAACAACAACAACAACGTATTACAGAGCCAGGCATTTAAAAATTACTTAGTAGTTTCCTTTTAGAGGAGTTTTCCATAATTCCCTGAAGCATATTCCCTGAATGTGAGTTATATTCAAACCACTTTGAACAATTGTGCTCATTATATTAATGTCAAAAACCACTAGGACAAAGAAATGTAGGAAGACCCAGTAAGATATAGACAGACCAATTCTAACATGAGATCGAAACAGATCTTAGGGTCCAATTCTTGATGCCAATGATGATGGTATTAATGTCATTATAAACCTTCAGGTCCACCGCTGTGGTCTCAAGGTAGCGTGCTGCCTTGTCACGCAGTGGGCCCGGGTTTGATCCCCGGTTGGGGCAGTTTTTCTGGGTGAGGTTTTTATCAGGGTATTTCCTCACCTGTAAGACAAATGTCAGGAAAACGTTAAGGCCCAAACGGTCCCCGAAATCATATGGCCATCATCATCATCATTATCATCATCCTTATCATTATCATCATCATCATCATCATCATCCTTCACCAGTGTGGAAAGCAACGGGAAGCTATCCCACCTACAATTCCCTAGTAAAGCTGCAAGCTTTATGATTGCAGTAAAGGACCTGCCTTCCGGCAGAATTACTATGGATGGATGGATAAACCTTCATGGATGGACCACATCAATAGAATGGACAACAATAGAATTCTGAAACAGATTCTTCATTACAAACTACTAGGATGAAGAAATGTTGAAAGACCCAGCAAAAGATGGACATACCAATTCTAGCATGTGATCGGAATGGACCTTAAGGTTTAATCCTTGCTGCTGATGATGATGATAAACCTTCATTTGTGAAATATATTTTGACTTTGTCCTCAATGTATACAATCAATTACTATATTTTTTTGCGTGATAGTGCGTTTAATTGTACTTACAGCAATGGTGACCATGATTGAAAGTTCAACTTCTTACATTTTGGGGTTGCCAACCTAAATAACTATACTGTAATATTACATATTACAAACCATGTGGGAAATAAAACCACTGCCCTCTATGTATACTACATACAATGTATATACAAAAATATATCCGAAACATAGTGTTAATATACTTTATACAAAACGAATCACTGGATTTTAAATTAACTGAACTTTATTTGAAACAATATAAAACAATAAATACGTGCTTGCTGCAATTTTATCACTGATTGGTATCACAGCCTTCTGTAGTTTTAACTAATAAACATTGCCCACACTGTTAATGTTAATCAGTTATTTATAATGAATGCAAATATTTCCAACAAAAATGTTATTACTTTACTATTATTTATTATTTTGAAAACACCATTGCACAAAAAATAATGTAACAATGCACGTTTGTGAAGTGTTTTACAGAATCTCAGAAATTAAAAACCTCACTATTGCTCGGTTTTTAAACATTTCCTCACTGCTGTAAAAACCACTTCCCAACCTCGCATCGTAATATACTATTATACTGTATATTAAGAGTAATGTTACTAATGTCACAACTATTGGTAATATTCACTGTTGCCTAAATATTTTACTTGGAATAGGAATAAACTATATCCTAGTAGAAATACATGTAATATCATTAAAGATAGTTTTAAAATTATTTAATAATCTCTTTAAAATAAAATATCTTTCATAGCAAATATTTTACATAGATTTGATTACTTCTATAAGATTGTGTGGTAGGGAAAAGGCATTGTTCGACATTTTATTAATTTCTATTGCTCAAATTGATCTATCCATGTAAACCATGGTGGACTAGTGGTTATGTTCCTTGCCTCTAATCCCGAGGGTCAAGGGTTCAAACTCGGCTAAGATCAAAGAATTTTTTTTTAGGATGGAAAAATCCAAGGAGCAAATCCTCTGGGGAGAGACTTTAATCCATGGGTCGTGAATCTAAATTTTCATGCTCGTAAAAGATCCTTAACCTGAATAAAGAGGCCTAGTAATCCTTAGTTAATACCTTAGTTGCCTACTAGATGTCTCATTGGGCCAGTATGTTGACCGCATGCCATTCATGACATTTTTAGAGATAAGCATAACTAAATTAACTTGGTCTAGTAACTCCTTACAAAGGAAAGTCTAAGGCCCAACATTGGGCTGTTATGCCATTGTAGATTGTAGGTAGATCCATCTATCTATCTACATTGTTTGTGTTTTCTTCACAGTAAGATTGAAGTTATGTTGATCACACACTGAAGCAATCTGTCTTTTGTGAAACTAAATATGATCTCCCCAATCAGCTGTAAATTCTACAGTGGAGTGAGATTAAGCCATCAAAAGAAATAAAAAGTTATTATTTGTATTAATTAATTTACTTACAGAATTTCTTCTTTTTTCCAATGGTGGCAGCATATGTGGTTTTTTACGTTGACGCATTACTTGTTGTGATGTTGGTAATGATGAAGAACTTGATGATGGTGGCTTATCTTTCATTTCTTCTGAAGATGTGCTGGCCCTAAAGGAATAGAAAAATATAATTAATAAATTTGTGTTTTTTTTTCTCCCATTTCTCTGATGTGTAAAATAAAAATGTTTATATATTTTGAGTATTGTATGCTTCTCTAATCACATCTGGTGTTTGTTAATATAGCTAGAATAGATTGGTTATTATCTGATGTCAAGAGACATTTGCTCTCTGGAACATCAGTTTTTGGAAGGGAGATTTGAAAATTGTCCCACGCCGTAGCCGAGCGGTTAAGGTAGGAAGCCGTGGCGCAGAGCTATGGGACTTGCGCTGGTTCGAGTCTCCATCGGGGAAGAAATTTTCTCATGGTATTTCGGCCAGTATGGGACCGGTGCCCACCCAGCATCGTGAGGCAATTGGGTAGCTACAATAAGTAGCGGCTCCAGCTATAACGGCTGGGGGACTCGACATGCTAACCACATGTCACCCCTACACTGGCTGTTGATCATCTACCTCTGTGATTAACACATGTGGATGTGAAGGGCCAGCAGCCGGCTGGTAAAAGGGCAACCACTGAAAAGTGGAAAGACCCTCAATCGGATTTGAAAATTGAAGAATGAATGAATGTTGGATAGAGAAGATGATTACCTTCATCCTTACCCTTATTAAGATACAGAAAGGGAAAAGGGACTAAATACTCTGTCTGAAGTTGTGAGCTACCGGTGTGCTATTATGCTGCTGACAGACCTAAGCTTATAGATTATGCAGGCCAAACTTTGAACTGGCATCCTAGAAAGATCATGTAGTTCATTGTTATGTAATATCCTCCATTCACCTGTCTGTTCATAAATAAATAGCTTCAGAAAACAAAAATTAATTAAAGAAAAGTACCCTTCAAACTGAAAAAAGAAGAAAATAGAAAATATAAGAAATTTATATATTGTCCTTTGACACTCAATAAATTTCAAAAAGTTTTCAACAAATATCAACATTAAATTGGCACCGACAAATGATTTTAACCTTAATAAACAAATGAAAACTAACAAATATGAAGAAATTAACAAGAAAAAGTCAGGAATTTATCAGATAAAATGCAGGGATTGTGAAAAAATCTAGCAAAAAAGAAAAAACTTAGGTATTAAAATGAAGGAACATCTAACAAATGCAAAAGTAAGGAAGTAGAAAAATTTGCAGTAGCTATTCATGCTTAGTCAGCAAAGCACAGAATTCAAGTAAAGGCAAAATTAATTAAACAGTTAGATAAAAATATGAAGAACTAACAATCTGGGAGAAGATCTGTATCCAGGAATACAAGGACAAAATTATGAATTTTTAAATTCCCTGGGACAAGAATTTCATTTGGAAAGTTATTGGTCAACCAACAGGGGGAAGAAGAATGGGGGACTACAGGATACCAAACTGTCAAATCAGTAGTCAGATGACAGTTAACAATGAAGAGAAAACTCTTTGAAGCCAGTCCTGGATATACTCGTACAAAATATATGAGGTGAAGTGTAAAATCTGATTCATGTAGTGATTATTATTAAATTAAACCTTATATTGTTATTTCCTAAAAATTTCAACAATAAGTAAGTAAATTTGAGTGATAAATGTAAACATATTTTATTTAATATTGCACAGTGTTGCTCAATGCCCATAAACTTAAAAGGAGCCATTTTCTCTGTATTTGACTATCATTATGCATATCAGATTTTTTTTTATTCAATGCCCCAGGTTTCAACATTTCTGGTGTGTATTTACAGAATGAAAATGTAAATTCTTTATAGGTGCCTAATTAATGCTAATATGTAACTTACTGTAGCCTAATACAATGGCTCTTCCTTCTTAAGGGCTTATTTCTTCAAAATTTGGGAGAAATAAAATTGCTGTTTTAATATACATGTTATTCCTTATTCTTCACATTTATTCATAGTTGTAAAGTTGATTGTCAGAAAGTCAAAATTAGAACATGTCACAAATAAGGAAATTAGAAACATAATGGAAGCAGAAGAAAGCATAATTGAAAGAATTGAGAAGGAATTGAAATGGTTAGGACATATTTTAAGAATGGAAGATGAGCGATGGCCGAAACTACTATATCGATGGCAACCAAGCAGAAAGAAGAAAAGAGGGAGATCAAAGTTAACTTGAAAGGAAAGCATGAAGATAGTAATGCAAGCAAGAGGGCTAAGCATTGAAAATGCCCAAGATCGTAGGCTTTGGAGGTTTGGCACGGAAAGACGGCAGCAGCTGTAAAAACCCGAAGATAGATAGTAAAGTTGATTGTACTGGGCTCAGGTCAGTTGAAGCTATGTAGAAAATAAGCCTATTTAGGACCCATTGAAGTTATCAAAGTATGTACAGGTACAGTATTGAGGTAATGATTTTTCTTACATGGAATATAAAATTGAAATTTGAAAAATAAATATTCAAGATTGTAAGTAAAAATTTCAATTCTTCAGAAATTATATAGCCAACTGTATAATTATGTAATGGCCTATTGCACTGTAGCCAAGTGGTTAAGGCAAGATGCCTTTGCAGAGCTACAGGACTTCCGCTGGTTCAGGTCTCCATGAAGGAGGAAGAAATTTTCTAATGGAGTTTCGGCCAGAATGGGACCGGTGCGCACCCAGCATCGTGAGGATTTTGGGTAAAGACAATAAGTAGCTACTCCAGGTTGAGAAAACCAGCTATAACAGCTATGGGACCCAACATGTAGATCACATGTCACCCCTACACTGGCTTAATTATAGTCTACCTCTGTGATTGACACATGTGGATGTGAGGCCAGTAGACGGTTGGTGTGGTAGGCCAAGGGCATTCAGGCCTGTGGTGCCATGGAGTTTTTTTATAGCCTATATCAAAATGTGTTTATGGTATTTTAACTATTGTGGCAATCACTTTGTCTGGGAGCAGAAACTTTATGGAATGGATCTGAGAGTGCAAACCTCAGAGTTGAAGAGTGGGTTATTGTCAAAAGGAGACTAAATCAATATCTATACAATACGTTAATGACCACTCTTACGGTCTTGTGGCAGAGCTTCTTTTTACAAATCATGAGGACCCGGGTTCAATTACCTGTCAGACGGTAGGAAGGGAATTGTTCCTGTGATGCCCATGGTTTGCAATTTATATTATCGTTTTTCATCCATAATATCAGCGTAACGTAAACCAATTTTGGAAACGGGTTACAATTCCACCCAATGCCAGGAGAGAATGTCAGAAATTTCGTAAGGTAACTTGGTGGCATTAAAAAAGGTAATAATATTCGATGAGAGGGATCGCGAGCAGGGCGTTGCATATTTTTTTGATGCTGGTATGTACAGCCTTTGAAAAAAATTATGGCGCAACTCATGATTATGGAAAGTTAAAAGAGTTTTGAAGAGCGATTCACACCAGTACGTTGTTACATGTTCTGACCCGTTTGAGTATAAAGCAGACGGCGTAAGTCTCTCTTCATGCAGCATTTGTATCATTCTCTTCAGTGGAGCCAGTCGGTAAGATGCTGTTTTTCCGACGACGCGGGCCCACGTTCGATTCTGCTCAGGTGTATTTTTTCTATTTATTATTATTGAATAACGCCAATTTTCGTAATGCCTACATGTTACCAGGCTTCGTTATATAAATACATTTGTTATATATATATATATATATATATATATATATGTGGTATGATAAGAAAATAAATGCCTGGACGGGATTCGAACCCGGATCTCTGAGTCTGTACCTCAGCGTGATATCCATTATACTACCAGGCGAATCCAATTCAAACACTTATTTTTCTTATATATGTATTATATTCTCCATTATTATTCGCCTGGTAGTGTAATGGATATCACGCTGAGGTACAGACTCAGAGATCCGGGTTCGAATCCCGTCCAGGAATTTATTTTTCTTATCATACCATATTAAGCTTGCATTGCTCAATGTTAAACATTTAATTATAACATATATATATATATATATATATATATATATATATATATAATGGAAATATTCCCGGTCGGGACAGGCTCCTGGGTGAGATTATTTCGGGGTTTTTCCTCACCTGTAAGACAAATGTCAGGAAGCTTAGGGCCCAACGGTCCCCGAAAATCATCCGGCCATCATCATCATCCTTATCATTATTATCATTCTTCACCGGTGTGAAAAAACGGAAAGCTACCACACCTACAGTTCCCTAGTAAAGCTTCAAAGCATAGCATGAAAATGCTATGATTGCAGTGAAAGACCTGCTCTCGGGCAGAATTACTATGGAATGGAATATATGGAAATAAATAAATTAAAGGAAACAGCTCATATATATATATATATATATATATATAATATATATATATATATATTTTTGACATTTGGCAATGAAGGCAAATATGATATGAAAAGAAAAATGAATGCTTGAGTCACGATTTGAACCCGAGTCTCTAAACTATGTACGTCTAGCACTCTAATCATCTGAGCCACTCAAGTATTCCAACACAAACATACACAAGAGGTAGCGGGAAGTCTTTCCAACTGCCATCTAGCGGCCACCATAACAGGTAAGCAAATTTGCTCACCTGTTATGGTGACCTTCCCGACACCTGTATGAATTGAGAATACTACATATACCGGTATAAGAAAAATGTATGTTTGTGTTGGAATACTTGATTGGCTCAGATGGTTAGAGCGCTAAACGTACAGAGTTTAGAGACTCGGGTTCAAATCCCGACTCAAGCATTCATTTTTCTTTTCATATATATATATATATATATATATAATATAGTGAGAGAGAGAGAGAGAGAGAGAGAGAGAGAGAGAGAGAGAGAGAGAGAGAGAGAGAGAGATATGAATAACGATATTACTTTGTTTACAAAACACATCGCATAATTAAAATTATTTATTTCCATTACTAATAGTCTACAAAATGCGTCTGATTAATTTAAATTAAGTTAATATCTAATTTCACTATACAGTACAAGTAAGTCCTGAAGTACTGCATCGCTTCATACAGACAATTTATAGGAGAGATGGTTGTGGTCTAGTGGAGGGAGCTTCGGTTTCCCGTGCAAGAGGTCGCATATTCGATCCTGCTGTCATGCTTTTTTTTTTCTCTCGTCCTCATTTCAATTAATTTTCTTTCTTTTATTTAATTTCTTTTGCTTTGTTTTATTTTCAGTATTTACCGCACTACTTATTTACACGAAATTGTTTTACATTGCACGACACACAACGAAATAGAACGGATTTAGTTTCTCAAATAGTTGTATACTGGTGAACCAAATAGCTGATCTCTGATCATACGCAGTGGCTTCGTTCTGAGATTTGAAAATTGTCTGTGCGCCATCAATTATTTCGTAGGCTGTACATAATGTACCATATAATTAAAGTGACGAAATAACTCATAATTCGCCATTACGTCTCATCGCTTGAATGAACAGTAGGCCTACAATATTATGAAATTTCTATGTAGTATCTAATTATTAATATGCTCTAAGTTTAATCACGGCCCTTATAATAGAACCTATCGTTAATAGGTCGTGATTTGACAAATGCCTTTGTTATATGACGTGATATCAGAAAAAGATGTGATGCGTTAAAGCAACGCCTAACTAACTAACTAAGGGTTGGCAATGTCCAGCATTGCCCATTGTGCTGCATACTAGAACCAGTTATGGCTCCTTGGCAGCAAACTGCTAGTGGCTATCGCTTTGGGGTTCAGTGTCTTAGCCCTGCATATTTAGCGGCGTAGGTGTTTAGCCGTGATGACATGAATTAAAGTGAGTATTAGGTGTGGTCTCCCCAGAGCAGGGCGTCGTAATCCGCGCCGTCGACAAGCAGAGAGTCCGAAAGCCGACGACTCAGAACGAGCCACGCTGCTCTGGTTCGAGCACACCTTGAATGCTTAGACCATCTCAATTGGGGTGTCTGATGAATATATTACGGTGAACAGTACGTCGCTGAAGCACATGCCCCATATTGCGCACAATTGGATTTGTATGATTTATAATCAAGCCATACATGTTGTTAACTTGTTGTTCAATTGTGTCACCAATATATGGCATCTGTGCTAGATCGTGAAGCTCTGTGATCCTCTTGTATAGAGGTGCCGAAAAAATAATTTTCAGACATTTATTTTGAATGACCTGGACTTTCTTTTTATGTCTAGCAGCGAGGATACTCCAGGCTTCACAACCATACAGCAACATGCTGCGGATAACAGCTCGATATAAGTGAAGCTTGATCCGCGATGACAGCGTGGCCGACTTGAAAAATGGATATAATATTGCTAATGCAGCATGAGCTTTTTGAGAGATTTGCCGAACATGAATTTGGAAAGTAAGCTTGGAGTCCAGGACCCCAAGATATTTGACAGAAGTCCCAAGGCGGAGAAGTTGAGTCCCTAGGGTCAGTCGGATAGGAGGCCGTCTGTGGGTTTTGGTGAATAAAATCGCTTGGGTTTTACTCACATTTAATTTGATGTTCCACAGACGTAACCAGGAATGTATGGCATTTAGGGCATTTTGTAGGACGTGGACACGGAAACGTAGGGCTCGGAAAGAGGATTGGTAGAATATGCAGGTATCGTCTGCAAATGTAGCAGTGTGAATATAAGGGAAAGAAGGAAAATCTGCTACGTATATAGTGTAAAGAATGGGTGAAAGTACTGCTCCCTAAGGGACTCCCGCCTTTAGGGGCTTCCAGTCGGATTTATACCCACTAACCGACACATAAAATTGCCGGTTAGTGAGGTATTTAGCGATAAGTTTAACAAGTGAAGCCGAAATGTTAAATTTTATTAATTTGAAAAGTAATCCATATATCCAAGTCGTATCGAAAGCTTTCTCAACGTCAAGGAATACGGCCAAAGTGCAAGCAACGCCGATTCGATACGATGATATGATTATAAAATTTCTGAACACCATTTTGAAACTGATAGTTGAGAATCAAGATGTGATAATTTTATTATAAAAAAAACTAGAACGCACTCTAATGAAAGTAAGCAATACAACAGCGAGACGTGGTATGGTACGGACGTTTCGAATGAGTATATTCACTGGGTTATGAATTTCGGTTTTATTGTTTGTAATATTATTATATTACGATGTGTGCAGCCGATATTTCGTATTTTAATAACGCGAGGTATTGTATTCAATTGACTATTTCAATTGTGATGAAATTTATATTGTAATCCTAACCTATAAATGCACTTCAATTTTCATTAAATGTTTGTGCAATTAGTGATTTTTTTCGTGGCGTGTGAAACAAAAGTGAATATTAAATTATTTTGTGTTTGATGATAATGGTGGCAGTGAACTTCAGCGTAAAGTTTTGTTAGGTAAGTACATTTTTGAAGTTAATATTTTATAGAATATATTAGGTTACGGCGCAAAAAGTGGACATCCGAATTTCGAGATAATTTTGGTTTTAAAATGAAGCTTAGGACCACTAAACGTGAAAGCACAAATCAATTTTGCGGACCATCCAGAAATAAAGCAGTAAAATAACATTTTATAAGCACTACAAAATACACATATCACTAGTTTACTGTATGAGACATCTCCTTTTCGATATAAATTTGATATTAAAATGAAGCTTAGGATCAGTAAAAATGAAAACACAAAGAAAATATGCGGACCATCGCTAAAGAAACTAGGTTAGAGTAATTGATTCTTATACATAATTAGGTTAGCTTTTAGTTTCTTACACATGTATAATTTATTTACATACCTGTAATTTAATATTGGCTAAATGCCATTCTATTTTTTTTACTTTCACAGGTTAGAGTAATTTAAATAAGTTGAGTTAGCTTTTAGGTTATTATACATGTATTCTAATAAATTATATTACAAATTTCGGAGACTACATTATAAATAAGTGGCTTTACTTATTGAATATTTTGTAAGGGCTAATTTTTCGTTAATTTTCGAGAAATACATAGATGGCGTATCGATTATTATCGACAATCGATTCAGTCGAACCATTTTATCTTAAGAAACTCTACGTGAGGATGTGATTTTTATTAAATTTCAAACTCTTTGCTATGTAATAGTGGAAATATAGCATTTGGAAATACAACAGTGCACTTTTATTACAATAAAATATTTATTCTATTTTCGCATCTGTATTGGAAAAAAAAAAAAGAAACATGTTTTCACCCTGGACTAACGTCTGAATATCGAATCTGATGTCACGACCACAATGGCAGCAACTTACTTCAGGTAATATATGGAATAGTGCTTTATAAATTATTTTACAGCTTTGTTTCTGGATGGTCCGCAAATTTCTTTCACATTCATAAGCTTCATTTTAAAACCAAAATTATCTCGCAATTCGGATGTCTATTTTTTGCGCCGTATCCACAGTTTATAATACAATATATTTATATGTCTTAAAATGTTACTTAATCTAGTCTTTCACAATTATCAAGACTTGCTTTATGATATTACACATGGATCAGAACAACGATGGGCTCTGGTTATCAAGCCTGTAACACGGCAACCTTGTTTTTGTTCTTTATATTATGCTCGGGATAACAAGAACAAAATATCTAAAGCGAATACATCGCTACGCAGGCCGTCAGACCTTAAGGTTATCGCCTCACTATGATTGTTGTCCGTTTATATAGAAGCGGGTGCCGCGCGACGATACTTGACAATGATTAACATGCGAAATTATTATAGTGGCGGTAGTCGGCATCTTTGTATTTAATTATATATAACAGCTGCGGGGAAACAAAGCGAGCCGCTGGACAACCATCATAGTGAGGCTACTTACAGCCCAGCCAGATGACTTGCTTCTCGAAACGTTAGTAGCGTTTTAGGTATTCTCTATTTCTCCAAAGTTCAAAACAAAACCGCCATTTTTTTGCAAGACATCCCAAGTATGCGGTGGAATGAAAAATCGGATCAGGCCAGTAGTCCTATGGCTGAAGTTAGTGATAATTAGGCCTATAGTGACGTAAATGCAATTAATACAGATTGTTTTTGCGTTCGCCATTTTGTAAACATTCTGAAATCATTTATGTTTTTCTACTACGTTATCCATTAATATGAGCGATATAAGATTTATTAATGTTAAAAAAAATAGCCATTTTTCCAGTAAAATACATCTTAAAAGCTAACTGACCGAAATTCAACCAAACTAATAATAGGCCTACTACATTTTTTTATTATAAAGAGTCTTCATATGACAGCATGCTCCATTGCAGTTTTCTGCAGTACTACATGCTTTGGTTTAGCAATATTAAAACATCTCTATCATTTTATGTGTGTTGATATTCCTGACAAATATTTTATAATGTTCTTTTACTAGATCTAAAGTGTGAAGTTATTTTTCTATTTTCGTTTCCTTAAAATATAATTTTGAGTTGTTGTGACGCTAAATTGTTCTGTTTGGTTGTTATTTGCATTTCAATGCTCTCTGTTAATTATACTTCAGCAAGTTGTGGTTCCTCTTGGCACTGACTAACACTAACAAGTTTTGATTAATATTTACAGTTGCTTGATATTAGCACTTACTTAATCCTTAAATTGGCGAAACAATATTTTCTCATCCCCGTTATTCAAATGTTTCGGACCGCAAAGAAAACAAAATCATGTAAAAGTAAGATATTGTTGTATTTTTAACATAATTTGACACAATCTTAGGTAATTTATAATAACTTGTTTTTTTTACTGTTTAATAAACAATAATAAATAAATGAAATCAATGTTTCTTATAAGATACATTGTGAAGTTAAGGGTTAAATTAGTGCATTCTTCAATACTATTCCTGACAAAATATGGTTCCTATTTACATTTCAGTTGACTAATCCTATCAAGCTATGATTTATATTTACACGAAAAGATAATATTCTATCCATTTCTAATCTAAGAAGATATAGTTCCTATTTACACTTAAGTTACTGACGAATTGTAACATTTTATGAGTAATTTACAATTAATTAAATATTCTACTGTCCTTACTAGTTCTAACAAATTATATGGTTCCTTTTTACACTTATAAAGTAAAGTGATCCCACAACAGGCCCGGAAGCCCTTGGGGTAGTAGGAGGTTAAGGCTCCCACTTTTCCTAGACAATCAGCACTTTGTCAGCCCTGCGTGACGGCCGTCTTTACCCCCAGAACAAGCGTCTGGTACTTTTACACTTATAGCACTGACTAATCCTAGCAAGTCATGATCAATATTTACACTTCCTTAAAATAATATTCTTATCCTAATGATTGACACTTATTAACTAGTTCTATCAATTTATGATTTACAGTTATTTAAAGTATACTGTCCAAGTATGTTCTATTGTAATTTTTTTAAGTATATGCTATTTGCAAATTTGGTGAATTGTTTAGTATACTTAATAGCTAATTTACTCTTGTCTGTGGGCCACCTTTCACTACCTCTATTTACAAAATTTATAAGAGTTTGTCTTTCGTTTTTAAATTCTATACAGTTATATATGACATGGTCCACTGTCTGCTCACTAACACCGCATGCACTCATTGCACTGTCTTTTATCCTGAAGCGCTGGAAGTAGGCGTTTATATTCCCGTGTCCGGTCACAAGCGTTGTGAAATTGGGAAATATCTGGATTCTTGTCTGTAGTCTGTCAAATTCCCATTGGTGGTTGATTGCCATTCCCTTTCCCATTTTTCTTCACTAATGGTTGTCAGGTGTTTCTTCACAGCACTTACTGGAATCCTGTGGTAACTCGTCTGTAGAACGCCGTCGCACGCTGCTTGCTTCGCTAGGCGATCCGCTATCTCGTTGCCATAGATTCCAGCATGTGCCTTGACCCAGCTGAATTCCACTGTCCAGTTGTCACCTTCTAGAGATTTCAGCTTATTCCCAATTTCTTCAATTAAATTGTTGTGATTATTTTTTGTTCCTTAGGGAATCTAACGTGATCTTGCTGTCAGTGTAGATTGCCACATTACAGTCGTCAATCGGCACTTCGTTGGTGTTAAATCCTTTTAAGGCGTCTAATGCTTTTATGATGGCAAGTTGCTCAGCCTGGTTATTTGAACATTCTTCGTACAACTTAAATTTCAGCTGGTTTGTTAATATATGTTTTCTGAATATGGCTACTCCCGATCCAACTTCATCATTGCTTCTGCTTCCATCTGTGTATATTTCGTAAGTGTATTCTTTGTTTCCTCTTGTGTCCTGGATTTCTATGAATTTTGCCGGGTGTGTGCAGTTTTTGTAACTAACTGTCTGATCAACGTTAAGAGTTTCGTATTTGCAACTTTCTCTTATTTGGTGAATAGCCGAAATTTCTTGTATTTTTAGATGTACAGGTGTTAATCCCGCCAGAATGTAGAGAGCTTCATAGGACGCAGTGAGATATGTCTTTGCCATTCGTATGCTGATCAGTCTCTGTACCTGTTTAAATTTTCGGATATTATATTTCTTGTCCAGTGCACTTATCCATACTGGTGCCGCGTATGATAACAGTGGCAGAATTGCACCGTTATAAATTGTGCACAGGGCTTTGTCACTTAAACCCCAGCTTATTTTTGCTGTCTTCGGGGGAGCATTAATAAGCTTTTTGCATCTCTCTGCTACATATTCGATATGCTGGTTGAACGTAAATCTCTTGTCGATTATTATGCCAAGATATTTAATCTGGTCGACCTGTTCTAACTGCTTATTATTTAAAAATATATGTATTTGTTTGTTTTCCCTTCGTTTTCTTCTTGTTATTAGAATATTATTTGATTTGCATTCATTGAATCTGGATTTATTGTTGTGGGCCCAGGATGTAATCTTTCTCATTTCAATATTTGCATAATTCTCAGCTTCGAGAACTGATTTTCTCTTTGTTATTACTATCAGGTCGTCTGCAAATGCTATTACTTTAGTATGTTCGGTGTAATCTAATCTAAGTATGGAGTTGTACTGGATGTTCCAGAACCCCGGACTACAGCAAGATCCTTGTGGGCAGCCTTTCGTTACATTTTTCTCTACTTTAGCATTGTTTACTGCTATATGTAGCTGTTCTTTGGTTAAAATAATTGTTTGCAAGCTTATAAAAGTTCCTTGGGCACTGGAATTCCCTCAGGGCTTTCATGATCCCCGGTCACCAGACCGAGTCAAAAGCTCCTTGGATATCCAAGCTTACTAGCACCAAATGCATGATTTCATTTAGATTTTCCTCGATGTATTCTTTTAGTGCCATCGCTGCGTCCACCGTGATAGTTTGAGGAGTGAAACCGAACTGTTTGTCTGACATAAGGTCTTTTGAGTTGACATGATGCATAATTCTGTTTATTAACAACTTCTCCAGTACTTTTCCTCCTGTGTTTAGGAGGCTTATTGGACGGAATTTAGTAACCTCCTGCTAATATTCTTTTCCTGGCTTTATGATAGGAATTAATCTTGCTTTCTTCCACTGTTGGGGGAAATTACCTCTCCTGACACAGTTATTGTATATCGATGTTACAAAGCTTGGTAGAATGTTCATAACTTGAAGTAAGATTCCACTCGTAAATCCGTCTTCTCCTGGGGATTTATTTGGGTCCATATTTTCTAAAATGTGTGCTATTTCTTGTTGGGTAAATTCGATATCATCTTCAGTTTCCAGGGGACGTTTATCATCTTCTCTAACTTGCTTGTGGTAGTTGTTGTCCGCTGTCTCGTCATCGTCTGATGCAAAATGATCTATCATATGCTGCAGTGTTTCTTGTAGGTCAGATGTATGAGAGCCGTCTGCTTTCTTTACAGTGGTTAAAGGTATTGTGTTTCTGGCTTTTCCAGACACTATGCGGTAGACTGCGTTCCATGGGTTGTTTGACGGAGTCAAACTACAGTAGTTTTTCCAAGACATAATTTTCTCCTTTGTTATAGTTCTTTCATATTTTCTTTTGGCCTCTAGATATTGATGCTTTCGTTGTTCTCTCAGCTCTTCGTTGTTTATAGTTCTCTGATATCTCCTTCTTGTAGCATTCACTCTTTTCCGCATTATGGTTAATTCTTCTGTCCACCATGGGAGAGATTTATTCAGGTGTAAGTTTTGTGTTCTGTTTGATATTCTGAAGTGCCTACTGTATACCGCTGTGATTATATCTTCGAACTCCCAGACTAGTTTTTGTGCATCCGGTTCTTCCCTAGCTAGGCCTACTACATGTCAGTCAAAAACTGACAGTGTGATTTGTGTTACATTTTTAAGTTTAAAACGAACTAACCGATGTTTAAAACTAACGGAAATATGACCTAAATGGTTAGTGTGATTTTTTTTGGGTTAGCGTTTTTAAATTTTAGACAGATGTGTGTAAATGTGAAGTAAGTACCCATCTTGAAAATAACAAAACAACGTTTCTGTAGTGTTACGTTTTTAAGTTTAAGATAGTTAATAATTCCAAGACATTCATCTTGAAAATATTGCAATAACAATAGACAGACGAGCATTCTTAAAAGCAATCCCGGAATCTCATTATTGAATGCTTTAGGATGAACTAATAAAGCAATGAACTGTTCAGCTACATGTCAATGGTAAACAACGCCGTTTTTGAAGTCTTAGTTGTTCGTATGCCAGTCTTTATAGATATTTTAATGAACTTAAGTTAGATATGTAATTTATAGAGGTGGTACAATTTAAAAGTTCAATTACCACGACATATTTTTTAAACGAGAAAATATAGATGAGGTAGTAGTAAAAGAATCTCGGTAAAACTGTATAAGTTAGTTTAACATACCTACCATTATACCATAATATACATATCTAGTTTTCAATATTTAAAAAGTCGTTTGAAAGAAAATAACATGTAGGCAATGAAAACCTCGTAATTCCATCAGTCATTGACAACCACATAACTCCAGTAGGCAGCACAGAAATATGTGATGCATAATCTGTTGAGAACACGACTTAAAATGTATTAACTTGACTTGTATTCTGTAGTAAATATGTGGGAACTATTGCTTATCAATTTTCATAATTATTTAAACAGTTATTTGTTTCTCCTGTAAAATTTAACCAAAATGGAGTTACGAGGTTTTCATTGCCCACTATCGATATATAAATATTGGGTGTATTAACAGAATGAGATTATTCCTCTTTGAAACCAACTGATCATTTTCGGTATTCTTTATTATTTACCCGGAAATAAATGTGAATATATGAAGATATCACAAGAAAAAGGAGTTAGTAAAGTCAACAAAAAGTACTTCGTTTTCGTTCTGTATATTCATGTTTTAAGTTTCTTAAACTTAAAACTTCTAATAAAAATAACTCGTCCTAATCTTGAATATTTAGTCTTTCCATTAAATCGTTTTTAGTGTTAAAATTTCCGAATTACGACCATTATTGCAATTGAAATATCAGCAGGACTATTGTCAATTGAAGGTATGAAATGCCTCCAACAATACGTAAAATAGCTGTGGATAATATAGTACACGGTTTCCCAACCTGCGGTTTGCGAACCCCGAGGAGATTCGCAAAATATTTCAGGATGTTCGCCAAAACTTTTTCTGTAATGACCGGTTTCAAGGTTAGACCTATTACTGTTTCCTTCATTTCTGCGGCATAATAATAATAATAATAATAATAATAATAATAATAATAATAATAATTAAATTTTATGTATGCCGACTGTATATGTACAGATCTATTTAAAAGTCAGTTGTTCATCCAATTCAAATCGTTGTGGAACGGGTTCGCGAGTCGAAAAAGGTTGAGAACCGCTGATATAGTACATTTTATTTTGTTTATACAGAAAATATGAAAGAAAAAGATTTAGATATATTTTGAATTTCAATATAAACAGTACTTCGAGAGTGAAAGATAGGGCATTGTCTTTCTTCTTCTTTTTCTTCACGGTTTAGGCTTTATAATTTCTTATTGGCAGAAGCGACCATGTTGTAAAGTGAGTAGAAGTTAAGTATACGGTACACGGGTATCTCAAAAAGAGAAAGATTTGTTCCTGCTCCTGGATTGCCTAAGTAGCACAATGGTTAGTCCACCAGCGCGTAAAGCTAGAAATCTTGGGTTCAAATCCCGGTTTAGGCAGAAATGTTTATCTTTAGTTGTATTACACACACACACACACACACACACACGCACACGCGCACGCTCACGCACGCACGCATGCACATAGCATTCTGCCCAAGAGCAGGTCTTTCACTGCAAACTCAGCATTATCCACTCTTTCCTTAACTCAGCTTTACGTCCGGAGTCTTTTAACGTGGAAAGACTCATCGTGCCATATTTGCAGCTTTACAAGGATATATAGGTGCGGTATCTTCTCGTTTCTTTCCACACCCTACTCCCTCTTTTGCATCTTAAAATCTTAAAAAGATTCTGCGGGTCCCCAACTTGGAGGTGAGGAGAGTGGATTTGGCTAAGTTAGACCCTCCGGACTTAACCGAAATTCACCCCACAGGTTAAATATTAGTTCCATTAGGGTTTTTGACCAGATCAGAGATCCGGAAATCCCAATTAGCGTCTGCCCCATATAGGCCTATATATATATATATATTATATATAAGGCTTAAAATGTTTGATATCTTCCTGACCCCATTTCAATGTTATATAACTAATCTCCGTTCTTCTCTATTTATTCCTCTTTCTTCCATTATTCTGACTACTCCTCCTATCCTTGTTAGTCATTATAGCATTGAAGATACCTACTTGCCCAGGCTTGTACTGGCCCAGGATTGATTTTCAGACCGTAAGTTACTAATCAAAAGTTGTTGTATTTCGACCCCTCTACAAGCTCCTGAAATTATGCGCTACTTTTTGGATCACCCTCTATATATCCTCGGGTTTTTACAACTGCTGCCGTCTTCCCGTGCCAAACCTCCATTGTTGCATTTGTTTTGGAAGCAAGTTCGTTATATAACAATCAATTAAGAAAAGTAAGGCCGAATTTTTTAATCAGCAAAATCAGGCGATTAGGAGTAGAGGAGAGTTAAACCTGAAGCTTAAATTTAAAAAAATCTCCAGAGGCCGCAATTTTCGATTTTTCTCAACGAAACTCGGCATATGGCATTGAAATAAAAAAATATTTTCCCCCACAAAGTCAGCGAAATTCCACCATTACGAGTAGGAGTTTATGAGAAAACACTAATAAAAATCGCTCTAGCGGTCGGCAATTAATTTTTCTCGGAACATAAATGAATATGCCATGGTGCGATAGGCCTAGAAATGCGCTTGGTCTACCAGCCGGCTGCAGACCTCAATCCACACGTGTTAATCAAAGATGTAGACGATCATCCAGCCAGTGTAGGGGGTGACGTGTGGTCAGCATGTCGGGTCCCCCAGCCGTTATAGCTGATCTTCTCAACGAGGAGCAGCTATTTATTGTAGCTACCCAAATGTCTCGCGTTGCTGGGTGGGCACTGGTCCCATACTGGCTGAAATTCCATGAAAACATTTCTTTCCCCAAACCAGCGCAAGTCCCGTAGCTCCGCGCCAAGGAATCTTCCCTTAACCACTTAGCTACGAATACATACAATTTATGATAAGTAAAACCACTAGTTATTTCCAATTTATGTAGAGGATTTGGAAGTCAGGAGTTATATTTGTTAGGATTATTTAACGAATAAAATTAAGCTGTTTACTCAAAAATCATTAAATAAATGAAGTTATTTTTAAAATATTTGTATATTTAATGTAAACGGCGATGTTTGAAAACAAATGAGAAATGTTTGGATATGTTTAATTTGTTCATCCACTGCAACTAGATCATATTATTTATTGCCATATAGGATCGCAATATTGTAAGAATGCATCCTAGTGTAGAAAAAATGAAACACAGCAAACTGTATATTATAACCAACATTATAGGCTATTAATTTTTTTAGGAAACAACTCCGTAAAATCATTATTTAAAAACACGATTATTGAAAATTAATATAAAATTATAGAATATTCACCTGAAAGGTCCGTCTCCTCAACTTAATTAATCATTTAACTGTAGCGCTTTCGGGACTTGTCCCATCATCGGCAGGATTTTGAATCCGAGATCTCTAATTTTATACGTTAGCGTCTAACCAACTGACGTACTCATGAATACTAACAAAAACATTTATGTATATTATTCTCAATTTTGTGGAAAGCAACGGGAAGCTACCACACCTACAATTCCCTAGTAAAGCTGCAAAGCATAGCTTGAAAATGCTATGATTGCAGTGAAAGACCTGCCCTCAGACAGAATTACTATGGATGGATGGATTCTCAATTTACACGAGAGGCAGTGGGATATCGTTCCAACTGCCATCTAGTGAAAAGATGGACAGAACAACTGTGAGGCGGAACAGGCCTTTTGCCTAGCCTGTTAAGTGAAGAAGAAGAAGAAGAAGAACTGTTATAAAGTTAAAGTAATAAATTTAATTTCAGATGAAGCATTGTGTGTATATATATATATATATATATATATACACACACACACACATATATATATATATATACACACACACACACACACCCACATCCACACACACACCCGCACACACACACACCCACATCCACACAACACACACATACCCACATACACACATACCCACATACACACATACCCACATACACACATACCCACATACACACATACACACATACCCACATACACACATACCCACATACACACATACCCACATACACACATACCCACATACACACATACACGCATACACGTCCCGCGCCGTAGCCGATTTATTTAGGCAGGAAGCCTTGGCGCAGGGCTACGGGACTTGCGCTGGTTCGTCCCCATGGGGGAAGACATTTTCTCATGGTATTTCGGCCAGTATAGGACCGGTGTCCACCAAGCGTCGTGAGGCATTTGGGTAGCTACAATAAGTAGCGGCTCCAGGTTGAGAAAACCAGCTATAACGGCTGGGGGACTCGACATGCTGACCACATGTCACCCCTATACTGGCTGATGATCATCTACCTATGTGATTGACACATGTGGATATGAGGCAGCAGCTGGATGGTAGGCTAAGGGCCTTCTAGGCCTGTCGCGCCAGGAGTATATATATACACATACACAAACACAAACACACGCACACGCACATACACACACAGATATGCGTGGTGTGCGTGCGCAGTCCCTCTAGATGACCTGTCAGAGCCTTGCATGAAGGGACATAAGTCATGTGAAAGGAGAGAGAAATTAATACAGATAAATGTATCTCGTGTCTTTTATTACATATGTTTGGGATATACGTATTATTCGCTGTGGCTGGTTATCTGCAGCTATTGAGAAAACACAGTGCGAGGTGAATTGGCAAAAACTGTATTTAACGAGGTTGTGAAAGGCTGAGGTAGAATTTGAGCGATGTGCTAGGTACGTGACATCTGCTGTAACATGAAAAATTACTTCGCTATCAATGAAATTTTCCGATAAAACTTGATGTAACAAGAGCATAATATTGATTTTGTGTTTGATAAAGCTTATTTTTTATTCTTTGTTATATTTTATCGTCTGTGTTGCAATGGTTAGCGGAGTCTCGGTTATTTCTCCGATATAATATTTCTTTAAGTAGGCCTATATTGTTTGTAAAAAGGAACACTCAGCCTATCAAGTATAATTTGACGTAAGAAGAACTGAAATTCGGTCAATGAAACTGTAATTAAGATTGAAGGATTGCTTCAAGCTATTCCTATGACTCCCTGTGCTAACATATGCTAGCCTGTGACAACAATAATTTCAATAGACCCTTGAAAATAGTCATGCCACAGATTTGTCGGCTCTTTCATGCCCAGTATTGAATCACAACGTTTATGATATGATATATTAAAATTGTATTTAAATAAAAATTATACTTAACCATATTCATGGTACCGATATTTTATTGACTATTTATCTCATAGATCGATAAAATTGCCTCTTCCTGTTGATAAAATGGTCTCTTCCTGTTCGTAATGAGAGATATCTCCGCAAATTAACTTCTTTGACAAGGATATCGATTCAATAATGTACAATCAATATGGTACACCAAGAAACGCCAAAAGAAAACAACTTAAAACATTACCAGAAAAGAAGAAAGGTTAGTTCTGTTGCTCTAAAAAAATTATCAAATGTTGTATAATGAATCTGCATTTTGTTAATAGTTATTTCTTATACAATCATCTGTTACTGATTTTTCCCAATCCCAAAGAGATTTAATAGGAAAGATATGCTATTTATAACTTTACAGCCGGCTTAGAAATCGCCCGGAAGTAAGATCGGAATACATAACCCCACATTTGATAAATATTAAACATTTTAATTATTTTTACACGCTTTATATTAGCTTGACCTGTATCAATCTATCTATGTGACGGAACCTTTCAACGCGATTTTCACCCACTTAAAATCATTGGATCGACTTGAAACTTTGTATACTTGTAAAGGATCCGTGACAATACAATAATTTCATATTTGTTTCTAAAATCCTGGCCAGAATAATCAGAAAATAAAAAAGTGTCTTTGTATCTATGTAACGGAATCTTTGAACACGATTTTCACCCACTTAGAAACATTGGATCGACTTGAAACTTTGTGTAGTTGTAAATGACCCGTGACAATACAATAATTTCATATTTTGTTTCTAAAATCCTGGCCAGAATCATCAGAAAAAAATGAAAACTGGTATAATAGGTTGCAGACTTGTCGACATTTTAGTCAATCGTCGTGAGAGCTCAGTTGGTAGAGCGGTGAACTGTAGTGGTATATAATTTCTGTAATCCATAGGTCGCTGGGAGGGGTCTTTTTAGAAGAGTATTACTTTTAGCTCATATTACAATAGTATCGAATTTAAAGATATTTACATTTTTATCTTATTCTGTAAAATATTAAAACTAAAAAATAAAAAAATAAATAATAGTTTTAAAAAACTAAAACAACACGCTTTATTAGAAAACCGAACTTAAAAAATGAAAAATAATTATTATTTCCAACACGCTTGGGAAAAAAATTAAAGTGGTCAACAAAAAAATAATCTCCAACACATATAGAATATAACTAGAGTTATCAACAAAAAGAAAATAACTTTACCATAAAACGCGTGGGGTGCTTTCTATGATTTTTACATTTTCTTCTTAGAGACTTTACTTTTACCAATATCTGTTTATTATCAAATATATTAATTGATATAGAGCACCCCACGCTTTTGATGGTAAAATTATTTTCTTTTTGTTGATAACTCTAGTTTTATTCTATATGCGTTGGAGATGATTTTTTTGCTGACCACTTTAATTTTATCCCAAGCGTGTTGGAAATCAAAATTATTTTTAATCCTTTAGTTCGGTTTTCTAATAAAGCGTGTTGTTTTAGTTTTTTAAAACTATTATTTATTTTAGCTTCTGATGTATTATTTCCTAAATAGTCACTCCCAATCCAACGCGAGGTTGGATTTTCATAAGGCAAAATCACTCGCGACTTTGTCAGAAAAACAGAACCTCTTGTTAGATTACTGTTGATAATTTGTCTTTTGTTTCATTTACGCATCTTGAAAATTTTAGACTGTCTATTAATTGCCAATGAAATTGTTTTATTTTATTTTTCATCGTAGTTTCTGTGTAACTAACTAAAACTAACTCACTGACACTATCGAACCCGTAGGTTTATGGCCGCGCGGACATTAGCTCTCCATAAATCCGTATCCCGAGCTAATGTTTTTTAGTCATCCTCTGGGTAATCTACTTCCATCAAATCATGGTTAATGTTATTGTCCCTCCTCACTCTTGGTCTACCAACTGGGCGTTTTCCCCTCTGGTTTTCATACAAGAAGCTTCCATGTATCTCTTTCATTCCCAATTCGTGCCACGTCCTGTCTTTCGCAGTATACGAGACTTAACTGTTCTTATTATATATGGCTTTCAATAAATACCATGAAGCTCACTGTTTTATAGTCTTCTCCATTCACTTGTCTGTTCATCTTTCTTTGGTCCAAAAATGTTGAATATTATTCACAAATACTTGTAATCTTCTTTCCTACCTTAAAGTAATAATCCACGTTTCGCATCCATATAACTGGAAGAGTAACAGTTTAATATATTCAATTTAACGTTTTTTTAAAAAGGAGTTGGGACGACAAGGGACCCTGTTATGTTTAATAGGATGCATTTGCAGAATTGAGCATATGTTTAATTTATTTGTGCATATCATTCCTATTTGTAATTATTATTCATAGAGTAAGATAAAATAAATTATTGGCTTACGTTAAAGATATAATACTGTTTATATATTCGCAGTTAATTATATTGTGCTCACATGTCAGTGATTAATACATATTCTTTTTGAAATAATGTAATATTGTAAATATATTAGTTAAATTCACCTTCAGCTATTAAGAACTTTTAATTATGGGTAATGTATATTTTGTAAGACTTTTTGTATATCTGTTTATTTAGGGTCATATAAAACATAGTTCAGGTTAAGTGAATGGTATGACCTAAATACCTTAATTCTTCTTCTTTCTTAGCACTACGGTCCATTGTTTGACCTTGGTTTCCTTTAAGACAAATGCCTGTTCCTGTCTATCCAATCCCTTACTTCCCTACCTCTTTACTCCCATCAATCTCAAGTCCTCTTTCACATCATCCATCCATCCATCCATCCATCCATCGGAACCCCGGTCTTCCTCTTTTTCTCCTTCCCTCTGGTTTTTCATTCAAAATGCTTTTGACCATCTTTGCGTTTTCCATTCTCAAAACATGGCCTAACTGTTCGAATCTACGCATTGTCACAGTAGCAGACTGCTATATATAATTAATTAAAAACAATATATATTTATATAATTATATATATATATAGATATATTTTATATATATATTACTTGTGGTTTACTTTAATTCTCCAAAGTCCATTTTCTACGTAATTCACCAGAGTCCATTTTCTACTTAATTCCAGTGTAATAAATAAAAATAGATAAATCTGTAACATACGCAAGTTATGTAATTGAATCGGTATATTTTGAATTACCATCGTTAAGAAAATTCTGAAATTGTCATAAATCTAACAAAAATAAATGTTTAAAATTAATTAAAACACGATATAGTTCCCCTTACTCAGAATGTGTCGACCTAGATTAAGGTGAAATCATAATATTCAGATATATGTTATGGAAATGGAAATTGAAGATATGAACTTGATTCAGTTAATTGAGAAAGGGATAATTGTAGAGCCTTATTGAATGCTGCATTGAATGTCCGGGTTTCATGATGCCAATTTAATTACACACCATGATTAGGTCCGTATAACTGTATAGAGCTTCAAAATGCAGATAGATCGAGAACTTCGACTTACTACATGTAAGAGAACTTATATAAAAATATTTTTGTTCAAATATCAAGGCCATATCCAATTGATCCTTCCTGGATATAAGTTGAGAAGAACATACACCATATTTAGAAATTGCACGAGTGGATATAACAAGTTAGTAGAAATTGCTATAATCCCAAGTAAGCTCTCTATATACGTCATTCGAGTCGATTGAAGCATGATTTTCTTGTCTTTGTGTGAAATGCTATTTTCCTTTGAAGTACATGAACCGATATTAATTTGAGTTGTTGCCATAGAAACCGACTTTTACAAAAAATCCTCTCTGTCATTCTCACACAATACGTAGGCCTATTCAAGCCTCTGAAAGTAATCTGTCTTGTCTAGCATAATTATCCTCATTTCTAGATGTTATACGAGTTTTGGTGCTGTCATCTTTATTTTCACTGGTTGAATTAGCCTATAAGAATAAAAATAAACAAATTAAGAGTCAGGTACATCCACAAGTATTTCTCTCAGTATACCAAATATTACAGATAATTAACACTCATTGGCACTGTCGGACCTGGAGTTCATGCTCACGCAGACAGACTCTCCATCCGTCTCTATCCTAAGCTAATATTTTCTTTTATCTTGGCTTGCCTACTGGGTGCTTCCCATCTAGCTTTTCTACAAGAAATTTCCATGCCGCTTTTTATTTCTATTAATTATACATTATATTTTCTGCCTATCGTAATCTAAGGGACATAACTGTTCTTATTACACTGTTGTGTAGTTTTCTCAATTCGCTTGTCTCATCTTCTCTCCTACTGGGTGTTTTCCTTCTAACTAACTTACAGGAAGTTTCTCTCCAACACCTGTCTAATCTTCTCTCCACTGGGTCTTTCTTTCTGACTTTCCTACAAGAAGTTTCCTTGGCCCTCTTTCGTTCCCCAATCATGCTACAGTATGTCCTACTCACCATCGTCTACCAGACTTAACTTTCTTATTATAACTGTTTACGTAGTTTTCTTCTTTCTCTTTTCATCTATCTTATCGTCTTGGTTTAAAAATTTCCCTATGCACTTTATTCGCAAATACTCGTTACTTTTTCCTCATTTATATAAGTAGAAGAATTGCCATTTTATATATTATTAGTTTAATATTTTTGAGAGAAGTTAGGACAACAAGAATCCCTACAACGTATAACAGTATGCGTTTCCATAGTTAAGTATATATTTAATTACTTTTAGTAATTTAACTCTACATGTGACCATATATTTGGTTTTATTGATATCTACTTTCACTCTAGTTTCTTAGTGTTATTTGGTATGTGGTTGCCTTTTAGTATTTCCTCACTATCAGCTAATAATACGTGAGATGTTCAATAAATAATGCACATACATTTAGTTCTCGACTGCCTTTCATTGGAAAAAACAATACTTTACAGAATGCATCTACAATCCTTCCTTTGTACCTTCACGAAGTATCATTGTTTTCTGATAGATGATTTAATTTATTTGTGCGAAGCAGGAGGTAATTTTTACAGACGCTTATAAAATGTCTGATGATGTTCGAGTGTCAGCGGGAGAACCAGACTGTCAGTTCTCCCGCTCTCGGGAAGGCCACGTGATGCTGTGACACCGGATGCAGTTCAACACGCTGATAAGCTTATTCTGGACGAAGACGAGTAACAACTAAACAACTTGTTGCTCAACTAGGCATCTCGGTTAGTGCCAAAACAATTATCCACAGCTTAGCCTATTCAAAGATTTGTGCCTAGTGGGTTCCTAAGTATCTAAGTGACGACCATGAGGAATAAAGAAGGGCCATTTGTGCAGAGTTACCTGGACATAACGAAGCTGACGCAGAGTTCTTATCCAAGATTGTCACATAGCTTAAGACATGGATTCACCATTTCGAACTTGAGACCAAACGACAATTCATGTAGTAGCTTCACAAAAATTCCCCTAGGAAGAAAAAGTTTAAATCAGGACCCTCAGCCGGCAAGATTATGTCCACATTCTTTTGGGATTCTGGAATAGTGACTCTGATTGACACCTTGCTAGCTGGTGAAACAAACTCTGAGGTTTAAGCCAAGACTCTGAAGAAGTTGAAGTAACGATTTAGGCGTGTTCATCAGATAAAATGTTAACCAAGTTTTCTCCTCTAACACGATAACGCGAGGCCAATCACTAGCTTCCTCACCCGTCGAGAGATCACAAAGCTTGTATGGACTTACCTCTTCCTTCGTTCTACAGTCCGGATCTTGATCCTTCTGACTTTCATCTGTTTGGGCCCCTAAATGATGCTATCCGAGGGAACCGATGTGATGAACAAGTTATAGTAGACGTCAGGATGTGCCTGAGAGCGTGACCAACTGAATGGTACCAAACTGCCATACACGCATTGACGACATCTACATGACATAAGGCCATAGATTTAAAAGAAGACTATGTGGAATAAAGGAACCCGTAACCAATTAATTGGGGAATAATATATTATATTTAGATGTGTAATAAAATAAACATTCAGTAAAAGAAAAAAGTTCATTACTTCTTGAACGAAGTAGCACATAATCAGCATATATCAACAGCAGATTGAGTTGTACGCCCTCTTTCTCCTCTAGAGATTTGATGTATGCTCAGGTACAGAATTGAACAGCAGAGCAGATTGCGTATCCTTGCTTTAACCGATCATCATTTCAGAAGTATCTGAAAAGTATTTGCCTACCATTATCCCACTACCTGTGCGATTTAGACATATTAGAATGAGTCTAACTCTGTAAGAATTCCTAATTATAGCAGAATACTATACGTACAATTTCTCTCTATAAATTAAATCGTATATTTTTGTTTTTGAAATCTACGTATACTTAAGGTTCAGTGCCATCATATGCTTATTTATATTTTAGAATCTGTATTTTGCTAAAAATCTAATTTAATCTAAATCCAAGTTAATGAACACATATTATGTCGTCAATAAAACGAGTAAGTTGAAAGTATTGAAATAGACTTATTCTTGTTGCAATCAGTTGTACGAGAATCTCCTTTCATATATTGGTATGAAACTGATCCCTTCATTAATTTGTAAGGCTCTTTCACGAAATCATATAATAAATTGATGTATCTTGTTCATCAATTCGCCTCTCCTGGTTTTATGTATTCTGCTGGTATTCTGTCTGAACACGATGTTTAATACAACTTTAATTTTTCTACCGCTATTTCAACCTCTAAAGTACTCGGGTCTGTGACTAATATTTCTCCTGTCTATAAATCATCCTCTTTAATATTATGTTTTACATATTCATTTAGTGGTTGAGGAAAGTATTTCTTTAACTATTTAATATATTCTTGTGAATTGCAATCATATTTCTATTTTCATTCCTAATTATATTTGTTTTAGCCTGAAGCCCTTTCTTTTCTCCGAGGTTCCTATCTTTCGCGTTCATTTAAAGATTATTTTTCTTTTCTCTTAAATATGTGGTTTTTATACCACGTATACTTTCATTATTCTTTAATATTTTCCACCTTCTTAACCAAGCTAATTAGTTAATCAAATTATAGTTATTATTATTATTGATTTTTTCCTAGTCAACTCTATATTGTGTAGCGTATGCCTATTATATATTATTAATCAACAGTTAGATAAATCATAATTGTTATCATATATGTACAAATTAACCTTGGTGAAGTGAACTTCATCAGGTAAAATAAACAAAACATATAAAATACTAGCGGAGTCTTGCCGGATGTTATCCAAAATTTCTAAATTTCTTCGTTTGTCTTATATTGGCAATTCATTTTTTTGCTATTTTTTTACAGTGTTAGTACAAATTATTTGATACTGACGATTTCATAGTATTTCTTATGGTCTGCTATTCTCTATTTGTATCAGTCTTCTCTTCGGTTGACATATTTTTGGGTGAAATATCCAGTATTTCCAGCCTTTTCACAATTTTGACTTGTCATTCCCAGCTCGTTATTTTTCAATTTTTTATTAAAATTTTCAGAATCTCCTTTTGAGTTTGTAACTCTCATAAATGATACACGTTTTATAATTTTAATCCTGACTAGATGATTATTTGAATTGCAGTCTGTCCTCCAAACTGACCTATAGTCGATATTAATTTATGTAAAATAATTTAAGAGTATTTATCTACCAATACATGATCTATCTTGTTTTGTGTTTCACCATATGGAAAAACCAAACTTATCTATGTATATCGTTATGTTGGAAAATTGTACTCTTAACAATGAGATTCTTTAATGTGGACAATGGCGACTGATCTAACCCTCGTGTCGTTACTAACATTATGAAGATTGAATTTGTCTATTGTTTGTCTAAATCTGGTTAGTGGAAGACAAGGACTTTTGACCTTAACTCTGCTGCCTTATGTAAAACATTATTATTATTATTATTATTATTATTATTATAATATTTTTCCGTCGCACTTTTGGATTAAAATCTTCTGAGAGAGTTTTCTTATGGTCAGAGCGAGGACATAAATCCGCTGACGGAAAAAAATAAAGTTATTGGCGATGCAGTCATCGCTGCAATCAGACTCAGAGAATTATGATTCATTCACTGTGACACTGAATTAGTTTGATAGTTGTACCGTACAGATACATGAATGCTATTTTCTGTTAGCTCCATGCTTGATTAGGCATGTCTTTACCTCAAGTGAATATAAATTAAATCAGTTATTTGAAGATTTAGTGGAGATCATTTCATAACGAATGGCAAAAGTGCAAGTAGGCTTAAGTTATGTTAAAAAAAACAGAAATTGTAAAGAGAAACGAAACTTATTGAACAACACAGCGGCACTGAACATACAAACTAGTTGTTACATTTTTAAATAAAGTAGAAGAAGTAAATGGACATTTACCATTTTAATTTTTCGATTATACGTATACTTGTATGTTTTCACGTTTCGTAACAGCCTACTGCCCTTAAGTGTTCAAATAATTTGAATTTCTTTGTATTTTTATTTTATTTTGTGTTTATTTGATAGTTTCAATATTTGTATTATATAGATAAACATCCATTTTGAGTGTAATAAAATTCCGCATTTACTCGAGTAATTTCCCCCTTTTCAAGATTTAGGAGCGAAAATTCGAGGGGGAAATTATGCAATGATTATAAAAATATCAGTACACTTTCACAATGTAGAACACTATCAATTAGACATCTACGGTAATTCCATCATGCCCATTGAACTTTACTCCCAAAGACATTTTGAGAAATTGAAAGAATAAGTTTTATTTAATGTTGCTCTATTTTCAGACACTCAAACCATACAAAATATAATGGTACGTTAGATCACAATGAAGGTGAGTTTCACTCCGTTTTCCTTGGCGAAATTTACTACTTGTGACTTAAAATTTGCAGTGTAGCTGTTATACTTTCTTTCCATAGTTGAGTTTAACCACACTGACGCTGTGACGGAACAGCACTGTTACCAATGCACAATGATACCTAACTCTGTTCAGGCTGACGATAACACAGATGTGCAGGTGATAGAGACTGCAGGTATCGTTAGGTCGTTGTAGAAAGGGATGAATTCGACCTTGGGGTGTCCATGAATTCCTCTGTATTGTACTTGAAATCTTCATAAGAGTGTCCGAAGTTGTAATTGAAAATATCGGAGGTGAATTAAAAAAAAATATATATGAAAAATCAAGGGATAAATTACGCGAGACGGTCAATTATGCGAGTAAATAAAGTTTCTTATATATTTTCGTGCGAATAAAACAATTTAATTCTTCAGAGAATATGCATTATCGAACAAAGGAAAATATGTCATCGCATATGCTTATTTCTATCTTTACTCAAAAGTCCTGCCCTGTATATATTTTATTAAGAAAACGAACCCAGAATTTTTACTTTGAAGAGCTCCTCACTAACTGAGCTAAGCGAATACTGTTATAATTTTAAGTAAGTGTTCTTTTACAATATACCAATTAGCACGTAATGACTTAACTAGGATTTATGCCCTAGTGAAGAAACTTAAGCATATTTTTAAGGTTGTTTCTTATTGCCGTTTTCATCATCATCATCATCATCGTCCTTTCAAATATTAGGCCCAGTGGCCCGTTACGGTCTCCCGCCATCTCCGAAAAGGTCGACCTACAGATCTTCTGCCTCGAGGAATGTAGTGAAGAATTTGTTTTGGTATTCTGTGACGATTCATACGCTGAATATGGGCTAGCCAATTGTTTCTATATTCTTGGAGGTATTCAGATATAGTTTTCATTAGCTTTAAAATTAACTTTCTTCCATTTATATGTGAAAGGATATTGATGAAAAGCGTCTTTGTTGCTAGTTGTGCAGTGACGTTCTTGGTTCCTTCAACGAAAATGGTAAATTTGAATTTCAATATCACGTTATGTATATGTCATGGATATGTGTATATTGCCGGTGCTACTACATGGATCACAGGCATTGTCAGTAACCAGGACAAAAATAACCACGATAGAAATCTGTCAGAGGAAAATGGAGCAGGAGATACTCGATGGATAAGAAATCAAGACATCCGCAGGTCACCGATTATGGAAAACGCAGGTAACTAGCAATACAGGATGTTTCTAAATTAGACCGAGAAATTTTGTGATCAGATAGATAACCTTCATTGAAGCATATTTTGTTAAGGAACCTATGGGCTGATACGCTTCATTTCAGGGCTAGAGGGATCTTACAGGTAGGGTTTGAAGGAAACGGATAAACACTCTTTTCAGTCCAAGAGGGGCTTGTCATTACTACTATCGCTTGGTTTGTTTACTTCCGGAGCTCAGTAGCATTCGGAACCTATTACAGCAAGTTTGTTTACATCCATTGGTACAATCTATTGGATAGATAGGGATGGCACGCTCGCCTGACCTGATCTGCTTAGATTTCGTTTTGTGGAGCTACATGAAGGAAATGGTTTATGAAACCGATATTGACTCTGAAGATGATCTTGTAGCACGACTTTCAGCGCAGCAGCTGAAATAAGGGAAAGCCCTTGCATCTTCGGAAGAAGAAGGGCACCTCGATGCACTGTTCATGGATGTCAATGGACATGTGTTCCAGCACTTGTTGCGATGGGACAATAAACTGGATCCTTCCTGACAATGCAACACAGTAGTGAGTTCTTTTTTTAAGAATCAAGTACGTTTTGTTTCTGCTTGTCTGTAAAATATTTGGACTAACACACAAAATAAATGTGACACAGAATAACTTGATATTTGCACTACCTACTTCCTTCCACCCCTTCCTCTAAGATCCCTCTTCTAATGAAACGGAGCGTCACAGCCTATAGGTTCCTTAACAAAATATGCTTCAATGAAGGTTAACTATCTGCTCCCAAACTTTGTTGGTCTAATTTAGAAACACCCTGTATATTCAAAGCGGAGTTGGGACGACATATGCTCAGAATTAACCCAATAAATGGACATGCATTGTGACCGTGTATGAACCTAGGTCAGGAAATAGGAGCATGGGGAGTCAAAGATGCGATGGTGGGATGTTTTTAAGTTCAAACTAGGGAGCGTGTGGTCTAGAATAAGGGTAGAAAGGCAAAAGTGGAAGGAAGCTATGAACATTGAAAGACCTGTGTGAAGAAGTCTTTAGTGCCACGGAAATGGGTGGCCCGAGGAACTCTCTGTAAGCCACCCTGTAACAGGAGGTCTTTGCGAGCATCTGAATGTTAATGGGCTAATTCTGATTGTTAATTGAATATTGATTTATAGTAGAATTGCGTGGCATTATAAAATATGGTAAGAAACTCAACAGGTTTGATGTTTGTAGTAAAGTCATGTTAATGCTATGGGAGAGCTTTCAAATATCTAATACAGGTGCCATTGTTAACAGATTAAAAATCATACACCCCTCGAAGAACTAATTGGATTGACGTTATCGTTTGAGATCAATCATCATCATCATCATCATCATCAGCATCATGGATTAGATCTGCTGGTCTGTTCCAATTTCATGTTAGAATTGGTCTATCCATCTTTTACTGGGTCTTCCAACATTTCTTCGTCCTAGTGGTTTGTAATGAAGAATCTGTTTCGGAATTCTATTGTTATCTATTCTATTGATGTGGTCCATCCACTCATCTCTGTATTGTGTAATTCTACTTAATAGTTTGAATATATTCAGTTCTCTTCGTATATCCTCACTTCGCCTTTGATCCATTATTGTTTGTTCAAATCCTGACGTTGACCTACATAACATATTTTCGGGGGTTTCCAGAGTCGTCGAGGCAAATGTTGGGTTTGAATTTTATTACCAAGGCCCCATTACATCATATTTTTTATATTATCGTTTTAAAAACTAGACACGATGTTACATTAGCTATTAAAAGTGTCTATATAAATAAGAAAGGAAATAAATCAATAAACTTATACCGAGAACACTAGACTACATTCAAAATCACTGCCTACTGAATACAATCAAAGATTCTATGCGAGCTATAACTTTAGATGTTAAAGTGTTCTAAATAAGAATGCAATTAAAAAGTTCGCTCCTCAGGAATTACGTAAAATAAGCGAAATCTCAGAATTTATGGTCCTATTTTGTTGGTTTACGGATCATATGTCTCTTTTGTTAAATTATAGAAACTCAATTTTTGATGCCAGCTAAGTGTCGAACTGCAATGAAAACAAATCGTACATAACCGTAATATATTATCCATTTGCATATTGTTGCATAATTTGACACTAATTCAAATAATATCTACCGATTTATTTTTCCTGTACTTTATTAAAACTATTAAAAAAATTGAATGAATGTTTCTTACAGGATACATTGCTAATTTAAGGGTTAATTAAATTGTGTGATATACATTTCGACGAACGAAAGATGACGTTTGCTACAGTCTACTTTTAATTTTAGGTTTCAGGTAAATCCCCACTTCTAATAGTCCGATTTCGCTGATGTTTGGAGAGCATGATCTAAGTTTTGTTGTGAAACATAAAATATTGCGATCGCTAAAGCGATTTTTAAATTTTAGTTTCATGTGAACTCCTAATGGCCCGATTATGCTGATTAACGAACTCAACTTTTTTTTATGATGATCTTGTAGAAGATTTCCGGACTTGTAGTTCCCCGACGTTTCGCCAGAGACTGCATCCGACATCCTCAAGGGTTGTCTCGAGACTGGCAATTTTGTCGACACCCGCCCTATTTATACATTTATACCCGACGTGTATACATAGGGCGGGTAGTCGACAAAATTGTCAGTCTCAAGACAACCCTTTAGGATGCAGGACGCAGTCTCTGGCGAAACGTCGGGGAACTACAAGCCTCAAGACCACGGCCAACAGCCCGGAAATCTTCTACAAGATCATCATAGTAACTCTGGCCATGAAAGCCTAAGTCAATATATCAACTTTGTTTGTTTTAATTAGTTGCTATATGCCAAGTTTGGTTTCGAGGAAACACATATTGCGGCCCTAGAAATTTAACGGTCACTCACATACATACATACATATGCATATATATATAACTTTTAGCGAATTCCGAAGGATTTTTTGAGATCTTCACCGATCCTATCTAGAAATACCCAAAATTGTCATGACCGAAAAGTGGGTGTGTATATATATATATATATATATGAAATGTGTGTATATGTATTATATATACATACATTTCGGTCATGAGAATTTTCGGTATTTATAGGTAGGATCGGTGAAGATCTGAAAAATTCCATCGGAATTCGCTAAAATTCTTGCTGAATAATTGTCTATCCTCTTTAATTTCGCTAGATCTTCATGAACTTTTACTAGATAGACTCTTGAATGATTAAAATCTGATGTGCAGTCCTTCTCATTCTATCTAATCTTCCTAGTTGTTTGTAAAAATCAATTATTATTATTATTATTAGTAGTAGTTGTGGTGGTGGTGGTAGTATTATTAGTAGTAGTGGTAGTAAAACAATCCAAGTCCCTTTGAATTGATTAATCAGCTTGAAATCAATGGCTTGCGTAACAGCCTCTCATCGGACGATACTCAATAACTTTCACTATTTTCTCCTAATCGTTAAGTGATATTCTGAAGCTTGCCGCACTTTTAATAGTGATGCTCTAAAACTTGCCGCACTTCTATGAAACTGAAGTCTCAAGCTATGTTATCTATAAAGTACACTTGAATCGATTACAACAAATTGCCAAAATAAATTAAGACATAATTGTAGCGTCACCTTTTGAAAATAATTAAGAAAATTAAAAATATATATAAAATATATATCACAGCAAATCAACAAAAAATTGACAGAACGACTAAGCAGTAATCTTAGCCTCAAAAAGGAAGAAGAAGAAGAAAACAACCAGTGAAGCTTATTTTGATAATTTAAGGGTACAAAAAATATAAATATAAATTATCCTTGAAACCCAGAAAACGTACATTTAATTGTATATATTCATACTTCCTTATCTGTGCAAAACTTTGGGAGAAAATCAATCGCATAACCTAGGCTACATCTTTTCTGTTTCACACTTATAAATGCTTTTCACGGACTATTTAACTCATGCCCCAAATGGGAGTCAATGACCAATCACGTTACAATGATTTTTTATTTACAACCAATCACAGTCGTATATCGCCTAGAATTTACCAACTAAAGTATATCATAAGTAATGCCACGAGTGATTTCAAAATTCTCTAGATAAATTCACTCCTAACTTCGTGAGTCGTGAATTTATCGATAATTTGGAAATCACTCCTGCCATTTGTTAGGACTATTTAACGAATAAAATTAAGCTGTTTACTCACAAATCATTGTTTAACTGTAGTTATTTTAAAATCTTTATATATTTAATGTAAACGGCGATGTTTGAAAACAAATCAGAAATGTGAGGTTATGTTCATTCACTGCTTCTTGATCATATTATTTATTGCCAAATAAGATCGCAATATTGTAAGAGTGCACCCAAGTGGAGAAATAATGAAACACATCAAACTATATATCATAATCAACATTACGGGTTATTCATTTATTTTTTAGTAAACAACTCAGTAAAATCAAGGAATCTTTTCATTATTTGCTATATTCAATGTATTTGTTGGAGAAAAATAATGCTTTGACCTGTTCAGAACATTAAAAAAGGAGGAGCTTTCTTTATCACAAAAGCAGGAGCTGATAAAGAGAAACCGATAAAGAGCGAGGTGAAACACGACGGTCATTGGTTGTAAAACAACATTCATTGAAACGTGATTGGTCATTGACTAGCATTTGTGGCATGAGTTAAATAGTCATAATAAAGAAAGCACCTCCTTTTTAACATTCTGAATAGGTCATAGCATTATTTTGCAGTGACTGACTCACTAAGAAATACGGCTACCAGGTTGTATATATAGTGCATGAATGTCAGTTGATGTATAACATTTGTAGCAATTGATTATGCCACCAAAAAAATAAACCACTGTTTGCACTTTCTTAAATGTATTTTTTCCCAGAGAAATATAATTGTCATATTTACATCATAGGACATCACAAATGAATTAATATACATTTTGATGTGTTTCATTTTTTCTCCACTAGAGTGCATTATTACAATATTGCGTTCCTTTGGCAATAAATAATATGATCTGGTTGCAGTGACGAACAAAAGAAGCAAATGAAGCGTACCAATCATTTATTTTCAAACATCGCCGTTTACATTAAATATTTTAAAATAACTATATTTAATTAAAGATTTGTGAGTAAACAGCTTAATTGTATTCGTTAAATATTCCTAACAAATGCCACTCTTGATTTGCGAATTCTCATAAGTAATGCCACGAGTGATTTCCAAATTATCGATAAATTCACGACTCACGAAGTGAGGAGTGAATTTATCTAGAGAATTTGGAAATCAAGAGTGGCATTTGTTAGGACTATTTAACGAATAAAATTAAGCTGTTTACTCACAAATCATTATTTAACTATAGTTATTTTAAAATATTTATATATTTAATGTAAACGGCGATGTTTGAAAACAAATGAGAAACGATAGGTACGCTTCTACTGCTTCTTTTGTGTATCACTGCAACCAGATCATACTATTTATTGCCAAAGGAACGCAATATTGTAAGGAGGAGCTTTCTTTAATATGGTAATCATAACACTGATAAATATTTGGTGAAACACGACTCTGATTGGTTGTAATACAGAAATCATTGAAACGTGATTGGTCATTGACTCGCATTTGGGGCATGAGTTAAATAGTCTAAATAAATTCACTCCTCACTTCGTGAGTCGTGAATTTATCGATAGTTTGGAAATCACTCGTGGCATTACTTATGATAATTTAATTAACAACACTTCAAACTCGATTCCGACAAAAAAAAACCTTGTCTGATTATTTCTCTGTACTCGCCAATTGAGGTAGTATTCTAAATATTTGGAATGTTCCATTAGAGAACACTGTTAATACATGTCTTATACCGTTTCGTTTCCGAGTGAGAGATGCGTAAAGGGTGGAAATGGATGGAATACTACTTTATAAGTTGACTACTGTGCTAACGCAACTCATAGTTTATTGTAGTGTGGTGAATAAAATAAGGGCTATAATTAGTTTGAATTTCTGATTTCGGAGAGACGTGTACCATAATCTGATTTTCAAGTTTAAATTGAATTGTGTAGTATATAGGGAAATTTCAATCTAGCTAATCAGGTCATGTGATTTGAGACTTACTCTAGTAATGGTAATGGGTGATTTATGTAAACTTGTGCACGCCTCCTACATTGCTATTACAAAAATAATTATACTGGGAACACATGGTATACAGAGTAAATCTCTTACATAGGATGATCCTGAGAAATGTAACAAACATGTCAGGTGTGTCTAACAAGTTAAATGAGAGTGAATTTAATACATTTACACAGAAGGAATAATGTACATTGTAAGTATATGTTTAATCAGTGCCGCCTCGTCACCTAATATTTGACCAGGGCTGATATAGAATACGGGATAACTCAAATTAAACAAATTGCCACGATACTACAAAACTAGCTCCTGCTGGCGATTAAAACATAATTATCCTTCTTACATCTCACAAGGGAACTTCTATAATTGAATGCCGAAACCTATCTTGAAACTTCTCCTAGAGAAGCGTTGTGATGTACAGTACCAAGGCCGTGTCCCAAAAAAAGTCTGCCGTTTTTAACTGCATGGAAGAGAAATCGAACTTAGATTCCAGTAATGGCAACCCAGCGTGGAGCAGATGGATTCCCTGCAGGAGTAAAGAGTGAAGTGGGATGAGGCGGGACGCCTTGCGAACGCTATCCAATCTACAAATTCACGAGTTGTATTATTTATCTGTGGTTCAAATGAGATATATGGTGCTGGATTTAGTGTCTTGCTGTTAAAAACGGCAGATAATTTTTGTACACGATCTTGGTGTTTCACAAAGCTTCTCTGGAAGAAATTTCAAGGTAGATTTTGGCATGCAATAGTTGGCAGTTGCATTATCAGTCAATTTTGACATGTCAACTTTGTGAAGACATACCTATTCAAGTGACTAGTTCCTGTCAGAAATGTTGCAACAATTACAGTAGACTTTCTTTAGAGCTAATCGTAAATAACACCAACACCCCTTCTCATCTTTAGCTTCATGATTCTTTGAGTCTAGTCTTAGTCGTCCTTTTGGGATTTCTTGATCAAACTGATTTAGTTGTGCTTGTTTCCCTGCAGATGTCGTGAGTAACATTTTGTCAGAATATCGCGTCAATGAGATATATAATAGGAAACTAAGGTACATTACTTAGAAGGAGGAAAGTTGGTTGAATTTTGCTCACAACTCACTTTTTCCGGCTTGAGGTTCTTTTATGAACCAGAAAATCTTCAGACTCGGGACTCTTGAATTAAAATCTCCCCGGAGGACTTGTGCCTTGGACTTTTCCATCCTAATAAATCCATCGATCTGGCCGAGTTTGAACATGCGGCCGACATAGTATAATACATTGTACACTGTAATATGTATGTACACTGTAAATTGTATGTTGATGAATCCATTTTCTTTCCGGAATTACCAGACGGTGAGATACCACTCTGTTTAATGCAATGCATAGGTCTATAGAATAAATTCGCATATTACTTAATTTAATGCATGTTGAATATAACAAAATTGTATATATATATACACACACAGTGAGTACGGTACATTACACAGAGAGTGAACATACAACGAATACATAATTAATGGCACTATCGAACCTCGAAGTTCATGACTACGTGGACATAAACTCTCCATATATCTCTATTCTGAGCTAATATTTTCCATTCTTTCTTTGTATAATTCACCTCCTGAAATCATGGTTAATGCTATTTTCCCACTTCATTGCTCTACCTTACTGTGCTCTTTTCTCACAAGAAGTTTTCATATTCTTCTTTTATTTCCCACTCATACTATATGACTTGGTCATCGCAGGGGCTTGATTATTCTTGTTACATCAATACAAGAAATAGATACAAAAATACTTTTACTTCATTTAAAATATGAACCTGGCTAAAGTTTCTCTTTTTTCAGATACTTTTGAAATTTTTAATGGGTTAAATCAAGGAAATGAATGTCTCTTCTACTATTCAATTTAGTACTATATAGAGCATGCTATTCATGTCTGAAAAGTAGGTGTGCAATTCAATGGTATTAATAATCTGTTAGTATATTCTGATGTTGTAGTTTATTGGGTGATAGTGAGGAGATAATAAGGGCCAACACGCATATTTATTGAACAACGCTAAGAAATTGGGGCTGGAAGTATACGTTAATAAAACTAATATATGGACACACATTGAAATTAATTATATGATGAAAATGGACAGTTAATGAGAAATAAAGAACATTTTGAAGAAATGGTTGAATTCGAATATCTAGGAACAATAACTACAAACAGGAATGGAGTAAAGAAATAAATTAAATATAGGTTCAGTTCTGGAAATGGGTGCTATTACGTTACAAGAACTCTTGTCATCCCAACTTCTCTCAAATAACGTTAAACTGAAAAAAATATAAAACTGCTATTTTCCTAATTCTATTATATGGATGCGAAAATGGACTTTTACTAAAGTAAGAAAGGTGAAGAGCTAACGAGCATTTGATAATACAGTTCTTAGAAAAAAATAGAAAGGAGGGATGATCAGACAGGTGAATGGGGAAGATACTTAACAGGGAGTTACATTATCTTTATGTGAAGTCAAATTAATAAAAATAGTTAAGTCTCATAGACTTCTATGGGCAGGACATGTAGCACGAATGGGGAATGAAAGAGGGGCATGGGAAATCCTTATAGGAAAACCATAGGAAAAACGCCTTAGTAGGTATGCCATGATTGAAACGGGAGAATAACATTTACCATTATTTGAGGGATGTAAATTATGCTGGTTATGAATGGAAAACAATTCAGAATAGGGATTTATGGAGAGCTTACGTCTGCGCGGTAATGAAGCTACGGGTTCGATAGTGCCAGTAAATTAGTTATGATTCCAATATTCATTGATTACCTGCAAATACTATCAACGTCCTTCATTACTGGAGATTCAATGTTATTGATTGTAGTACGCAATACGTAACGATCACTTTACTAGATATGGGAAGGAATACAATAAGCCTAATGCTACATTTATGTCAGCGAAATATTAGTTTAAAAAAAACAGAAAATGCGATTAGATTTATATTTTGGGAACACACTACATTCATTCAGTTCTATTTACTTGATTGAAACAATTGAATTGCAAATGCGACTGTAATGTTGCGTGAAAGACGGGTGCAAAGTTATTGGTCGAGGTGCTACGAAAGTACAAACAGAAACGCAAGTGTAATAGAAATGAAATTAAAAATAAATCGATATCACTGTTGGACTACACTCTATATGATTCTTATACTGTATGCCTGCACGAGGTTTGAATTTGCTTTAGTATATAGACGATTTTTAATTATTTGTAGACAGGTAGTTGCAACGAATGAAGAAAAAAACTATTTATAAACATAAGATCTCTTGATATCTGATCGACTGAAATACCTTGATGGCCTTGTGATGAGTTTAGGTGAAGTTCAGAGGGCTCAAAACTTATCAAATCCCCTCTCATCTCCATGAGGAATCCCCAGAAATATTAAAACAGTATGTGGAAGCTAGCATATTATAATATAACCCTAGTAAACTACATACATGTTAATTGATCGTATGCAGTGACCAAGAGAATAGAGAATGATGAGCTTGCAGTAAAGGAGTTTGCCTCTGGAAAGAAGACTACAGGCCCTAAGTGAATGTATTGTAAGAGTATATGATCTTCTTCTGAGAAAATGTAAATATCGTGAAAGGCTCCAGATGTGGACATTCTTGAAAACAGGCCATCTTCAGCGTGGGATTGAGTGACAGAATACAAGGTTTTAATTAGTAATGGTTTGATCTGGAATGGTCAGTATCTTGGCCTGTTCATTATCCTGACTTTAACCCTTATATTTTTGGCTCAGAGTATATCTAGAGATCGAGAATGTCGTCTCTGTAAATGATGTACACAGACTGTGAGAACGCTTTTCATTTTAGGACAAGTAATGCGGTAAAAACGAGAGGTTTCCAAATACGGTATATGATTCCTTTGTATGTAAGGTGAAATATTGTTCTACAATGAATGGAAGTCATATGGAGCGCATGCTGTAAAGAGTATAAAAGGTTCATAGTAGAAAATCGCTACTCGTACTACACATTAATAGTGGTAGTAGGATGTAGACTATAACTTACAAGGGAACTGTCTACTATTGTATGCCGAAACCTGTCTAAAAATCTCTCCCAGAAAATCGTTGTGATGTACCAAGGCCGTCCATAAAATCTGCCGTTTTTAACTGCAAGGCACATAAATCGAAGCCAGAATCCAGCAATGTAACCTGCTGTGCTTACGGGATGGACGTCCCTGCCTAACTTATAACGGAATGGAGTGAAGCGGGTGCGGTGCGGACGGCAGCTAGTGAGGGTTATGTGATCCACTAAGTGAGGAGTTGTATTACTTCCCTATACTTTAAATGAAATTTAACGCTGGATTTTAATGTTTTACAGTTAAAAGCGGCATTTAATTTTTTGATACGATCTTGGTACATCACAACGCTTCTCTGATAGAAATTTCAGTTACGGCATGCAATGGTTGACAGTCCTTTTGTCATAAGTTATTCATTTTAGGACCCACGTTTATGAGTGTTCCAATGTCGCCACTGCACGTTTTCATGCACTTGGTTGATACCTTGTGATAATGTGGTGCATTTTCTTTGGCAGACCAATTTACACAGATCTACAGTGTGTCCCAAATTGATGTATACACTCTTTGAAACGTTATTTCTCAGCAACGAAATGAGACAGAAATACACTTTTTTGTGTGTTTTATTTCTTAAGCCCGTACATGTTCAAAATGCTCACCTCCTACCGCAGTACACTCCCAACAACGACGTTGAACAGAGCGACTCACGTTTTGGATTATTGTTATTGGAATGTCATTGGCGGCATGTTCAATCTGATCTCTTAGTCCCTCCAGTTTTTGTGGTTTTGTGGCGTACACTGTGTTATTTACAGTTCCCCAAACAAAGAAGTCTAGAGGGGCTAAATCAGGAGATCGAGGCGGGAACTCCGTAGCAGTGCCATGTGGAACAAACACAACAAAAATTGTATTTCTGTCTCATTTCGTTGCTGAGAAATAACGTTTCAAAGAGTGTATACATCAACACTCTGTATGTTGTATTATTATTTTATTTAACGAAGTTCTTTAATAGTTCACGCATTCGTGTTGCAATTCAAATATAGGCGAAAAGGCCAACCTAGAGGCCTCTTATTTCAGGTTTAAAGTTATTTAATATACCGTAAATCTACGACAAGAGACCCACAGATTGTCTACACTTACAAAGGATTTTTTCTTCGTTAAAATATATCAATCTGTACCAGGTTTCAACTCGCGAACTTTGGAACTTGAGGCGAGTATGCTAACCTCTTATCTACTAGGATTTGACCATATGCGATGTGTACTTGTGTATAGAAATGAGCATATGATGAGTGTGTATTTAAATGTTTATGTGTAGTGTAGGGTGTAGCATAAGGGATTGGTGATGAGAGTAGAGAAGATGAAACCCGTTGCGGCACATAGCCTATTACTGTCGAAAAACATCAAAGAGACCACCAAACTTAATGTTCCCATATGACGGACGAATAGCTATCAACCTGGCTCCTCAATATATACTAGTGGTCGCTAAAAGCGGTCGAAATTCGACCACAATTCATTAAATTTATATGTTTCTCACAAATACGTCATTATGCATTAATTTTCTATTTATTTAAAAAATACGAACGGTAGGAAATATGTGATATAGCTAGGCTAATCCATATTTCAAAAAACAATAACGCGTCATTTGAATTTGTATACTATTTAAATTTGCATTTGGCCTATTATCATGTGTACGGGGACATATTGTATCCCTTCATCTTTGTCTCTCACTCCAACCCGTCAATGTTCTATGTCGAGGCATAATGGAATTAGGTGCGAATATCTAAATAAAAAAAATGTAATTAAATTACTGAAACCAAGATTAGATAGGGTTTAATTTAAATATAAGTAATAAGATGTACTCACTTTTTTAAACCACTAATAATAAACCTCTAATAATACATACGCGAGAGTAAGTGAATTCACATTGCTGCTGACAAATTTTCTTTTTGCAACAATGCACTTTCAGCATGAACATCAACAAATGAATGAGTAATACACACAAATTCCTTAGAGGCAATTTATTTTATTTTGTTTAATTTAATTTATTTGTAACGCATACATAAATTGTATTTTTCTGCACTCCTTCTCTATATGAACTTTAATTATGCCAAATATCACATTCCTCGTGTGCGCAATCTGCTTAAAAAGGGATACAAAGTTTTTCCTTCACGTATTAATATATAGATATTGTGGAGCGGATTGAAACTGAACTCCAAGGATCTGGTTCACAATTAGGCGATTAAAATTTTTTCACTACACCTCTTCCGAGCTAAGTTCCAGTTGTAATGTAAACAAACCAGTTGTATGGTCTGCATTTTTATCAGTCGAGTAACTATTCACCTTTAAGCGTGTAAGAAAATATAATTAGCTCTCTAACAATCCTAATAAATAAAATAAATAGTATACTACGATGCAAGGTTGGGAAGTGGTTTTTACAGAATCGAGGAAAAATGTTTAAAAACCGAGCGATAGCTAGGTTTTTAATTTCCGAGATTCTGTAAAACACTTCACAAACGTGCGTTGTACATTCTTTTTTTGCGTGATTGTGTTTTTAAAATAATAATTAATAGTGAAATAACATCTTTGTTGGAAATATTTGCGTTCATTATAAACAATTGACTAACGTTAACAGTGTGGGCAATGTTTATTAGTTGAAACAACAGGAGGCCTTGAGAACAATTATTAATAAAAGGGCCGCAAGTACCGTATTTATTATTTTATATTGTTTCAAATAAAGTTCAGTTCATTTAAAATGCAGTGATTTGCATCGTATAATATATATTAACACTACCTTTTGGATATTTTTTGTATATACATTGTACGCAGTATACATAAAGGGCAGTGGTTTTACTTCCCGCACGTGGTTGTAAGTGTATTATTACGGTATAGTTATTTAGGTTGGCAATGCCGAAATGTAGGAAGTTGAACTTTCAACCATGGTCGCCATTGTTGTAAGTACGACAAAACGCACTTTCGCGCAAAAAATATGTTGAATGCAGGCTTTCATGGCCGGTAATCATAATCATAAGTAGAGCGAGGAATTATATGAAGGGAATTATATCAAAATATGAAATTGTAAAAATCAAAACATGCAAATTATGATACAAAAATATTATGAAACTATTATTTTCTCAACTTTTTACATATATTTATATACTTCGATACTTTATAATTTACAAATGTACATATCAGCACATAAATGAGACAAGCAGACCTTATTTAAGGTCCATGAAATCAAGATAAAATATCATGTTCATTACTTGATGCAATTTTAATGGCTAACGTCGTTTCATAGTCAAACCGAAAGTCATGGGTTCGAGGCTCGATGTGGACATTTGTAGCTGGACCTGACTTTCTGGCGACATTATGGTCTTGCGTCGACCGAGCTGCGAATGGAAATGAGTATTACGAGATGCATTTTACGAGGTCAAAGGCGGCCGGTAAGCAAGGCCGACAACCTGCCGGACATGTGCCGATTGTCTAGAAAGATGGGAGCTTCAACCAAATGTGACCAAATGCGTTCAAGCGCCTCTGAATAACACTGCAATAAAATAAAAATGTTAACAGAATACGAATTTGAATATTTATAAGTCAGGACTATTTTTTTGCCGAATGCCACCTGGTTGTCTTTTTTGACATTTCTTTTTTCCCTTGCATTGGAGTTGTAACTCTTTTCTTATGTTGGGTCACCTGGAAGGCGGAATTAAGTTACCCCGATGATATCCATCCATAGTAATTCTGCCCGAGGGCAGATCTTTCACTGCAATCATAGCATTTTCATGCTATGCTTTCCAGCTTTTCTAGGGAATTATAGGTGTGGTAGCTTTCCGTTGCTCTCCACACCGGTGAGGGATGATGATGATGGCCGGATGATTTTCGGGGATCTTTGGGCCCTAAGCTTCCTCACCCGATGATATGATGGGTGATAAACGATAATGAAGCGCCAGGAGAGTTCTTAACCTAAATTTCAGACCAGGACAACTATAGGAATAATTCGCTTCAAAGAAAAATTACCGAGACCTCATGAACTGTAGTCAGAAACGCTGATCACTAGCCCACGATGCTTGGCCCCAAAAGTCAGGACTGTGAATGTTTGTTTGTTTTTTTTAAATTCATCCACTGTTAATTTATTTCCGTTTAATAAAATATGTCCATCCATCCATGGTTCGACAGCCCAAGTAGGGTCCATATGTACCCTTTTGGGATTTCTTGATCAATCTGATTCATTTACGCTTATTTCTCTACAGATTTTGTGAGTGACATGTGGTTAGCATGTATCCTCAATAAGATATCTATGATATTACTTGGAAGAAGAAAAGCCGGGTTTTTCAGGCTTGAGTTTCTTTTACGAGCCTGAAAATCTTCTGACTCGGGACCCACGAGTTTACGTCTCTCTCGGAGGACTTGTCCTTTAGATTTTTCTATTCTAAAATTTCATCGACTCCGGTCGGTTTTGAACTCGCAACCCTCGGGACTTAAAGCCAAGGAGCATAACTACTAGACTACCATGGCGGACAATAAAATGTGTCATTGCAGTCAATAATCTTCCCACTATAGGGTAAAAACATTAAAATACTTTTGATAATAGCAAAAAAATATTTGTCATTAATTTAATTCCCATATATTTTAGCAAATCTTCTCCGACAGTCCGGGTTCGATTCTCGACGAGGTAGGGGATTTTAAAATCTCTTTCCTGCGTACATACGTGCGCGTCCCCCTTTGTTTTCGAAGTCATCCTGGCATACTACTAATTGCTATAAAGGGAGCCCTGTTACTATGTATCTCTGTCTGATTTAGTTCCAATACCATGACTATAGTAAGTTTCTTGATGTATACATAAATTAATAAGTAAATAAATACAAGGGTTGTTTCTTTAGTTTTTGGCAACAATAGTGTGGAATCCAAATAAAACTAGGGTTGATAATTCTGTTTATTGCACATGTAATTTCAGTGCCTCCCCTCCGTCCGAGCATATGGATTCGCCTCTCCCCCCTCCCCTCCTCATGTAACAATGAGCCCAAAATTATCAGTATAGATCTAGGCGTCGCAGTATAACGTAGTACAAGTTTTCAAAGCAAGAGCAGAAAATCTGGTTGAAGATTGAATGTTTAGAGGCAGAAACACACAACAGTGTCATCAAGGATTGCGAGAGACTTGTGGTGCAGATACATTGCAGTACCGAGCAGTGGCAAGGTGGGTACAAGCCTTTAGAGGACACGAAAATGTGTCACATGTGCCTAGGGGCAGTGTCTGATTTGTTCAATCGCTGGGGTTGGGAGGTGCTCTACCACCTTCCATACTCTCCAGACATAAGTCCGTGTGACTTCGACCTCATTCCTAAACTCAAGGAAGAGATTCAGAACAGTGGACGACAGTCTGAGTGCAGTTAATCAGTCTCTACGCACCTTCCAGAGATTAGGCAGTGCCGACGGCATTCGACGGCTACCACATCGCTGGGAACACATTGTACGCAATGCTGGTGACTACACCGAAGGCCTCTAAAACTTACAACCATGCATGTATGCTATGTATCCAGAGAATAAATAGTTGCCAAAACTAAAGAAACAACCTATGTAAATAACTTGTCCACTACTGTGGTCTAATGGTAACGTCATTGCCTCAGACATCAGCCCGGATTCGATCCCCTGTCGGGACAATTTTCCTGGATGAGTTTTTTCGGAGTTTTCCTCACCTGTAAGAAAAATGTCGGGGAAACTTGAAGACCCAAATAGTCCCCGAACACTATCTGGCCATCACAGTAATAGCATATTCGTTTTGTTTAGTATAAATATATGAATGGCGTTTTATCTTATTGTTTGTATTGTTCCGGAGGTTCCTCGGCATTGAGCTGATCGTTCATCCAAGGGATGTCATCCATTACCTTATGTGGTCAGGACAAGTAGGTGTATGATCTGAGTTTAAAATCCTCTCTTGTCAGGTCATGTCCCAGTAAGGCCCGATGTGGGTTTCGGGTGGACGAATCTGTGCTTGGGTAGGGTTTTCTCCGAGTTTCTACCGTTTTCCTCTGCCACAAATTTCATTCCAACATTTCTCCATATTCCACCGCTGTGGTCTCGAGGTATCGTGCTGCCTTGTCACGCAGCGGGTCCGGGTTCGATCCCCGGTCGGGGCAGTTTTTCTGGGTGAGGTTTTTATCGGGGTTTTTCCTCGCGTGTAAGACAAATGTCAGGAAAACTTTAAGGTCCAAACGGTCCCCGAAATCATATGGCCATCATCATCATCCTTCACTGGTGTGGAAAACAACGGGAAGCTACCACACATATAATTCCCTAGTAAAGCTGCAAGCATAGTATGAAAATGCAATGATTGCAGTGAAGAACCTGCCTTCGGGCAGAATTACTATGGATGGATTTCTCCATACTCATCTCATCCATTTCGTTCATCTACTTCTGTGACGGTGTGTAGGCGTGGTCGGTCGGCACACTTATCGTTTACAGACCTCTATAAAATACGGACTTCATCTCATCTGATCCCATTCCTCGACCCGGCCCTGAGTTCGACATGAGTTAAGGGTATTGTATAATTAATACCTAAGAAAGCCGTAAGTGTACAAAGGAGGGAAGAACAACAAAATAAAAATATAAAAAAATACTGGAATTAATGTCAAGTTTTAGTGAAACTGTCGTAATTAAATTTGTTCGTAAATGTTCACTAAGAGGTTGGATGGAAGCGGACGCTGCCTGAAATTGATTTTCATGAGGAAGCTTGTAGTATTTATGGACGGAGCTGCTTCAACCAACGCGCCGACAGAACTTGCGTCAATTATTGATGACAATGACGATGAATTTATGAGCTAACAATATCGTGATGACAAATATCGAAAAGAATACATTTATGACACGATAATGGATTATAAATTAATACTTATTTGATTATCTCGATTTACGCCATTTTTGCGACATTTCTTTATTTAAGAGAATTAAGCCTATTATTCAATTTAATTGGGTTTCTTTTTATCGTTTGAGCTCTTTTAGGTCATGGTTTCAAATATGTAAAGACTTCGCCCTTTATGAAGGCGTAGAATTTGCTATTATACCCAGAATTATTCAAATACGTTATTTATTTAGGCGGTTTTAATAAATACAATATGATTAAAATATTCCATAACTACGGGATTAAAATAACTGTATCAATTAATAATATATTAACGTTTAAAAAAAATAGTTACTTATATTAGTTGTCAAAACTGCATTCATTTCTATCATCATTGGATTTTTTAAATGATTTATAGAGTATAACAGGACCGTGGATTAAAACCCGGCGGGGGTCGGTTGATTTTTATGGTTATTTCATACATTGGGTGAGAAACTTACAATATTCTTCAGACAAGCTGAAACGGAATATGAGAATCCTGTCCAGTATAAATATAAAAACTAAATGAGCTATATATATAATACATTAAACATATATAAATATTAATTAAATAAAAATAAAACGTAGTTTTATTTGATTTTCACATTTATTATATAATTCAGTGACAGCTGTTTCGGTACACTGTACCTTCTTCAGACATGTTAACAAATTATGAATTGTGTTCCAACTGATCTAAGCAACAATACAACAATATTTATTTAAATTTTTTAATTTAACAAAGGGGATTCATTCAAATCAAGTTGAGAATTTAACAGTTTTTTACTACTTTTAAACTTATTAATTTCTACAGCCTCCAAAAGATCTAACTTCTTACCCTTATCACAAATATGTAAAATTTCAAAATTTGGATCGAAACAATGATTAAATTGGAATAGGTGGTTAGCACAGTTTGAATTTTCTAAATTTCTGTTTATGCTCTCATGTGTTCCTTATAAAAGAAATTTAGAAAATTCAAACTATGCTAACCACCTATTCCAATTTAATCATTGTTTCGATCCAAATTTTGAAATTTTACATATTTGTGATAAGGGTAAGAAGTTAGATCTTTTGGAGGCTGTAGAAATTAATAAGCTTAAAAGTAGTAAAAAGCTGTTAAATTCTCAACTTGCTTTGAATGAATCCCCTTTGTTAAATTTAAAAATTTAAATAAATATTGTTGTATTGTTGCTTAGATCAGTTGGAACACAATTCATAATTTGTTAACATGTCTGAAGAAGGTACAGTGTACCGAAACAGCTGTCACTGAATTATATAATAAATATGAAAATCAAATAAAACTACGTTTTATTTTTATTTAATTAATAAATATGGATTTTCATCAAGTAAACACCAACTCAATTGATTATATATAAATATATATATCCATCCATAGTAATTCTGCCCGAAGGCAGGTCCTTCACTGCAATCATATCATTTTCATGCTATGCTTGCAGCTTTACTAGGGAATTGTAGGTGTGGTAGCTTCCCGTTGCTTTCCACACCGGTGAAGGATGATGATGATAATGATGATGATGAGGATGATGGCCTTATGATTTCGGGGACCGTTTGGGCCTTAAAATTTTCCTGACATTTGTCTTACAGGTGAGGAAAAACCCCGATAAAAACCTCACCCAAAAAAACTGCCCCGACCGGGGATCGAACCCGGGCCCGCTGCGTGACAAGACAGCACGCTACCTCGAGACTACAGCGATCATCATAATAACTCCGGCCGCGAAAGCTTAAGTTAATATATTGGTATACATCTCTCAGAAGATATTTTAACAAGGACGATGCCTATGTACCAGATATTGGTGGCAGATAAATTGCTGGAGAGATGTTTGTTATGTCTGACAAAGAATGCTAAAAGAAAGTTTTCATATGAGCATCATAGCATATTCTGGAGACATTTCCTAAAGAATCCTTTGGTTTCTAGCGGAGTATGGAGATGGCTATTGAACAGTCAATCTGTAAATAATAATAAGAGTGAAACAGGATGCAGGATTGTCTACTGTACAGAAAACAGTGGAATTTGGCATCATACAGGATGGAGGACATGTGTGAAGGAAAGCTTCATGTAACGAAGTATCTTTACTATTTTCTCGCAATACAGTTGGCCAAGAAGTAGTGACTTATAGAGCAGGATAAAGTTTATATGTTACATTCTGTATTTAAACTCCATGCAAATATTTAAACTTGTTTTCCACATTCATATTTTTACTACATTTTTATACATTATAAAGTCGATAAAATCCACAAATTTAGTTCTAGAGGGGTCAAACATTTAGTGCATCATCTGTAAACCGTGAATAACAAAGTAATGCATCGGCAGCATGAATACAGTAAATAAAAACATTAAAATAGAGGTAGTTATATAATTTTTATTTATTTTTTTAATTACAAGCATGCCATATATAATTTTTCTTCCTTTTTTATTATCATAATTGAATAAGAATGCTAATGCATGATGTTTTTCTAAATATGTCAAGGGTTTTATATAAATTATATATTTTATTTTTAAAAAGTGTACAAGTTATTTAAATATGATTAAGAAGACCTATGCAAAATTTTGAAAATAGAACATTTAATAATTCAATAAATAGGCCTAAACATGGCATAAGGACGATACTTAAACAGATAATTATGAATCAAGTCATGAATCTGTATGCAAACAATTAACCCTGCATTTCTAAAAAAATATAGAAATTGGAAATTTTACCCATTGGTCTCCTTAAATGAAATTCTATGGCAAAAATATATCTTACAAGGGAACTGTAAACCATTGCTTGCCCAAACATACCTTAAAATTTCTTTCAGAGATAAGTTGAGATGTACCAAGGCCGTGTCCAAAAAATATCTACCATTTTTAACGGCACGGCTCTACAATTCAGCGCCAAATATCTAATTAAAAATATAGGGAAGTAATACAACTCCCAAATTGGTAGATTGGATAAGCCTCACCTACCCGCTCTTCGCGCAGCCTCCCTCCTCACTCCACTCCGCTCTTACTCAAGCAGGGAGTCATCTGCTCCGTAAAGTGGGCTGCCATTTCACAGTGACCCACAATGTAAAAAAAAAAAAAAACGGCAAAAATCTAAATTTTTACTTTTCATTAGAGGGGAAAACCTGAACAGTCATTAATATTCACTAAATGACGCTGTTGCCAAAATTAACGAGGATCTTGACTCACTAATGACTTGGACAGTTAAATATGGACTGTAATTAAATCCTAGAAAGTCACAATAAATCATTATGGGTCACCAGAGACTATTATCTACAATTAACCTAAACACAGTTTCGCATGTGTCACTAAATGGAGTTCAAATCCCTTATAGTGAGACAGTAAAAATTCTAGGAGTGTTTATTTATTGACAAAAACTTAAATTGGAATACACAAATAAACCATACATGCAAAACAGTCTTCTCAATAATACATTCATTAAATCGTGTACGAAATTGTTTGCCATTCGCCCTTAGGAAAATGTTAGTAGAAACACTTGCAATGCCCCATTTTGATTATTGTGACACTCTTTTTACAGACTTAAATATTATTTCCACTCAAAGACTTCAATGTGTTCATAATTCTTGCGCACGTTTTATTTGTGGTATTCGCAAATTTGACCATGTTACACCGTCCCTGGAACAATTATCGTGGCCTCGTCTAAGAGATTGTAGAACTGTCCATTCCTTATCCCTTCTTTATAAAATACTTCACACATCATCGCCTAATTATTTATCACGCCGCTTCATCAGACTATCCGACACACATAATCTTGACACTCGATCTCATCAGCACATTGTACTTTATATCCCGCCTCATCACACTGTATATTATTCATTATCTTTTACGGTGTCACTTACCAAAACATAGAATTCCCTTCCGTCCTATGTCAGAGACTGTCAAACTATAACATCCTTCAAAAACAAACTAAAGAATTATTTAATAACAAACTAACTTATACACCTCACTGATAATATTCTTTTAGCAATATTAATATATTTAATTATTTATGAAAATAATATTAAGAATAACAAATATTTTTATTTGTTTTGTTTTAAATATTGTATAATCGTAAAATTAGTTTTCTATATCTCATTATTTTCCTTTGTTTTTTATATACACTTGACAAGGACAATTTAATATGCCTTGCTTGTATACATTTTATTATTAGTTTTAGTCTTAATTTTAACTAATATTAACTGGTTGTATTATAGATCGTAATATATTAGACATCTTTTGATCAAATTTTTACTTAGTGTTTAATATTAGAGTTTAATATTAGAGTTAATTAAGATTGTTATATTCTTCCTTTCAAAAAACTTTAAGCTGAAAATATATAAAACTATTATTCTATCAGTTATATTATATGGGTGCGAAACATGTACTCTTACTTTAAGGGAGGAAAGGAGATTACAAGTATTTGAGAATAAAGTACTTAGGAAAATTTTTGGACCAAAGAGAGACGAACAGACAGGTGAATGGAGAAGACTTCATAAAAATTAACTACATGGTCTTTATAGGAAGCCTGATATAATAAGAACAGTTAAGTCTCGTAGACTGTGATGGGCAGGACATGTTGCACGTATGGGGAATGAAAGATGTGCATGGAAGCTTCTTGTAGGAAAGCCAGAGGGAAAACGCCCAGTTGGTAGACCAAGAATGAGGTGGGAGAACAACATTAACTATGATTTGAGGGAAGTAGATTATACAGGGAATGATTGGAAAGCATTGGCTCAGGATAGGGACATATGGAGAGCTTATGTCCGCGCGGCCATGAACCTATGGGTTCGATAGTGCCAGTGAGTAAGTAAGTATATTTTGATGTAATATATGTTTGTCCTGGCGAGTGGAAGAGAAGGCCACATGGCCTTAACTCCACCAGGCTAAATAAATCTAATCTAATCTAATCTAAACAAATAAAAGGGGTACCAATCTGTCAAATAAATTATTGTCTATACTAATTATTATACCTAATTTTCGGGCCGTGAAGTTATGCATCGTAAAATCTACCTTCCTGCTAATGCACATCTGAATTATTATAAAATTAATAACTTTTATTTCGGACTTAAAAAAACTAAAGTTATCTTGAGTTATAACGCTTTCGCCGCCATTTCCCACGACGATTTCTAAAGCAAAGTATAATTTAAAGTGTTGCTAAACTTGCACGGGTGAAAACTTTTGCTACAGTTACTACTTTAAATTTACGCAGCACATTAATGAACTCGTGTTGTGCAGATAACGCGTGACTTGCCGCCCATGAGCGTGTGCGCGCTTGCATTCAGGACGGGAATTCTATCGCTACAATAACTGACAGCTGATTGCAGTAATGCAATGCCCATGAAATAAGACAGTTCTTTAAGATTGCTAATATCTCAACTTTCACACATATTATCCAGTTTGTTTAATTTGCGGTGGTATCTTATGGTATTCCACAAATCTAGAAGGGAACTGTACGAAATTCTCCGTGAAAAATTAGGCGAAGGTCGGAATAATAAAATCAAACGTTTGTTTCAATTTCTATTACATTCTATAAACACTGACAGTATATCTGGATATTATGTGAAAAAAAATTGTGTAGAGGTGACGCTATTCTGCAACAAAATACTTAACAAATGTGAAAAGCATGAAGTGTTTTAGTTCCTAGTTCATCTACCCCTACAGCTCTAAAAAGCAAAGTGGAAGCCCTAGTGTAAGTTTTGAAGATATTAGCGATGAAAGTAAAAAGCGAAAGACTGTAGAACTTCGACGTGAAAACCCTTTTGCAACTAAGGTACATTTGAAGGAGCGTGGAGAGGAAAAGGCATCGGAACTACACTGCTCAAAAAAATTAGGGGATATTGTAGAATTACCTACTAAGACTATGTTTTTTGGAATAGTATTAGATGCAATCACTTTCTATTACTCCAAGATAATGTAAACAAGAGTTTGAAGTTGTTATGTAACCTTGGTACCACACCAGAGGGCAGTGTCTGTACTGTTGATGTGAAAGGGTGGTGTGGGGGTGAATGTTTTGTTGCTGTTTTTAAATCCAGTCCAGTTTTCAGTTAGTGAATGACTTGCCTTAGGGACAATGATGCCTCGACAACGTGATTTACCTGAACCAATGGCTTGGAGGGCCATAGGAAGGATGGAAGCTGGACAGACACAACAAGAGGTGGCACAAGCCATTGGGGTGTCTCAAAGCGTGATTTCCAGGCTTTGGAATCGTTTTCAAAGAACAGATACTGTTCACAGAAGAGCCGGACAAGGTCGACCATGGGCAACAACAGCAAGGGATGACCGTTACCTCATGTTAACAGCCCGTCGGAATAGACAGCAGAATGCAACTCAACGGCGAAATACACTTCAAACAGCAACAGGACGCAGGGTGTCAACTCAAACTGTCCGTAATCGACTGCATGGAAGTGGTCTCTATTCCCCTACTACGGCCATAGTGTGTACCACGTTAACTCCACAACACCGTACAGATCGCAGAAACTGGGCGGAGGAACATCGTGGGTGGAGGCATGCCGAATGGGATCAGTTCTTTTTTCTGATGAGTCGCGATTCAACGTGGAATGTGATAGTCGGCGTGTATTCATCTGGAGGGAAAAAGGGACACGAAACAATCCAGCATTTGTACGTGAAAGATCCCCATATGGTGGCGGTGGATTGATCGTATGGGCAGGAGTCAGTAGTGGTGGACTACGGACCTCTACGTCAACCAAGGTGGTACTTTGACTGCGGTAAGGTATAGAGATGAGATTCTCCGACCTTTTGTCGTGCCTTATGCTGGTGCCATAGGTGATTCTTTTCTTTTTATGGACGATAATGCACGACCCCACAGAGCTGGCTTGGTGGACGACATGCTGGAAGTGGAGGGTATCGAGCGTATGCAATGGCCAGCTTCCTCCCCGGACTTAAATCCGATAGAACATGTGTGGGGCGCATTGCAGGCAGACCAGCACCTCCCAAAACTGTTACAGAGCTGCACATTGCTCTTATGGAAGAGTGGCCACGTATCCCCCAAGAACTCATTGCTAACCTCATTGCATCAATGTCACACAGGTGTGAGGCAGTGCTGGCCGTTCGAGGAGACCATACACCATACTAAAGAAACATTTTCACCCATGTTAATGCTGCTTTGTTTGTTTGCCATATTCCTAATCAGGATCTCTTTGACATCTGGTGTGGTACAGATGTTACATAACTTCAAACTCTTGTTTACATTCTTTTGGAGTAATATAAAGTGATTGTATCTAATACTGTTCCTAAAAACATAGTCTTAGTAGGTTATTCTACAATATCCCCTAATTTTTTTGAGCAGTGTAGTAAAAGGAGTGGTCTTAAACAACTCCAACAAGAGCAGGAAAAACCCTTCGAGATTCGAAATCAACAAAATCACAACTCCAAGTAAAACTTTACAATGAAAGTGAAGTTATTTCTTTAATTATTGAAGCTAATTTAAGCTAAAGTCAACATAAGATTATAAGAGCACAAGCAAAAGAAAGGCAAGCTAATATCGATCAGTAATTTAATCGTATCCCTAAGTAAAGAACGTTGTTACCCTAGTAAGGATTTTTAGTGAATCTTTTGCAGATGTGCAGTTACAGAATTACAGATGTGCATTAAAATATCCAGTTCATATATTATTATTATTATTATCATCATCATCATCATCGTTATCATTATCATCATCATCATCATCATCATTATTATTTTGTTCATTTGTCCCTGTATTGGTGCGTCAGGCGTGGTCGGCCTGCACATTTGTCATTCACAGGCCTCTACATATAGGGGCTCATCTCATCGCTCGACCCGATCCTGAGTTGGAGGATATTTATATTTATTTGTTATTATCATTATTTTCTAAATGCATAAGTCTATTTGTGACTAGATTAATCTATTTTTCAAAGGATCTCCGCAAATAAATTGTGTTTGTTAAATCAGTAATAACGAATAATTTACATACAACAACTAATTAAAGGCCCTCGCGTCAACTATGCAGACCCATATATTTGTTTACTCTTAAAATTGTTAATCTTACACATGTGGAATGATTTGGAGCCCAAATAGTGACTTCCAGATTTTTGCCGATTTTTTCACATTCTGGATTACTGTGCATTGCTGGATTATGGGCTCGATTTCTCTGCCTTGCAGTTACAAAGGCAGATAATTATTGGATAAGGCCTCGGTACATCATAACGGTTCTCTGGGAGAAGTTTGAAGATAGGTTTCGGCATGCAGTGGTTGACAGTTCCCTTGTTAGGAAACCTAATCACTTATGGATACAGGAAATGCAACAGACAATGATCAGAAATGGGCTGGGGAATTATAATTAGGATAATAGAGAATATTGGAGAAAAACACGCTGTATAATTTTGGGTTCAGGAATAAATGAATGAATGAATGAATGAATGAATAAATGAATAAATAAATAAATAAATAAATAAATAAATAAATAAATAAATAAATAAATACATAAATAGCCTAAATAAATAAATAAATAAATAAATAAATGTAAAAGATGCCTAAAATGATTTTAGGAGAAAATTAAATTGTTTATTTTTTATTTAGCGTAAAATTTTAAATATGTTTCTTTAGGAAGAGAGCTAAAACTAAGAGCTTATGTCGTTGATTTACCACATACGTAAATGAACCTAAAGCCTGAATTGAGAGACCTATGAGTAAAATTTTGGCTCATTTCAGCCAGTTTTGAATTTAAATTTCATTTCTCTTTTATTGTTGAATATGTAGCACGTATACAATAAATACAAAGTAATTGTCAGGATTATACAAAGAATCATTAAATTGACATAGTGAATTAAAACCGGATGTTGAAAAAATACCTTTGAAAAACTGTCAAAAAACGAATTATTAACTAAAAACTTAAGGATAACATACTTGAATTTTCACAAACTAACGTAATGCGAATCAACACGTTATTGCTTAAATATATAAATAACAGAAAAGTTCATAAATCATTAGGCATGGAGTATGCTTAATGAGATGAAATTAAAACACAAAGAATAATGGTGCAGATTGAGCTCTGACTTACAATACCCTTATTTTTAACAATAGTATGTCATAAATTAATAGCAGTAAGTATTTCTTCATTAATTAATAATTACATACAATGTGCAAACATCTTTAATATTCTAATACCTGCCTTATGTATATAAAAAAGTAATGATATAGGCTGTAGGCTACATTTATTTATCAAATCTCGAGTTGAGATGATTGGAAAATAAAATGTATTTATAATTAATGTATGAATGAAAGTCGGGAGAGGCTGGTAGCAGCAGGTAGAAATTGGTTTTCACGGAAAGTCTGCAGTATTAATGAAGTTATGTGTTCTTGAAATGACTGCCTCCCCAGGGAATCCTCGCATTTCAATAACTTCAGTTCCCTAACAGAGTTTGTAAGTTTATACTGTATACATATATGGAGTTATACTATATTACTCAAGATTGTAATCTTGTGCAGAGTGCCTCTAACCTTTAAAATCAAAACTATATAGTTGTCAGAGAACTTTACATTGGCAAGGAAACTGTCAGACATTGCATGCTGAAACCTATCTTCAAAATTCTTCCAGAGAAGCTTTGTTGTGTGCAAAGGCCATGTCCAGAAATTATCTGCTGCTTTTAACTGGAAGGCACTAACATTCAGTGCCAAATCTTTAATTTAAACAGCTATAGGGAAGTAATAAAGCTCCTGTATTGGCAGACTGGATAACCTTCACTACCCTCCGTCCGCGCCGCGTTCCGCCTCACTCCACTCTGCTCTTAACTCATGCGAGGATGTACATCTGCTCCGTACAGTAGGTTGCCATTGCTGAATTCTGGCTTCGATTTCTGTGTCTTGTATTAAAATTAATAATAGTTAAAAACAACTAAAACAACACGCTTTATTAGAAAACCGAACTAAAAAATGAAAAATAATTTAAATTTTCAACACGTTTGGGATAAAATTAAAGTGGTCAACAAAAAAATCATCTCCAACACATTTAGAATGAAACTATAGTTATCCACAAAAAAAATAATTTTACCATCAAAAGCGTGGGGTGCTTTTTATGGTTTCTACGTTTTCTTCTTAGAGACTTTACTTTTACCAATATATGTTTATTATCAAATATATCAATTGATATAGAGCACCCCACGCGTTTGATGGTAATTTTTTTGTAGATAACTATAGTTTTATTCTAAATGTGTTGGAGATGATTTTATTGTTGACCACTTTAATTTTATCCCAAGCTTGTTGGAAATTAAGATTATTTTTCATTTTTTAGTTCGGTTTTCTAATAAAGTGTGTTGTATTAGTTTTTTAAAACTATTATTTATTTTTTTAGTTTTAATATTTTACAGAATAAGATAAAAATGTAAATATCTTTAAATTCGATACTATTGTAGTGTGAGCTAAAAGTAATACTGTTCTAAAAAAATCCTCCGGGCCGGATTTGAACCAGCGACCTATGGATTACTGAAATTATATACCACTACAGTCTACCGCTCTACCAACTGAGCTCTTATAACGATTGACTAAAAAGTTGATAAGTCCGCAATCTATTATACCGATTTTTTTCTGATGATTCTGGCCAGGATTTTAGAAACAAAATATGAAATTAATGTATTGTTATTGGTCCTTTACAAGTATACAAAGTTTCAAATCGATCCAATAATTTTAAGTGGGTGAAAATCGTGTTGAAAGATTCGTTACATAATTACACAAACACTTTTCTGATTTTCTGATGATTCTGGCCAGGATTTTGAAAAAAAATGAAATTATTGTATTGTCATTGGTCCTTTACAAGTGTACAAAGTTTCAAGTCGATCCAATGATTTAAGTGGGTGAAAATCGTGTTGAAAAATTCCGTTACATAGATAGATATATGTCAAGCTAATATAAAGCGTGTAAAAAGGGGGGGGGGTTGGACATGGTCTTGTTACATCACAACACTTCTCTGGGAGAATTTTCAAGGTAGCTTTCGGCATGCAATGGTTAATAGTTCCCTTGTGAGTATTAGGCATGAGGAACCAGGGTCAGAAATACATATTTTATGCGCCACGAGATCTTGAACTTATGAGAGACAGGTCTCGAAACAATTCACTTTGGGTCCAAATTGGTGGTCCTGGTGTAAATTCCTTGACTCGGAAACAGCGGATCCGGGTTTGATCCCCGGTTGGGACACGTTTCCCGTATTATGATTTTCTTCAGGATTTTTCTTCCCAGTAATACATGTTTGGAAACTTTAAAGCCCAAATAGTTCCAGAATACGATCTGGCCATCACAATAATCTCTTATTACATCCGCCTTGTTTAAAAACACATTACAGATATGTAGTAGAAACACACCGAGTAATGTATAGATGTTAATCTGTGACACAATGTAACTCCCTCCACGGTAGCGATGCTGTCATGAACAGAACGAGGACATATATCCACTGAAGTAGAAATCAAGTTAAGTGCGGTTCTACTAATTTGCTTGACGTCATCACTGCTTTTACACTCAGGACTAAACAGGGCTGGTATTGGTTCAGTATAAGTGAATACTATTTTCTATTAGCTCCGAGCTTATATCCAACATTAATGATGCCTTAAATTTCAAGTGAAGGTAAATTTAATTAATTATTGGAAGAATTTAGTAGATATAATTTCATTCTGAATGGCAAAAATATATAATGTAAGTAATGCTATTTCACAAATCACAGGTTATAAGGATATATGAAAATCGTTGACACCATATTGCAGTATTAAAAAAGCATAAAACACTTGTTGCACCATTAAATAAAGAAGACGAAGAAATACACGTACATTTATGTTATTCAAAGATATATGTAAATTCATTCTACTTTCCAATAATGGTATCTTTTACCAAGTAGAACACACAGAAATTAGAAACTTTATTTAAAAACACCAAGCGGGAGCCTCTCAGTGCAAAAACTCTACGAAAACACTACGAATAATAATAATAATAATAATAATAATAATAATAATAGTAATGATAGTAATGATAGTAATGATAGTAATAATAGTAATAATAGTAATAATAGTAATAATAGTAATAATAGTAATAATAGTAATAATAATAATAATAGTAATAATAATAATAATAAAATAGTAATAATAATAAAAATAGTAATAATACAAATAGTAATAATAATAAAAAAAATAGTAATAATAATAATTTTTCTTCTTCTTGTTCTTATTATTATTATTATTAATATTATATATTATTATTATTAATATATTATATTATTAATATTATTATTATTATTAATATTATTATTAATATTATTATTATTATTAATATTATTATTATTAATATTATTATTATTATTAATATTATTATTATTATTATTATTATTATTAATATTATTATTATTAATATTATTATTATTATTATTAATATATTATATTTTAATATTATTATTATTATATATTATTATTATTATTATTATTATTATTATTTATGTATGTGGGCAGAGTTAATGCCATAAGATCTCCTCATCCAATCAGTCAGCGAATAATAATATCATACAAAAATTACATACTGTATTACCCATTTTTTTAACCCACGTATTAATTAAAATTATAGGATGTGGTCTTAAAAAACACTAACATAACATGGAATAAAACAGAGTAAAATAAAATATGGCAAGAAAAGCTTTATAGATGAATATTTATAGGTGTTTACTATTGCTAAATATAATTGTTACGCAGTTAATATTTTCATTGTGTGTAACTTAAGATAACAGTTAATTTGGATTTAAATAATGATAGTGATTGACAGTCCCTGACGTGTCTGGGAAATGAGTTATATGCTCTAGTCATAGATATTGTGTAATATTTTGGCATAAACATGTCCTGTACTATGGTATATACAGTAAAGATCTTGTTCCTGAATTGTGATGAGGTGGTACATTTTGAAAGCACGTTGATAAATAACATAGTAAATATGTTTCCAGAATTTGAAATAGCAAAACATGTGAATGTAGAGTTCTGCTATTTAGACGTAAAGCCTATAATGAAGTAGGCACGTGATCGTAACGAATGAGATTGAATAAAATAATGTTATCTAGCAAATTCATTAATCTGTGGATGAAAATATAATTTCGATTTTAGTAGATGAAATCCCAGCTTCTGTCGGGAGGTTTGTTGCAAATGTAATGGGAGTACTTTTCCTAGACTATTTAACTCATGCCCCAAATGGGAGTCAATGACCAATCACGTTTCAATGATTTCTGTTTTACAACCAATCAGAGTCGTGTTTCACGAAATATTTATCAGTGTTAGGATTATCATATATTAAACAAAGCTCCTCCTTTTTAATATTCTGAACAGGTCTGACCGTTATTTTGCAGTGACTGAGCCTATAACAAATACGGCTACCAGATTGTATATAATAGTGCTTACATGTCAACATTTGTAGCAATTGATTATACCACCAAAAAAAGAAACCACTGTTTGCACTTTCTTAAATGTATTTTTTCCCAGGTAATAATCGAGAAAAATATAATTGTCATATTTACATCATACGACATCAAAAATGAATTAATATACAGATTGATGTGTTTCATTTTTTCTCCACTAGAGAGCATTCTTACAATATTGCGTTCCTTTGGCAATAAATAGTATGATCTGGTTGCAGTGATAAACAAAAGAAGCAGTAGAAGCGTACCTATCGTTTCTCATTTTGTTTTCAAACATCGCCGTTTACATTAAATATATAAATATTTTAAAATAACTATAGTTAAATAATGATTTGTGAGTAAACAGCTTAATTTTATTCGTTAAATAGTCCTAACAAATGCCACTCTTGATTTCCAAATTCTCTAGATAAATTCACTCCTCACTTCGTGAGTCGTGAATTTATCGATAATTTGGAAATCACTCGTGGCATTACTTATGATAAACCTAATAAATAATTACTAAGCTTTGAAGTTAATGAGAAAGCTAACTACAAAAGAATTGTCGAATTTCTCAAAATTATTCATATCGTAACTTGGGACTTACATTGAATACTTTTTTACATACCCCTAGTCAGATAACTGAGGTGCGCATCTAGTAATCGTGACGGAGAATGGGCACCGCGCGTACAATGTTAGCAATGGGATTTTTGTTCTCGCTCCAGTCATGAATGGTGTAACCATGACGTTGAAATTACTCCATATGATTGCAGTGAAGGGTGGCTAAGTTGAATAATTTATGCACATTCTACAATCGAACAATAATATTGAACGGGCTAGTAGGTCTAATGATTTCAATATCACTGATGACTAGTGCTAGGATTTTTAAGATATAGCATTTTTTTTGTTAGAGTGATATGTTTCTTAAATATAAATAAATGCTTTTTATTCAAAAACTAATTGAATTAAAGTACTTTGTTAAGTCATATTTATGCATATTTGGCCATTTATATGCGACGGATCATATTATAGCAATTTATTGGTTATATTCGTCACATTTTCACTCTTTGAATAAGCAAAGAACTTTTATATTACAATTTATTTCTTCCCTTTTTATTTGAAATCTTAAATTTCTCAGAATTTTGTTTCTTGTAAAATCTATCTTCCTCTCTTTCGTTTCTTTTCACAATATGGACATTTACCTTATGTATATACCTGAGTAAAAGGGAACGATGATAGACAGGAACAGCAGAGAAGCAAATTTCCAGACGACGTCATTACAAGATTAAGCGTGCATGGATTCCACCACCTAATGTGTAGAGATAAAACATTCCATGACCCGAAGATTTCATGCATATGCGAAGTGTGTGAACAGAAATGCGAAAGATATCACATCGAAACATGTACACAAAGAACAAAAACAGTTTGTGATTACGCAAGACCAAGTTAGTGTTAGTGATTGTTAGCTGTGTTATCACCTTTGCACATTTGTGCGCAATCCATTTATATATACACACACGTGAACAAATATGTATGTATTGTCTCGGTAGCTACTGATAATTTTTAATAAAAAAAAGTATGCTTCAATATCAAATTCCATACTTTAATTTGCTTCTCTTTTGCATTTTGTTCTTATGTAAATAGTTATTTATCATAAATTGATTTACTAATTGCTTTTACTACTGAAATTATTACATAATTATAATATTATTAGGTCATATTTTTTATGTTACAGTGCATATTTTTGTAAATTTTACGTCATAACTGCATAATTTTTTTACATATTTCGGTGGTTTTTAGGTCATAAAAATCCTAGCTCTAGTCCAATAATTTTTAATGTAACTGCTGGTTCTTAATATCACCTATTAAATGAGTGCCTCAGTGCCATAGGTTACTTACCCACAATTTAAAAAAGTATGCCTTTCTCTGTAATTGAACTAGAAATAATCATCTCTGTCAGAGCCACATCTGCCTATAATATTATGGATGAGTTAACATTAACACAAAAATGTTATAGGCAGATGTGGCCCTGACAGAGATATTATTTATAGTGCAATTACAGGGAAAATCATAACTAACTAACTTACTGGCCTATCGAACCCGTAGGTTCATGGCCGCACGGACATAAGCTCTCCATACATCCCTATCCTGAGCTAATGTTTTCCAATCATCCTATGTATAATCTACTTCCCTCAAATCGTACTTAATATTATTCTCCACCTCGTTCTTGGTCTACCAACTGGGCGTCTTCCCTCTGCTTTTCCTACAAGAAGCTTTCATGCACGTCTTTCATTCCCCATTCGTGCCACATGTCCTGCCCATAGCTGTCTACGAGACTTAACTGTTCTCATTATATCTGGCTTCCTATAAAGACCGTGTAATTCATTGTTATACAGTCTTCTCCATTCACCTGTCTGTTCATCTGTCTTTGGTCCAAAATTTTTCCTAAGAACTTTATTCTCAAATACTCGTGATATCCTTTCCTTCCTTAAAATAAGAGTCCATGTTTCGCATCCATATAATATAACTGGTAGAATAATAGTTTTATATATTTTCAGTTTAATCTTTTTTGAAAGGAGTTAGGGCTTCAAGAGTCTCTGTAGTACATAATAGCACGCATTTACAGAATTGACCCTATGTTTAATTTCTTTGTGTATCTCATTCCTGTTTGTGATTGTTGTTCCTAGGCATTTGAATTCAGCCAGTTCCTCAAAATTTCTCTCATTTGTCATTAGCTGTCCATTTCCATTTTATAATGTATTTCTGTGTGTGATCATATATTTAGTTTTATTGATATTTACTTCCAGTCCCAATTTCTTAGTGTTACTCAGTAGTGTGTGCGTGTTGGCCTTCAGTATCTCCGCGCTATTTTCCGCTATTGTATAAAGTCCTAACATTCCATGTTCCTAGGAACATGTCCCTTTGTTTGAGCCTTTGGCATGGGTTCCCTGAAGTAGTCCCCGCCCGGAGAACCGAATGGGAGACAATTTGACCTCCGGAAAATTTTACCGCAGTGAACCCATGTCCGCATTTCTTGACGGTTGTATTTTTACGGTGATAGATCGTCACTCTTTCGACTAAGGTACTTTTTTCGTCTGGCTATAGATCGTCACTCTTTCGACTAAGGTACTTTTTTCGTCTGGCTTATCACCTTCGACCAGTCCGGCATGGGTAACCCTATCGGCAGCAATGCTACCGCGGCATAGCTCTCGGGATCATTTAAGCACGCAAGCCACTCCACCACGACAAGGTAAAGATACCATGGAGGGACAGGGGAAATCAGAATTTTTTAAATGTTGGGTTAGGCACCTATGGCACTCAGGTACTCAAATAAAGTAATCATAATGAAGATATTGCAATGAAGATTAAAATGAGAATGCTCGTCACTGACCATGTAGCTGTAGCAGATGTTGCATTACATCACACCGGTAGATTGGCATTTAAGCTTTTCCCAATACTCGATTCAGTTGCGTAACTGTAAGCTGAGGTTACGCCTAAAGAGCATCAGACATAATATGACAATAAGATATTGATGTTAAAATATGTATAAATAAGATGAAATAAAAAAAATGACGATGGGAATTTGTTACCTACTATATCACAGTATTGAATTTAGGAAAACTGAACTACGGTTATTTGAATATATTTTTTCATGATATTGAACTACACGAAGACGTGGCAGCCATATTGATTTTAACGAATATTGTGTGTTCTAGTGCAGCCAACGTAGAGTCTCTACTAATTAACTTAAACTAATTAAAATCAGCATGCATTCTTTACCGGATTAGGGTACTTAAATTGCGTAAGGTTATCTTTTAGGTTGGTCTTTCACAGGTTAGAATACTTAATTGCGTTATGTTAGCTTTTAGGCTCATTGACAACACGAGTTAAAATATCATATATATGTTGGCTACATCCCGCGATTCCATAGTGTAAACCGCATCGCGTCACTTGGCATGCGCATGGTGTATGATTGGAACTTAGAAACATTTTTCGCGTCGAATATTGTATTTCCAGAAATATGAAAATTAAATCATTCATCCCTAACTCAAAATACTCATTTTACTTCTCTACTAGGATACAATTTTAACTCTAAAGGTTAAAAATACTTGTAACAAATAGGCATAGACCAATGACTGCAATATTCATGTCAGCATATCCATTTCTTGCAAGGGAACTGTCATCATTGCATTCCGAAACCTACCTTAAAATTTCTCCCAGAGAAGCGTTATGACATACCAAGAGTGTGTTCAAAAAAGTATCTGCTGTTTTAACTGTATGGCATAGAAATCGAATCCAGCCATATCAACCCATTGTACAGAGCAGATGGACATTCTGCGCCAGTAAGTTCGGGGTGAAGTGAGGCGGGACGGCAGATAGTGAAGGGTTATTCAATCTACCAATTCAGGAGTTTTATTGCTTCTCTAGCATTTAAATGAGAGATTTGGCGCTGGATTTTAGTGCCTTGCAGTTAAAAATGCAGATTCGGCCATTTTACATCACAACGCTTCTCTGGAAGAAATTTGAAGGTAGGTTTCGGCATGCAATGGTTGACAGTTCCGTTATTAGATATAAAATTATTAAAATATAAATTATTATTAACGATAAGAGCTTTGTTGTCTATCGAGATGTCTGGCAGTAGTTCTTGGCGTTTATTTTAGAGAGCTGAAGACAAACCTGATTGATATTTTATCGTGGCTTACGTTAGTCATTAAGGCAAATTATGGATTGAAATTTTATTTTCACAACCCATTTCGTCATTCATTAAAATTAAGTAAACTTCTAGCAGAAAAATGTGATTACTCAATAATAGACAGCCTATTGAATGCAATTATTTAATTCAAAAATATAATTTTAATATTAAATGATAACGAGAGAGTTGGCCCAAGAAGTACCGTTTGAGAATAACACTTGACAGATCCCGACTTCAAATCCCGGTGCCAATTAACTTGACTGAGATTTTTGTTTTCCTCAATCGTCAACGAAAATTCTCGGTTGGAATTATCACTATAAAAATAAAACTTATGCCGTTGGAAATGGATTTCTTGAGGAGAACAGCAAGATGTTCAAAATTGGGAAAAAAAAGAAAAAATGAAATAAAGTCGTACGAGAAAAATAATTAAATATTCAATAGTAGATTATATAAGATATAAGCAGTTAAATTGGTATGAGCATGTACGACGAATGCAAGAAGGAAGGTTACTCAGAAAAATATTGGAATGGTGTCCATCTGGAAGAAGAAAGAAATGAAGACGTCGAAATTCATTTCTTCAAGATATAAGAACTGGGATGAGAACAAGAGGATTGGAGGATATGGAGTGGATGAATAGGGACAAATAGAGAAGGAAAAATAAAACTTTTAGGTACAGAAAAATGTGTAAACATTGGAAATCTGTATATAAATAAAACATAAAAATTAAAAACACAGGAATAAAATAAATAAACGGTATATAATTCGAGGGAGTTGAATTAACCAGGGACTGATCGGAAAACAGTTCCAAATAGAGATGTATGAAGATCATTGTCCGCGCGGCCAAAGACTTCCGGAATCGATAGCATCCTTGAGATAGTTAATCACCTTAAGGGTACAAAGTACCAATCTAGATTGATATTGAAGATAATTACTCGATTCGTCTAAGGGCAAATACATTAGATAATATTATTTCATCATGTTTGACAATTATGAATATCTATTATACTTTTGAATGTCTCCAAACCAGATCAAGCTGGACGGAATTTTTAGTCTATAAATATCCCGAGTATGACTTCCATCGAAAGGAAGTAAAACAATTGGTCCCATTTGTAGATATACGGCTAGAAAAAGTACCGAAGTCTAAAATAGCTTCAGTTTTAATTTTAATTATTATTGTATTATCGATATTAATCTTATAGATATTATCTTATTGATCAAATCTCCATTTAGTATTTATTTTTTTTTATTTAGGAATATTCCGCAATACGGCGTTTCTCCTTCAACCCAAAGTTATTTGTCGCCAGATGTTCCTGTCTAAAGCATCTTCTTCCTTCAAATCTCTAGCTTCCATACTTCTCTTCACTCCATCCATCCATCGTTCTCTAGGCCTGACTCTTCCACTTCTTCCATTAGCTTTCCAATTAAGGATCTTCTTTGGTATACTCTCTTCTTCCAATCTTATGAGGTGTCCATACCATTTCAAACGTTTTTATTCTATTTTTCTTAATATTTTTTTTCAACTTGCATAATCTCCCTTATTGTGCTGTTCCTGATCTTATCCCTTCTTGAAATTCTTGTCCATCGTCTCCAAAAATCAATTTCTACTGCTAACAGCTTATTGGCTTGTTTCCTACTTACTATCCAGGTTTCGGACCTATGTAATAAAATGTTTTGTAACAAAACTTGAAATACAATTTTATTCGTTCTGTATATTATATTTCTAAACTTAGTACGGTATTTAATATTAGAGTTAATTGTGGTTGCTATATTCTAATGTAACATATGTTTGTCCCGGTGAGAGGAAGAGAAGGACACTTGGCTTTAACTTCACCAGGCTAAATAGATAAATAAATAAATAAATAAATAAATAAATAAATAAAATAAGAAAATATTATTTAAATTAGTTAGCTCTTTGACGCCCAGGTTTAAAATGCGATTCTAACGACTAGAGTTCTTGAATAGCTCCTTAAAATAACATATACAATTTAATATGTTTTCTATATTATCCTCCTCCCTGCCATAGTCAGCTGAGTCCTATTTTCCAGTTCGGCGAGATAAGGTTGTTTAAAATCTCAACCTAAGTTGTGGATGGGTATCGTTTGTGCTTCATCACTGGTGATCCAGGCACATATTCAGGCAGACCCGCCTATGTGTACCAGTCTAATGTGTGGTTCAGAATTCCTGCTATATGCCTACTAGGGACAAACCAGGTTATTGATTTTTAAGTCCCATTAGGGAGGTACAAATACTACAAAACGAGGGAAGATAATTTTTTTTGTCCAATGCTATCACATTGTCTTTCATGACATTTCTGGCTTTCTCCCTGGCCTTGATGGAATTGTAATCCATTTCCTAGTTGGGACACCTGGAAGGCGGAGTAACGTTTACCCGATGATATAATGGGTAATAAATGACTCTTTAACTCATGCCCCAAGTGGGAGTCAATGACCAATCACATTTAAATGATTTTTTATTTACAACCAATCACAGTCGTCTTTCGCCTCGAATTTATCAACTAAAGTTTATCACATTAAAGAGAGTACCTCCTTTTTAACATTCTGAATAGGTCATAGCATTATTTTGCAGTGACTGACTCTCCAAGAAATACTGCTTCCAGATTGTATATATAGTGCATGAACATCAGCTCATAGTGCATGCGGGAGATAATATAAAAACATTTGTAGCAATTGATTATACCATAAAACAACCACTGTTTGCACTTTCTTAAACGAATTATTTTCCAGGAAATGACGTTGCAGAAAAATATAATTGACATATTTACATCATAGAACATCAGAAATTAATTAATACCTTTATAGCAGTAGTATTAATAGTATTAAAATGTTCTGAAGCTCTTGATTTGTCATCATTCGCTTGTTAATACCTATAATGTTTGGTTATAAATTTCTCCACTAGGGTGCATTCTTACAATATTGCGACCCTTGGGCAATAAATAATATGATCTGGTTGCAGTGATGAACAAAAGAAGCAATTGAAGGGTACCAATCGTTTCTCATTTGTTTTCAAAAATCGCCGTTTACATTAAATATATAGATATTTTAAAATAACTATAGTTAAATAATGATTTGTGAGTAAACAGCTTAATTTTATTCGTTAAATAGTTCTAACAAATGCCACTCTTGATTTCCAAATTCTCTAGATAAATTCACTCCTCACTTCGTGAGTCGTGAATTTATCGATAATTTGGAAATCACTCGTGGCATTACTTATGATAATCCAGCACCAAGGAAGTCCTTAACTTAAACTCCTGACCATATGCAACCATAGGAATAATTCCTTTTAAAGAAACATTTTTATGATCAGACCGGGAATCTTACCCGGGACATCATGATCTGAGTCAGAAATGTTGATCACTAGCCCATGAGGCTGTCTTTTTAAATATATAGGCCTATAAGAGTCTCATACCGAACAAGATATGGAAGTTAAATAGTGGAAGAAGGAAATAATGTAAAAATGATATTTTTAAATCAGCAGGGTTGTAGTAGATCTATCAAAGGTTGACATTAATGTGAGAACCGGTCGTCGACATTTGCGTCTACTTCCTATTCTCAACTATATTATATTGCGTTGTTACAGCCACGGCTGCCCATAAAATGATAAATGTGCTCTTAATGTCAGGGGAACTCTTATGTAAACATTTTTGTATGTCTATTTGCTAGCAATTACCGTATGAGTTCCTAGTCATTAGTAACCACTAGCTTTACAATTAATTAATGCAAGTAATACGTCTAATTTATATTTTAGACTTGGTTTGTCGCCGTGGCGTGGTCGGTAAAGTCCCTAACTTCCATTCCGCCAACTCGGGTTTAATTCCCGAGAGTTATATGATTTTAAAATTATTTTCGGTCTCAAGTGTTTTGTCACTTGTCTTGTAATGTACTGGCCCTTACATACTGCTGACCAAAGATCCTGAGAGGCCAGTCACTGTGTATCCATCTCATGTGTGGTTCACAGTTTCCCTTCTCCTTCTCTAGAGGTGAACGATCCTGGGTATTGACTTGTTAGTCCCAAGACGGTGGGAGTGTAAGTTCTATAAGGAGGGATATAATAATGAAAATAAATTACAGACTCTTATTGTATGTTGTATGTATAACCTAAAGGGTTACTTTGACTTAATTAGTAGCCTATATTAATTTAAATTGATATTTCTTATTGTGGTTAACTCAAACTTCTATTATTATTATTATTATTATTATTATTATTATTATTATTTTTATTTTTATTTTTATTGTTATTGTTATTATTATTGTTATTATTATTGCTATTATTATTGTTATTATTATTTTTATTATTATTTTTATTATTACTTTTATTATAACTTTTATTATTACTTTTATTATTATTTTTATTATTATTTTTATTATTATTTTTATTTTTATTATTATACTCATTTTAAAAATTTTATTTCAGATATATAATGGCTTATGGCGAATTTAAAAGTGGTATATTTCAAGTATGAATGTCATATTTGTTTAATCAGTTCATGTGATTTAAGAGATTTTCCAATTCTTGGATTTTTGTCTTATAATTAAATGTTTCGTAAATCATATAAATCATCAGTTTGTAAAAATTTAGAACAAAAAAATAATAATACTATGAAAATATTATATATAGTAATTTCTACTTTAATGATTAATTTATAATTGGTCATTCAAAATGTCTGTTAATTTGCTAAAAAAAATAACTTAATGTTTTAATAATTATTGCTGCTTCAATAATAATAATAATAATATAATAATAATAATAATAATAATAATAATAATAATAATAATAATAATAATAATATAATAATAATAATAATAATAGTAATATTAATATTAATAATAATAATAATAGTAATATTAATATTAATAATAATAATAATAATAATAATAAATATTAATAATAATAATAATATATAATACAATATAATAATAATATATAATACAATATAATATAATATATAATACAATGTAATATAATATATAATATAATATATAATATATAATATAAAAATAACAAAAATAACAAAAATAATAGTAATAATAATAATAATAATAATGAAGAAAAGAGTCCTAACAGCAATAATGAAAATAATGATAAGAGTGAAACAAAAATTTCCCTAAAATTACATTTTAGGAACATTTTAGGAATGTCAATACTGTATGTAAGGGATATAATATTGTTATGTACCGAGTGAATGTAAGTATGAATCTTAAGTAGCATTTTATTTACATGCTTTACTCCTAAGTTATTAATATTATTCTTTGTATATTCGATAATAAATATGAAACGAATTTTATAATATCGATACTAAAACTATGAGATTGCTAGATAGAATAATACAAACAATTGTTGCTATTGTACTTAAAGTGCGGTAAGTTATGGGTACAAACAATTGTTGCTATTGTACTTAAAGTGCGGTAAGTTATGGGAACCAACATTTTCCATAAAATATTTATCAAAAATCGATTTTTGTTCTATATAATACCATTTAATTTGCTGTAATCAATTTATTGATACCATCGTTGTACCTAGCTTATGAAAGTTTTATTCAATGCCACCGGACTGCATGTAATTGTGAAATTCATGTTTATGTAATTTATCCCCTCCCCACCACATTCTACAGTTTCTATTAGACATCGAAAGACATATTTCACGCTAATTCTGGAATATGACTTTCTTATCATTCACATTTATTTTGTTAATAATATAACGATATAACATATAATAGGAGTAAATTTATGTAATTAAATTGTCAGTTCAAGTGTTAATGTGAGACATTCTCAGAATGGACTAGTACTGCAGGAAAATTGTGCAGGACATTTGCAGATATATTAAGAATGCAATACAAAAATACTCACTCGTCAGCAATGGTTGAAGAATTTGAAGTCTCCAGGCTCTATGATGGCGAGTTGAACAGCTGTTTTCTATGAACACGAAGCTTCTTAGCGACGAGAGCAATGTAACGTAGATGTACACCGACGCCTGGCAGGTATATTCCCAAGGTGCATTGCGACAGCAACGCCAGGCGTCGCCTAGGCAACATCGCTATAGGCTTTTGTCATAACATCGGGCAGAGAAAACGTTTCTTTCTTTTGTTTGTATGGTTTGAGTTACCTTTAGATATTACTGGAATATAAAAAATAATGAACTCTAAATGAAAATAAGCATTTTAATATTATTTAGTGACGCTTTAATACTTTTGATCATATCGTTCTTAGAATGATTGGATATCTAGACATATGTCTTATTGTCTATTCTGACATGTAGTTACACGGCTGATCTGCTGACCAAAAGTAATATTGACCTGTAATTAATCTGATACACAGGAGGTCCTCTTAACCGGATAACCTATTAATCTGAATTAACTGTAGTTTAATGATAAAATTTGCTAGATCTATTAATCATCAAGTGTCGAATTTTATGGAATGCCTAATTTTTTTAGATATATCGGTTATCGTTTTGTCTGTCCTAGTAGGCTAGTGGTGTCTGTACTTGCCTCTGATTCGCGGTTTTAAACGAGTGCAGGTCGAGGGATTATTAAAGGCGTAAGAGATTTTCCCCGCTCGCTTCGGAAAGGAATTAAAGCCGCGAGTCTCGTATTGTAGTTTTACGGCAGGTAAAATGCCTTTAAGCTTGTAATAAGGGTCTCTGAACAAAACTTGTCGCCTCATTTCACGACCTGATTTGAATTACGTGAGATGTTAAAGATTACCTCAAATAAATTTATAACAGATAGTAATAATCTAGTTTCCAGGTAAATATTAATATAGTTTTAAGATTCGTCAACAATATTGTTTTTAAAGACATGTCTCTAAAGAATATCCTAATGAAATAACTAACTCACTGACATTATTGAATCCGTAGGTTCATGGCCGCGCGGATATAAGCTCTCCATGCAACCCTATCCTGGGATGTTTTCTAATAATCCCTTGTATAATATGCTTCCCTCAAATCATGGTTAATATTATTTTCCCACCTCATTCTTGCCCTACCAACTTGGCTTTTTTACTCTGGTTTTCCTACAAGAAGGTTTCATGCCCCTCTTTCATATCCCATTCGTGCCACATGTCCTGTCCATCGCAGTCTACAAGATTTAAGTGCTCTTATTATATCTGGTTTCCTATAAAGATAATGTAGCTCACTGTTCTTCTTTATTCGCCTGTCTGTTCTTCTCTCATTGATCCAAGACATTTGCTGACAATTTTATTCTCAAAAACTGTAATATTTTCTTCTCCCTTAAACTAAGAGTCCATATAATATACTGGGAGAATAAGTTTTATATATTTTGAATGTTTTGGGAGGAATCCATGTCACTAGTTCAAAATTAAATTATTTCTTATTTAATTATTATTTTAAAAACTCTTCAACATTTAAGATGACATTTCGAGTCTTTGTTTCTTTTAGTGATACTATGAATTAATATGACTATTTAACTCATGCCCCAAATGGGAGTCAATGACCAATCACGTTTCAATGATTTCTGTATTACAACCAATCAGAGACGTGTTTCACGAAATAATTATCAACGTTAGGATTATCATATATTAAGCAAAGCTCCTCCTTTTTAATATTCTGAACAGGTCTGACCGTTATTTTGCAGTGACTGAGCCTATAACAAATACGGCTACCAGATTGTATATAATAGTGCTTACATGTCAACATTTGTAGCAATTGATTATACCACCAAAAAAAGAAACCACTGTTTGCACTTTCTTAAATGTATACGACATCAAAAATGAATTAATATACAGATTGATGTGTTTCATTTTTTCTCCACTAGAGAGCATTCTTACAATATTGCGTTCCTTTGGCAATAAATAGTATGATCTGGTTGCAGTGATAAACAAAAGAAGCAGTAGAAGCGTAGGCTACCTATCGTTTCTCATTAGTTTTCAAACATCACCGTTTACTTTAAATATAAAAATATTTTTAAATAACTGTAGTTAAATAATGATTTGTGAGTAAACAGCTTTATTTTATTCGTTAAATAGTCCTAACAAATGCCACTCTTGATTTCCAAATTCTCTAGATAAATTCACTCCTCACTTCGTGAGTCGTGAATTTATCGATAATTTGGAAATCACTCGTGGCATTACTTATGACTATTTAACTCTTAGGCCGATAATCTTGCCACCTCCTGTTGACAATCGTGCCTCTTCCTGTTCGTAATGAGAGATATCTCTGCAAATTAACTTATTTGATAAGGATATCGATTGAATAATGTAATGAGAGATATCTCTGCAAATTAACTTATTTGATAAGGATATCGATTGAACAATGTACGATCGATATGCTACAGCAAGAAAACAACTTAAAAAATTATACAAAAAAATGTTAGTTCTGTTGCTCTAAAAATATTAACTATTGTGTAATGAATCTTCATTATTATTAATAATTATTTCTCATACAATCATCTCTTATTGATTTTTCCCAAGCCTAAAGAGATTTAATTGTAAATATATGCTATTTATAACTATCCAGCCGGCTTACAAATCGCCCGGAAGTAAGATCGGAATACATAATCTCACATTATAATTATTTTTAGCTTCTGATGTTGTATTAATCGGTAAAAAGTCACTCCAAATCCAATGTGAGGTTGAGTTTTTCATGAGACAAAATCACAACCTCTTGATAGATTACTGGTGATAAAATGGATCTTGGAAAGGAAATTCCAATCCATCATTTATCTTGACATGGCAAAACAAGTAGGGTTGGTGGACACTAGGATATGAAATCGAGTCCTTCCTAATAAGAGTCTCAAACGCTACCTCTTGAAGAAACTCTCCATTAATATTATTTTTGTTTATTGACAGAATTAAAAACGATACTCAAAGGAAAAAAATGTTAAAATTTCCCGTTAATAAGTCATGAAAATTCACGAAAGCGATGAATGCAAGGAACCATGATTCAGTTCAACGGCTAGAGAATAAGGTCAGGTGACTAACTCTGCGTTCCAGCTGACTTTACTCCCAGAAAATTTCCCTATACTCATTTCAAAGGAAACTGAATGAGATCATGACCAAAGTGGACGCGAATGAGCGAAGAAAAATCTTCACCTCTGTGATGGTACATAATTCTACCGACAAACATTCACAAGTTATTCAGGAATGTTGGCTGAAGATTATGATACAAGGACACTGATAGTGACTCCTGTACGATTAATGCATTTGAAATTCGAAACTTCACTTTAATATTTGTATGCCCTTATTGAACAAAAGTGGAATAAACATTGTGCATTTAACGGCGTAAAATACATTTATTTGTTTTTATGCAAAGTAATTAAACATGTTAACTGATGGCCTAATTTAAATTTTTTTAAGTATCTTAAAGTGCAATTTATTAAAAAAGTTTGTTACCTAAATTCCTAAATTAAAATTTTATAAAACAATGGCTGTCCCTGTCCTTTTGTATGGGAGTGAATCTTGGATTACCACTACCAAACAAGAAAGTAAAATCCAAGCAGCCGAGATGAAATTTTTAAGAAGAGTAAAAGGCTGCACTAGAATGGACCAGATAAGAAACGAGGATATCCGTGAAGAACTGCAGATCTACTCCATAAAAGAAAAGATATTTAACAACAAGATACAGTGGAAAGAACATGTAGAAAGAATGGAAGAAAGAAGATTACCAAATAAAATCTTCCATTATTTTCCAAGAGGAAGAAGAGATGTCGGACGTCCTCGGAAGAGATGGTCTTAGATCTATTAGTGAAGACGGAACAGGCAACTCGTGCCTAAACCAGGAAGTGAAGAAGAAGAAGACCTAAATTCCTGAATTTTTCAGTTTGTCAAGTAATGTGCTATAAATTCTGAACGTAAATTTATTTTTAAATATTTCACTTTAGGTTAAATATAAAAAAAAATATTCTCTTTGATTAACAGTTCTTCCAATTTATTCATTGGGAACATTTTATTTTTCTTGCTATGTATGACACTGCACTGAAATATTAAAAACTTACATTCAGAAATTAGAACAGATATTACTTGACAAATTAAAAAAAAAATCAACGAATTTGGATAAAACATTTTTTTTGTAAAGTATATTCCAAGACACATTTTTAATATTTGAAAAATAGTCCAACAGTTAACATTTTTTAAAATTACTTTGAATACAAAACCGATCAGATTTGTTTTATACCGTTAAATGCATAATATTTTAATGAATACATATTCCAGTGTTTATTCATTTTGTCACCAGAGCTTAGATATATTGCATTTTGTTATTCAATGCCACCAGTTTGTCATTTCTACATTTCTGGTATTTTTTCCTGGCATTGGCGTATTGTAACACACTTCTGAGGTTGGGGCGCCTGGAAGGAGGGGGTTATGCTGCACCAATGATTAGATGATTGATGATGCGCTAAGAGAGGCCTTAATCCTGAACTTAATCTAATGAGGTGAATATGATAATGATGGCCAAGATGATGTTCGAAGGCCGTTTTGGCCTTAAAGTACCCTGACATTTGTCTTATAGTGAGGAAAACCCGGAAAAAAACCTCACCAAAACTTTTTTCGGCCGGAGTTCGAACCCGTGCCCGCTGCGTAATAAGACAGCATGCTACATCACAGCGGTGGACGTGAACAATTTTTTGACCTTGAAATTGATAAATCTTGAAGGAATCACTAGCTATAAAGTCATTGGAACCCCATGATCTCCTGTTACTGTACGCTACAGAGAAATGTATTTTATATGTGTTAATCTTGTAACACGTGATAAGATGGATTCTGATAGATCGCAAAGAACAATTGTATTTTTAAATAAATGCGGCTTTAAGGCAGCCATTTTTGACTGTATACTTACACTCTCTTGTATTAATTATTTTTTAACATCTGCGACGTCATTCCTCTTGTCGGTATACTCACCCGAAAAAAAGTTGTAGACCCTATAGCAGGTGATTGTTAGTTGATTTTTAACTCTTCTTAGCAATTTATCACATCACTTTTTATCACGATCCTAAGGCATGATACATTAAAAAATATTAATTAGTAAGTAATAAGAAGCCACTCAGAAAAATCCCTTATCCTGTGGTGCCAGTAGTTGTATTCCATTCTGTATATATATATATATATATATTGTTATTTGCAGATGATCAGATAATAATTGCACAAGAATATGAAGACATGGTGTTTATATTCAGAAAATTATTGGACGAATACGATAACTGAGGTTTAAAATAAATTTAGAAAAAACATTTTATATGGGATGTGGAGCCGAAACCGAAGATTTAATATTAGAGAATCAAAGGGGGTACATTAGAGGATGTGAAGAATTTAATTACTTGGTAGTAAAAGTAGATAAAGAAGACAAACAAGAAAGTGATACTAAGAACAGAATAAATAAAAGTAGTGCAATAACAGCAATGATAAATGGAGTCTTATGGAACAGACATGTATCCAGAAAAAAATAAGTTACAAATATATAATTCAATAGTGAGAAGTACTGTCACATATGGAGCTGAACTTTGGAAATGAAAAAAAAAAACTTAGAACAAAAACGTATGTCGATGAAAATGGATTTCTTGAGGAGAGCAGCAAGATGTTCAAAATTAGAAAAAAAATAAGAGAAAAAATGAATATTAGATATTGAATAGTAGATTATGTAAGATATAAGCAATTAAATTGATATCGGCACGTACGACGAATGCAAGAAGAAAGGTTACCCAGAAAAACATTGGAATGGTGTCCACCTGGAAGAAGAAGGAAAGGAAGACCTCGAAACTCGTGGATGCAAGATATAAGAACGGGAATGAGAATAAGATGACTGGAGGACATGGAGTGGATGTATAGAGACGAGTAAAGAAGAAAAATAAAACTGTAGGCATAGAAAGATGTATAAACATTAAAAATCTGTACATAATTTTTACATATTTGTCTGATAGTTTTTAAATTACGAATAATTTTCAGGTCAATCTGCTCTATTTTAGAATGAAGTTTTAAAGAATATATGTTAACAGGGATATTAACCACAATATTAGAGTAGGTCCCGATTTATTACTATGTAGCTTCTGGTTCCGAAGTTCGCGGATTCAAACCCAGCCGGGATTAATAGATGTTTAAGAACGTAAAGGTCTTGAATATGCCTTTCTTCGGAAATAAAGTAAAATCGTAGTTTCCATGACGTAGATTTCTGCATCTGATAGAGATTCAATCCTGAAATAAGACGCCTCTGAACGTAACTTGTTGGTTCTTTCACGAGCAGTTTTCAATTATGAGGCTAATGATCTGAATTATTAAAAATAAAATACATCATACTAAGAATTCGAGACTTCAGATTAACCTGTAATTATTTTATTTTTTGCGCGATAGTGCGTTTTGTCGTACTTACCAGCCTGGCGATCATGATTGAAAGTTCAACTTCCTACATTTCGGGGTTGCCAACCTAAATAACTTTATTGTAATATTACATATCACAACCCATGTGCGGGAAGTAAAACCACTGCTCTTTATGTATATACAAAAATATATCCAAAAGATAGTGTTAATATACATTATATAAAATAAATCACTGCATTTTAAATGAACTGAACTTTATTTGAAACAATATTGAAAGTTGACTTAATAAAATTCTACTGAAAACTTGTAGACTTTTTAGCTTTATGTTCAATATTCTTCTTTTTGAGGAAGCTAATTAGTGTAACAAAATCTGCAATATTGATAACTTCTTTAAAATTTTTCGTCATCAACATTGAATGTTCTGACCACAAACTTGCTGGAGACTTTAATGTTTCACTCCTAAGCACGAAATAAGCAACCATACTTTTTTCACTTACACTAAAATTCTTCTCCTCCAGCCACTTTCTGAATGAAATTTATGTTTTTTCATATCTTAATTTAGATTTCTCTGGCACTAAAGAAGCACACCCAACTTCCCACGCTTCAATTTCGTCATTTTGATTACCGTCATTCATACTTGCCGCCATTTTGTGCCCGTTGGTGTCACGGCCTGCTGGTAATCTCAACAATTATTTTCAGTATTTAGTGTATATATATATATATATATATATATATATATATATATACATTGGCCAGACTGCTAACGTCAGTCAATTGTTTATAATGAACGTACATATTTCCAACAAAGATGGTATTGTTTTACTATTATTTATTATTTTGAAAACACTATCGCACAAAAAATAATGTACAACGCACATTTGTGAAGTGCGTTACAGAATCTTGTAAATTAAAAATCTCGCTATCGCTCGGTTTTTAAACATTTTCCTCGATTCTGTAAATACCACTTCCCAACCTCATATTGTAATATACTATTATTTATTTTTTAATGTCCCAGTTTGTCCTTTTTGGACATTTCTGGTATTCTCTCCTGACAATGGCGTAATTGTAACCCACTTCTGAGGTTGGGGCGTCTGGAAGGCGGGGTTACGTTGCCCCGATAATGTGATGGGTGATGATGATGATAGTGGTGCGCCAGGAGAGTCCCTAATCCTAAGCTTAATCTAAGATGAAAATGATGATGGTTGCGATGGTCATATGTTGTTCGGGGACCGTTTGGACCTTAAAGTTTCCTGTCTTATAGGTGAGGAAATACCCCGATAAAGACCTCAACCAGGAAACTGTCCCGACCGGGGATCGAACCCGGGCACGCTGCATGACAAGGCAGCAACGCTACCTCGAGACCACAGCGGTGGACAACCTGTAATATTATTAAAGCAAGGATTTTTATGTACTAAAAGTTAAGATTGGAACGTAGATAGTATGTATTATTCAATTGTTTGTATATGGAACCAAGTAGAAATACGGTGAGATATCTTAGTTTTCATTATACTATGTTGCAATCTTAATATTTAGCACATAAAAATCTTAGTCTTAATAATTATTTGCTTCCCAAATACCCATGGTCAGCACGAGGTTATCGTTCACTGATAGATTATGTGTTAATCAATAAGAAAACATAGTCATTATTAACAGATACGAGAGTATTTAGAGGAAGTGACATCTATTCAGATCACTATTTAGTAATCTCAAAAATAAATATATTAGCGAGATGGGAGAAAACTAAAAACAAATATAGAAATAAAGAGACCACATTTAAAGTAAATTTATTACAAGATAAAAGTATACAAAATCTGTATCAGAATAGGCTAAATGAACAATTAATATTAAAACCTATTTCCGAAGAAATAAACCGAGAATCGGATAATATAAAAGAAAGCATTGATAAAGCAGCATATGAGGCAGTAGGAACAAAATATAAAATATATAACAAGAAGGGTTTAAGAATATGGAATGAAGAATTAGAGAGGATAATAAAAGATAAAAAAGAGGCGTATCACAAATATTTACAGAATAGAAAACTAGAATTAAGAGCTGAATACAAAAATAAAAGTGCAATAGCCAAAAGAGAAATTAAAAAAGCACACAGAGTCAGTTGGGATAGATATATAAGCAGACTAGAATACGATATACATGGGCAGCAAAAAATAGCCTATAAAGTAATGAAACATCTAAATAAACAAGAAAAAGATACAATACAGTTCAATGTAATTGAGGAGAAACAATGGGAAGAACATTATAAAAAACTGTGGTATAATGAAAATAAAATAACTGAAGATAACATATATGAGTGTGAGATAGGAATAGATATGATAACAATGGAAGAATTAGAAGAAGTACTGAAAACAACCAAGAACGGAAAGGCAGCTGGAATAGACGGAATTAATATGGAATTAATAAGATATGGAGGATTTTTTTTTTAAACTGAGATTATCACATGTTTTAAATTTATGTTGGAAACAAGCAACAATACCAGAAACCTGGACAACAGCAATAGTACAATCTATTTTTAAGAAAGGAGAACGTAACGACTGCAATAACTATAGAGAAATAAGTATTTTAACTGCAGGCTATAAAATAGCTATACTCAAGAAACTTAACATGTAGGTTAAAACAAATAGCAGAGATAATGTTAACAGAAGAACAAAGTGGATTCAGACCAGGGCGTTCATGTATGGATAATATATTTACGATAAAAGAATTTTAAACAAAAGAAGAGAATATAACAAGGAAACACACATAGCTTTTATTGATTTTGTTAAGGAATTTGATAAAGTAGACAGAGGAAAACTTTGGACAATTTTAAAAGAAAAAGGAATTCCGAAACACTTAATAGCAGCTATAAAGAGTTTGTACTGGAACACAAATTTTGTTATAAAAACTAGAAATGAAGTAAGTAAAAATAAAATTCATGCTAATCAAGGAGTTAAACAAGGATGCAGTACCTCTTCAGTTTTGTTTAACCTATACATCAATGATATAATAAAAAAATGGAACGAAGAAACAAATAAAGGAATAAAATTAGATAAAACACACTACTTGAAAACATTATTATACGCTGATATCCAGGTAATAATAGCAAATACGGAAGACGAGCTTCAAAGGAATATTTTTAAACTACATAATATATGTGAACAATATAATCTCAAAATATCCATAGAAAAAAACTAAGGTAATGACATTCCAAGGGAAAAATCAAATCAGATCCAAAATAGTAATAGGTAACAAAATCATAGAACAGGTGTACCACCTCAATTATCTAGGATGTGACATTTCATTTAATTATAATAATGCTATAAATAATAAAATAGCAAACTTCCAGGGAATAGGGCCTATGTGGTACGATAAAACGATCACTAAATAACAAAACAACAAGAGAGACCCAATTGAAATTTTACAAAACGTTGGCAGTACCGGTACTGCTCTATGGTTCAGAAGCCTGAATACATAAAAACAAGATCTAAGTAGGATATCGGCGGCAGATATGAAATTTTTGAGATCTGTTAAAGGGTGCACTAAGGAAGATAGAATCAAGAACACAGAAATAAGACAGGAACTTGAAATATTTGCAATGCTGATAAAATATATACATATAGACAAAAATGGAAGCATAACATAGACAGAATGAATGAGGATAGATATCCAAAACAAATAACAAAATACAAACCTAAAGGCACCCGAGATGTGGGCAGACCTAGAAAGAGATAGGCTGAAGTCGGAACGGGTCAACAGACCAATCCATGAATGCAGATGATGATGATGATGAATAATTATTTGCATACTTTGAAAGTTGATTTTTTCCTACATTTATAATCGCTTTAACTACTATGGCCATATCGTGACATCTGTAAGGGCTATTTCTATTAGAGATATGTGAAATTAGACTATCTTTTCTTATAGAGTATAGCTACTTAGTTACTAAAGGTTAGATATTTAAATTGTGTCTGGACAGAAGCAGTTGCTAACTCGTAGTTTTGATGAAACTTTAGTACGGTATGTCATTGTGATTGAATTATTGTAAATTATGTGAGGCCGTTTTATTTACAAAATGTCTTATGATTAAGATTGATGAATAAATTGGCGAATGGAGGAAACTACATAATGAGTTACACGATCGTTATGGGAAGCCACATATAATAACAATTAGGTCTCTTCGATTTCGATAGAGAAAACATGTGAGAGTATTAAAGAATGAAACGGGGATGTGGAAATCTCTTATAGGGAAACCAGAAGGAAAGTGTCCAGTAGGTGGGCCAAGCATAATGTGGCAGAATTTGCAATAATAATGATTTGAGTGAAGTAAATTATTTAGCGATTGAATGAAAAACAGCTTAGGATAGGGATGTATGGAAAACTGATGTCTACGGACCATGAACCTCCGATTTTAATAGTGCCAGTGAGTTAGTTATATTTTTGATGATATTTATGACGTCAGTGATCCTTCAAAAACTTATCCAAATTTCCTGGTAAACCAAGAAATTCGACGCGGTATCGAACCTATACCCGCTGCATGATAGACGACGATTTTAACTCTTCTATTTTTGTGATGTGTTTATCCAGATAAAAACAATTCTACATTATTGTCGTTCATGTAATTACGTTTTTCAATTCTTTTGTAGTTTTGTTTGAGCTATATCTGAGAATGTTTTTCTTTATTTAGCAAATCCTTCATTGATTCGGTCAGCGAAAGCTCAATTTCCTATTTCAATTAACGAATATTTTTAGACTGGGAAAGACGTCATGGGGAAAATACTGTTGTTTATTTTTTATACAGGCTAAAAACTAATACAGAACAACTGAATCAGTGAGTTAATCTACGCTGAAGCCAACAATTTAGTTTTAGAAAATGACGATATTCCTTTATATATTTTGATTTAAGCAAATGGTTTACTATCTTATCACTTTCTTAAAACATAAAAAAACTATTCAGAAATATGAATATATGTATAGTCAAAATGAGATTAGTGTTTTCATCGACTAATGAATGGCCACTGTCCTCTTTCGTTTCCTGTTTTTCTTCCCCCATCAGATTGGTTCAGGATTTCTGCAAGTTAGGCTACTTACCAATTTTAATTCGACGTTGATAAATACTTTATCTACTCTTATTTAGAACTAGATGCCGGTATCGGATTTCATATTTTCCTTTCTCATCCCCAGCACAACACACTTTGACTCTACCTTTTAAACATATAACTTATTATACACTTCTTTCAATACTACATTGTTGTACATACGCACCACTTACCTAATATTATTTGTCGAAATAAATGTGCAAATTGAAATTAGACCATGTAATCATCATCTTCCCTGTGAATGTTAAACCCGAATAAATACTGAATTATATTTTCAAAGCACGATTCATTTTACATTTTAATTTATAATTATAATTAATATTGGCGGAAATTTTGAAGTTGTGGTTGATTTCAAGTTATCTAGGAACAATAATAATTACAAATAGGAATGAGATGCACAAAGAAGTTAAACATAAGATACATTCTGGAAATGCGTGCTTTTATGCATTACAGGGACTCTTGTCGTCCCAACTCCTTTAAGAAAATGTTGAACTGAAAATATATAAAACTATTATCTACTAGTTATATTATATGGATGCGAAACATGGACTCTTACTTTAAGGGAGGAAAGAAGATTACGTGTTCTTAGGAACATATTTGGTCCAAAAAAGAGATGATCATACAGGTCAATGGATAAAACTACATTATAGTGAACTACATGATTTGTATAGGAAGCCAGATATAATATGAACAGTTAAGTCTCGTAGAATGCGAATGGTAGAACATATGGCTCGTATGGGGGTTGAAAGAGGTGCATGGAAGCTTCTTGTAGGAAAGCCAGAGGGAAAACGCCCAGTTAGTAGACCAAGAACGTGGTGGGAGAATAACATCATCCATGATTTGAGGGAAGTAGATTATACAGGATAAGATTGGAAAACATTAGCTCAGGATAGGGATATGTGGAGAGCTTGTGTTCGCGCGGCCATTAACCTACGGGTTCGATAGAGCCAGTGAGTTAGTTAGTTTAATTAATATTAGCGACTTTACACAATACATACACAGCCTACTAGTTACGTACAAATTTAGGCCTACCAGATGCTAATAGCACAAAGATGTGCAAAAGTTTGTGATAAGTTTTAGGACTTATTAAATTGTCTTTATAAGTTCGTGATATTTTTTATTTTGATCTTATTTATGTTTATTTTAACATCTATACCGGTATATCAGTATTAGGGTCTTTTATTATAACCAGCAGGCTGTACATATCTGTTACTGTGTTTATCACGTTTTCTTTTAATTGAATCTCATGTTGATTATGATGCGTTTGTCTGTGCATGTTTCGAATACCCGGTATAATGTAAGGAAATGCAGGATTATAGTAAGATATCGGTAGGATAAATTATATTACATTTTAATGTATATTTAGGCTCATCTGAAAAATTGCATCCATATAAATTTGATAACACTTTTATATACACAATATTTTATTTCCCAATTTGTGCTCATTCGGCATATATCTTATTATAATATCCATATTCACAACTGGGTATATTTTTTTATAAATTACATTTAGTACATTTATCCAATATATCTTTGACTTACAATATAACTGCGAGATACGTTTGTAACAGATTTGTTCCATGGCCCATCTCTGGCTGATGATAATGGACCATGGCAGGCACTAAGTAGAACGCAGTGTTTTTAATTAGATTTGGAATAGAATTAGCACACATTCACACTTCTCACACATCTAAATGTTGTTATGATTACAACATGAAAGTTTCATTAAAGCATTTCCCCTATTAAACATTACTGCTCTGTTTTTATAATACTAATTGTCACAAAAAATGTTGAAACTTTACAGATCGAACACACTACACAACACGTATATTATAACACAGCTCACATCTTTAATGGTAAGTAGAGGATTTCATTATTAAATTTCCAATTCGGTGACAATCATTGCCTTCTCTATTAAATAAATTAGGCCTATAGCATTCTATAGTTTCCCTTTTATTCCGAATAAGTAAAATATACAGACTGGATATGAACACTACAGACAAACTTTCAGAGGTTGTTTAGGAATGTTAGTTGAGTATTTTAATATAAAAGTACACGATGCCTGGTACTTCATTACATAGGCCTACTAATACTATATTTATGAATCAGACATCCCACGGTACTCGGTAAATATAGTATCCCAATCCCTCGTCAATCCATAAACATTGTATATTTCACAAGAACCCTAAAATATCGAGCAACACAGCTTATGAATACAGTGTCCGGTTACTAAGAAAACATAAATAATAAATATGGTGGACATCATAATGAAATTTGTATGATTCGTTCAATAATAAAAAATTCACTGAAGTAACAAAAAAAAACATTATCATCACATTCCTTAGCTCTATTCCGTAACACCTGCAGAAGATGACAAATGAAGTCTGATACATTAACATAACATTACTGTGTAATAAGTTACTTCTTACATCAAAACATCCCTCATAAACCGCTGAAGATATTTCGACAAAATTCGTATTCACTTTGTATGTTAAATACAGCGAAGAAATGGAATGTTATTTGTTTAGATGGCTTTTATTCTGTAATTATTCACATGAAATTTCTAAAGATATATATATAATTTTTGATGATATATCAATATCGAGATTCCTGCATGTGGAATTCTACTATGAATGTGATCTACCACTAGCATCCTGGTGTTCATAGGTTTGCTACGGTATAACGGTTTAAGGTATTTAATACGTAGGCTACATTCTGTTCTATAGTGCTGTGCCCTAGGACAGGTGCTTCACTGAAATCATAGTATTTTCATGCTAAATAAGTACATATCTCGCAAATAAAAATCAAATTACTTTGTCGTAATGTATTGAGAACCAAGATTCCTTATATTAATACACCCCTCCAATACCTCTCAATAACCTCTAAATGTTTGTCAGTATAGTGTCATTATTTTAACGAAAGTAAATACACCTTTGATTCTCTGTCTAGTTTAAATTATTTGAAATATAGAGAATAATTGTTATGTACAATTTTAGTAAAGAAAAATAGCTTATAATATTCCATATTTTTATTTTATTATGTGTACATAAATGTCTAATCATTTTAATCATGAATAAATAATGTACTTATTTAGTAGACTGTTGGGTTAAAGAACTCATCATATGGATATTAAGTTTTAATTATAATTGTGTAACACGAAAAGGTCTGTACTGTTTCATTGCTTTGCTTTTTACTGTTTAAGTATAATATATAGTGAAATTACTTTTAGTTAAGATAAATAATTAATATATCTACTCGTATTTGAACGGTTTAAGTGAAAGTAACTATAAAAAGTTTTACATACTTTTTATGTAAAAAAATATATTTATATATGTTTCAGTATAAGAAATCCATATTGTGCTTGACATTTTCTGACTGTAAAAATTACAATTCTTAAAGGAATATCCCAGTTAGAAAAAAAAATGTGTTAAGGTTTTGTTTTGTATGGAAGATCGATGTGTAATGTTAGCAAATTCCTTGAGGAATTCGTTTATTAAACTGAAATTAATACAAGCCATTAAGTAAGATTCGCCTTTACATTTATGTCCCATGCATTTTATATATTTTAAATGTTTTAGAATACGTATAGTATGTATTGAATAATTAAAAATCAAAATAGTAATTTTTGTTTGTATGAATTATATATTAAAACTGACCTTTTGTTATAGTAGCTTTAAAAGGTACAATTTAATGTTAAACATTAAACATTATTTTTAAACTTTATTTTAATTTTATTTATTACTCCGACCAGGACGTATAGAATGATTATAATTCGTTTTAAATTTTTATTTTATTTTGCAAAACATCACTTTAATTTACAGAATTGCAAAATTTAAGATTTAGGATGTTACCTTATCAAACTAGTTTCAAGTTATTTTTTCGTGTATAGGCTATTTACTTTATTTAAAAATTGAAAATTACATCACAAACTATGAGTAAAATAACACAATCTACTTTTAAATCAACTTTATGTAATGTAACAAACATTTATGTTCCCAATCACAGAAAACTAAAACGGCTTAAATTCTTTAAAATTATTTAAAAACAAAAATTAATCAAAATTGTTATACTTTGAATTAATGAGGAAGCCGATCTTATAATGCATCTCTAAGGGCGGATATTATATATTTTTATATTTTTTATAACGTTAATATTTTCAAAATACAATAGGTATATTTACATTATAAAACTCTTAGATTTCAATGACCCGTTTCTTTCTTACTTATATTCTGGGTTGTCCGTGTATCGCTGCCTCCTTCAAACTAATCTAAAGACCATGGTAAGATGACGAAAATATCAGCAAATGTACTTTTTAAAAATTGCATTCTTGTTTTAGACACTTTGAGATCTGAAATACTATCGCGTCTATATATTAAATCCTTTATGATGCTATGAAACGGTGAAAATTACGAAAATAATCCTGGCAATGAAGTTCCAACACAGAATTTGCCTTGATAACTGAGGACAGACAGGAATAAAACCTCAGATTATCCGATCCGCGGTTTGAACCTGGAACTTTATGAATACTAGTTCCATGTGCTACCCCCAGAAGCTAATAAAACGAATGGCGACGTCGGACAACACAGGAAAAGAGTATTTAGTTTATGTTGTTCATGACATTCATGTATTTTTAAAGTATATTATGTTTAGAGTTACAAAAAAAATAATTTGGTGACCATAAAATGAGTTGTCCCAGTATGTATTATCTATATTTTTGAAGCCATGACATTTTCGCTTGCTTATAAATTGAAAGTTATAATAGATTCCCCCCTGTAAGGGAGAATCGTCTGGAAGAAACACCAGAAATGGACCATGGCCACATAGCCCGGAATTTCTTAATATTATGATTACCGGCCGTGAAAGCCTGCATTCTATTGAGAGTTTACTTGAATGTTTTTTCGACATAAGTAAAATATGTTGTTTAAAATTAAATTTGAAATTCAAATTTACCATAAAAGTTTCATATTTGTTTTATTAATTCATAAATCTTAGCCTTTATACTTCTATAACTTTAAGTTTAATTTTATTTATATTCTTTGTTATGATGTTGAAGAAGATTTTCGGGCTGTAGGCCGTGGTCGTGAGGCTTGTAGTTCCCCGACGTTTCGCGAGAGATTGCGTCTGGCATCCTCAAGGGTTGTCTTGAAACACAACCCTTGAGGATGTCAGACGCAATATCTGGCGAAACGTCTGGAAACTACAAGCCTCACGACCACGGCCTACAGCCCGAAAATCTTCTTCAAGATCATCATAGTAACTCCGGCCGTGAAAGTCTAGTCGATACATATATTCTTTGTATTTGTGCATTTTAATATATTTTAAAAATATATACATTTTTATGAAAATAAAATTATTGCTTTATTTTTATAGTATCTATAATTTCTTTTTCATATAAATGTTATTTGTATTTTAATCATTATTGATAATATAATTCATTTGGATTAATTTTCATCTTATCTTTATTATTTATTATCTTTATTATTTATTATTTATTTATTATAATACAATTTGTTTAAATTATTTTAATTTTTTTTTCAATTATCCACGTCAGTTGAAATGAGTTCATTGCGTACATTTCATTACTTCTGCGCATTTAATTACTTACATTTACATTCTTTGGAAGATAAAACTGGAAATAAACAGTCACGACATTTACTATATACAGAAATTTTCCACATTGAATAGAATAACTATTTTTGCAATAAAAAAAAGGAATTTTAGACTCATTTTCACACTTTTTGTAATTAAAACATTTACATATGTTTTATTTATCACAGTAAGCAACAAGAATACGCAAAGTTTATTAGTATTACATAAATTGACTGTACATTTCTAGTAGAACACATCTAGTATCATTTTGTTGTGAAAAAAAGAAGTCGCACACGAGTGTGAGGTAGTAAACGGACTGTCGCAGCCGACAAGCAAAGCTGCACTACCACTAAAACATCATATTTCCTTAATTAAATTTAATACATAACTATTATTGCCTACCTACACACGCCTAAAGCGTCTACCAAACACTGCGACTAATTTAAAAAATTGTAATTAAAAGTCAGGGTAGATTTTTTATTTTCACTCTTGTTTTTAAAAATAAAATACGCTATTACAAATAAAAATAGTTTAAGCGTTTAAGTTACAGATTTGGGCAAACATAATAGATAATTATACAAAAGTCATATTGTAAACAAGGAATTTATTTTAAACCATGTAATTGAAAACGAAAATATGTAATTTTATCTTCACTAACTACAGCAGATGTGTAGCTGCTTGATGGGCATTCTGATAGTCCCCAGCATGAAAATATATACTACTCTCATGACTTATCTGCATTATGAATAATTTCCCTACTCTGACTATGCAATCTTCTTCCGTCTATCTTACTCATGTTCAAATTAGACCAATATTTTCAAAACATATGAATACTAACGAAATTCACTTCTTCTTATTCTACTGAGTCGTAGAATTAGGCATAGACCTGTTTCCACATGAAGAGACCTTATTCCCACTTTTAGTTATGGAGCGTCCAATATTTCTTCTTCCTTTGGGTTGGTAGTGAAGCAAAATTTGTGGGAGCCATTCTTTCTATATGTTGGAGCCAATTACATCTTGAGTTTTGAATTTTTTCTCTAACACTGTAGATGTGTAATTCGGTTCTTATTTCTTTATTATATTTCTTATCCAACATGTATAGTCTGCTACCGAACGTAAGAATTTCATTTCAGTTAGTTCTATTTTCCTTGTCGAGTTTTCACAAGCATATGTTAACATAGGTGCTGCTAGAGTTTTATAGAATTTTAATGTTTTATTTTTTACAATTCTTTGTTCCACACATATTATAACATTTGTCTAATTTTAAGTTTATATCATTCTTTTGTCAGTAATGTACGTTAAACCCTAAGTAGTTGAAATTGTTTACTTGTTCTATTAATTTATTATTGATCATTATTTTTCATCTTCTTTGCTTTAATCCTTCGGAAGCCATTACTTTAGTTTTTCTTTTCTGATATGCGCATGCTGTATTGTAGTTACTTATTACTTCATTTAGTTTACCGGTAACAATTTGTAACTTGTCTCCTGTATTACTAAAATCATCTGATCATCTGCGAACAATACAGTGTTCAAGGTTTGGTCATTAATTTTAAAATTATTATTTAATTGTTCTTGTCATTGTCTAATGGTGTGAATATATATGCTGAACAACCAGGGAACATTGGGCATCCTAGTTTATCTCCTTGGTTTGGTTTATTTGTATTTTTCCAATTTTGTCTCTTTAATTGTTACATATGTTCCAAAATACAGACTCTGAATTACTTGTATTAGAAGGTGTGGGAAGCCTTTTTTATACATAATTTCCCATAATTTTCTTAATATTAACTTACGAAAGAATTTTTCACAGTCGATGAATAAAAATATATTGAGAGATTAAATTATCGTCTTTTGGATCATTTGTTCTATTATAATTATACTATCTGAGCAGGAGCGCCCTTTACGGAAACCGTTTTGTTCTTCTAACAAGACATGTTCGTTTATTATATTTAGACGGCGAATTATCTTGCAAGTACTTTATAGGCTGCATTCAACAGAAATATGCCTCTATAATTTTGATAGTTGTTTCTGTTGCCATTTTTTGAAAATCGGACATATAATTCCTCTTTTGCATTTGTCTGGAATTGAATAAGTCCTCCAAAATATATTAACTATACCTATAAATCTTTCTTTAACACTTTTTTTTGCAAGTGTTTGAAGAGTTCAATATTTGTATCGTCTGAACCTGGAGATTGTCTATTCTTGGATATGTGCATTGTCAGATTCAGGGTAAAATAAATTTCACTTAACCCTAAAATTAGCGGAACAATAATTTCTCGTGCCACTTATTTAAATCTTTCGGACCACAATGAAAACAAAATCATGTAAAACTATAAGTTATTATTGTACGTTATTTTATAATTTGATACACATTGAAGTAATTTCTACTGATTTGTTTTCTTATACATTACCAATTTAAGGGTTAAGTACCAGTATTGTCGCATTGTTATTATAACAAGCATTTGCAGTTTGTCATGAACTCATGACATATCTTTGCCTTCCTGACATAATTTGGTGCTGAACTGAACACGCATTTTATTTTGGTATTTCTAATTATTGTTTTGTATTTGTTCAACCTCATCCATTCAGTTCACAATTTTTTAGTGTAAGCTGTAGCATTCTTCAATATTTCATTATAATCAGAACTTCTGAAAACAAACAGATTGCAAAAAACTTATTTTCTAATACCTTTATAAGTTATAAATAAAAGCATTTATTAACATAGACTATCAGATCAACATATGTGTTTTAATACAAACAAATAGCCTACATCGTGTTTTGTATGATTGGTATGTGTTTTAAATATTAATTCAACATTTATAAATTGGTATTATTTGGTTATATCTATTTTTATCAGGATTTCTGCAAAATTATCAATATGTTTTGATTGTCGTGAAAATTCTGAGATTAACAGACATATTAAGGGCAAACATATTAGTTTGTACCCTGACTTTTGTTGTAATTGAGTTCTTCATATAGTTGTCTACAACATTAAAGACACATATTTAACAAAACTTACGAGTAATAGTACAATTCACCGAACAAGAACCTAACCTCACATATCTATTGGGATATACACATTTCTCAAAGCACAGGAGTTTGGGTATGACGAATATAATGAAAGGAATTTCACAAATAATTATCTTGTATAAATGCATTTAAAGTATTTCTTTAAAATTGTTGACTATTTGTGCTTACTGCCAGTAACTTAGTGTTAAATCGTCACTGCCAAGAAAAAAAAAAACACTTTTATATAACTATATTCACTATTCATAATGCCCTTAATTTCAAAATACACTTTTACTTGATTGTGTTCTTATAAAATTCCCCAAAATGCAGGGATTTACGAACATATTAGCGACCAGAAAATAAAAAGTATATTTAACACTCAAGACACTAGTTCTATGTACAGTTTTCACACAAGCATACTGAGGGTAAAATGAGGTATTTTCGTGATATATTTTCATTGGAGTATATTTGCGTCTTTTAATTTTATTAGGGACATATATTAAATTTTGTTAATAATATTGTAATTTCTAGAACACGTAAAAAGCACAGTTTTCATAATTTTAATACATTAAAAATAAAACACTAGTATTTTATTAATATATGCATATAAAATAAACACATTTAAAATAATATATAACGCATTACTTTGTCACATCAGTTGATTATCATTATCATCACCAATATCCTCATCGTCATTCGGAAGTTTTTAATTTTATTTAATTTTAAATATTTCACCATCATCATGACTAGATATCGCGTTACATCTTCTAATAGCAATTTCATTTACATTTCTTATTTAACCTATTTAAATTACCTCATATATTTTATTTTGAATGCAAATAGTATTATTATTATTATTGTTATTATTATTATCAACAAAGAGTGCTTGGATAGGGTATTATGAAATAATTACACAAGGGAAAGAGCAGAGAAGATAGCTAAGAGTTCAGAGAGATCCAAATGTAAGAACACTGACATCTTAAGAAAGTCGAGAGAAAATACATAACATTGTATTTCAATAACTAAATTAAAAGTCATAATCCTGGTAACTAAGGCTACAACAAACTATTAAAAAACACTAACAAGAGCTGAGAGCGTTGGCACTTTTCATGGATACTGATCTATTTATAATTTCAGAAAATTCCAAGTACATATTACCTACTTAAATGTCAGAAGAAGCGCAGGAAGTTAGTTTTTCAGAAATTTATCTGAAAAAATTCCGACTTTATGTCTGCAATATATCAAAAGAAAGATGCCAATTGTAACTGGCATATCTGATTTATTTACACACCTCTCGGACAGAACTGCAGGATAAAAGTGAAAAAAAAGGACCATACCTGTTGAAATCATACATTTGCTATGCTGTGATACTGACAAAAGTGACTTGAAAGAATAGCCATCTAAATCCACAGTGGAGATAACAATAGAAGTGGTAGTGACTCATAAACAAATATATATATTTATATTCTAAAGGAGGTAAGATACATTTACCAGTAGCGGATGATTTAGATCTGGAGCGTATGAAAGGGGAGGCAATAAATTTGACACTGCTTAACATACCTTTCTTAACGGATTGGATTTTCTTTTTCCTCCAAATCTACAATCTGTGCAATAAAACATTTTGTACTTTGTTATAAAAATTGAATTTTCAAGACAATTAGCTTGGATTTACATATCTTTAATATCAGTGAACACGTTTAAATACTATTTTGTTTTATCTCGTTTTAAAAAAATGTCAATTATCAACACAAGAATAAATTAATGAAAAGAATGGACTTGCATCTCAACATTTTTTAATACAATTTTCCTAAGGAAATAATACAACTTAATTATCTCCCTTTGCCTACAGAAAGACAAACAGGGACTGTTAAATATACTTCTCCTAGAATAAATGTGATAAAAGTATACACTATTTACTACAGTGGAGTAGTGAAAACATGCTATTCTTCATTTGGAGGTGAGCGAATTGCATTGATTTATTGTCACGGTGTTATTTTATTAGAAGTTTAAGAATATTAAAATTTCATTTAGCAGTTTTGATATGGTTATAAGCCAGTAAGAAACATTCTCAGACTCTCAAATCAAACAAGCAGTAATTAAAAAGGTTCATATACCTATCTCTGTAACAGTAATTTAAGATAAATCTAGAATATTATAAAACAGATCTTAGGGCAATTGAAGAATTCGAATGAGTTATTTTATTTTTCGACCATTTTATTTAATGGTAATCTGTACCCAGCAAATTTCATTACGGAATGATGAAAGGCATAAAACGTCCATTTCCTATGTAATGCCTAAACAAAATATTTCCTGAAAAATAATCTGTGCGCCAGTTTTAATGAAACATAAACAGTAGTTTCATCATTGTCACTCTTCTCGGTGTGAAATTCCTTAATATTCTTAAAATATTATGTGGGAAAGTTATAAAAAATATATATTATTTGTTTAAAATAATTCTTATATCAAGAATATACCTCTTTTTACTCTGTTTTATTTTTTCTTCATTTGATGAGACTTGTTTTAACGTCATGTTATCTAATAAAAATAATTCCCGTTTTACCGTCACTTTCTAATTTGCATAATTATTAATGTTGACTAATTACACTACTCTAAGCTCTCCTATAAATTGCTATATTATTTTTATAACAGACACTCAACAACACTCCCTACAGAATAATAAACTATTAGCTTGATTTTAAGGAAATATGAACATACTTCGTATGCATGTATATATTACACTAAACTAGCATTTTGATTTGTTAGAGTCCAGTGATGAGCATTTTAATATCAAATAAAAGTGCCATTATTCTCCATAAATTCTTTTACTTTAGCAGATTTTTCATTTTAAACATTTGAACGACAGATACAGATTTTGTTATATCCACAGCAGTTTAATCATTTTTCTTATTTCTTGAAAGACAACATTGCATATTTTGCGTAAATATATTAGAAGCTCCAGCCATATACTAATTTAATTACTATTTACAACAAGAAAATACTAAATTACATATATTTAACATACCTTTACTATAAATGTTTCTTGATTCCTATAGACTATGCAACAATAATTCCTGTCGAATTGAAGTATGTGTTTATAAACTATATTAAATATTATATAATGTCTATATCTAATTTATCTGCATTAAGTTATTGTACACGAAAGTAGGAACTTTTTTTTACAATAAAGTTAACTTGAAAAAAATTACAGAATTAAAGAAATTACCTTTTTGCTTAAAGCGGCAATTTCTGTCAAATAAGCTCGTACACAACTATCCACGTTCTATTAGGTTTCATATTAAGCAAATAATTCTAAGTTACCATTTCATTAGTCGCATTAATTAAATATATTTACTGTTAGATTTGCAATTGCATTATAATTCTCGGAATAATTCTCATAACGTTACATGTGACTCGTAAACATTTTAATTTTGCATAAGTTCATCATCATCATCCACATGGTTTACGTTGGCCTGTTCTGACATCGATGGGTTTTAAAGCAATCTATTCACTTACAGACCAGGTGAAAAGTATCAAGAAAGAATTCACAATATAACATCAAAATTGAACATCTTAAAAAGATGGAGCACATTCGTAAATGGATGGAAAATAATAGATTCCGTAATTTATTATTACACCAGAAGGAAATATAATTTTAGCAATACCTTACAAGAAAATGGAAGATCGCTTTAAGATTTTGCATGAGTACAATATTCTGGAAATTTATTTAAATTCCATAATATTATCGTTTTTATGTTAAAATTAGTTTAATCTAAATTTATTGATTGTACATCTATTTAAGACTTTAATTTATTAAATAAAAACGAAGTATTACAATAATGAAAATCGTTTATACTTTAAAAGCACTTCAGAAGTAATAAACATAATTGAAGCGAAACAAATGTGCGATAAATTATTAAATTACGAAAATTAATTTCTTTACGTGATTATAAAATATGTTTTTTATGATTTAATATACATTAAAGTACACACTAATACGTAACTGCTACTTGAGGAATTGTCTATGCAAATTTACACATTGAATCTTATAAATATCTAAAAAGTCAATTATTAATATTTATTTATTTTTATACATTAAATACATATGTTTTAAACATGAAGCTAGCTTCTAAAATTGTATATTATTTTTTCTGATACAACAGCCTTGATTTTACTAACATGTTGGTGTTGTATTTTCTTTAACACATATTTCAATCGACAGTAAGTTACCTTCTTACTGTTGCATAAAGTTAAACTCGTGCAATATTCAGTCAGAAGTTTGGAGGTTATCTAAAAACTTACATTCATATACTGTATTGTATTTATCACTGACTAAATCGTTCCTGTCAACCAGAAACTGTCAATTTAAAATATCAGTATTCAGTCATTGTAAAACAAACTGTTGGTTATCTTTGAACTCTTTAGAGATATTTGGAGTATTTATTGTTCATATATTGAAGTCATGCGATAAGTTATTAGGCCTACTTTTCAATTCAAAGACTGGTATTTTAAATTATTTTTCCTTCAGATTACGTCATATTTCCAGCCAATCTCATGTATAACTGAATACCAAAACTTCTCTATTGAAGCAAACGAAATAAGAAAACACCTCTCTTCAAACACTTCTTAAAAATAAAATGTATCCATATGGCACAGACCTTAAAAATTCAACGGGAAAATGCAGTTAGTAAAATAATCACTAGTTATTAGTATGATCGGAATTACTATGTTTGAAAGTTTTATTTCAGTATATTTCATTAATATGAGAGTCATGTAGTTGAATCTTATAAAACCTAAAAATGTTTAAAAATTACGTTAAAATAAAACAAATAGCAAAACCTGTTTTAACAAAATTAATAAAAATATATAATGAAATACCTAACAAATTAAATATGCATAAAACAAATTTGAACCCATGACCACTGTTTTACATTTGAATTAACTATTATAAAAACTAAAAATTCTTGGCAATGGTTATGAAATCATAGTCACAATTCAGGCTTTATTTCTGCGATAAAAGGTTGTGGATTTTCAGTTTTTGTTGTAATTGTGGAAACCTTGGCCGCGGTTCAAAATTTATTTTTATGTAATTTACTGATTATTATTTAATATATTAAATGTTAGTTTTTAAGATATAGCCCAACATTGTGCATTTATTCATTGTCATTTCAAATGACGACCACCATCATGGTCTTATGGTCAGAGCTTTCTGACCACAGTTCATGAGGTCCCGGGTTCGATTACCGATCAGACCATAGGATTTTTTTCTTACGGGGGAGTATTCCTGTGGTTACCCATGGTCTGGAATTTAGGTTAAGACTCTCCTGGCAATTCATTATCATTTATCAACTATCGTATAATCTGGGTAACGAACTCCGGCTTCCTGATGCCTCAACCTAAGAAATGGGTTACAATTCAGCCAATGCCAGGGGAGAAAGCCAGAAATGTCATAAAAGACAACCTGGTGCCATTGAACAAAACAATTCAAATGACTAACTATTAAGTTAGAGGAATTGTTAGTTAATGAAAATTGTCGCAAGCAGAAAAAAAAGGCAATGTTGTCAGACACTGTCTGTTTTATTACTAAAGGGAAACCTAGCAATATATTTGTGTAGTGTAACAGAGTGATTAACACTGATTAATTGGAAAGTGTTATTGTTGGATATAGTCTTTTCCGACCTCTTAATAAAGATTTCCATTACCCTGACATTATAAATACATTGAAATGACAGGGATGCTATTCTAAAATTATTTGTGCTCTATAAATTACTGAAAAACTATGCAAAAACTATTAACTAAAGAACAGCAACTTTAAAAAAGGAAGCTCAGTATTTTAACCCAAAGTTGGCAAAACTGAATTGTTTATAGCGGTTTATTTAAATGTATCGCATCGCAGTGAAAACTAATACATAATCAGTAACTATTGAGCATTTTATAATTTGGCACAAATTCGTCACTTCTACCAATTCACTTTTGCATTGTTTCATTACTAATTGTTTAAATTAAATGTACCTTTCAGCATACATTGTCAATGCAAGCGTTTACTATACAGAAAAGATTAAGTTCTCCCTATATTTATTAAACTCTAGTAGTATTTATTATATTACATTTATTACTAAATATAATCTTGAAGAAAATACGCGAAGTTGAAGAATAACTTCATTTATACAAAACTTAACATAATTAATTTGTTACTGAAGACAATACAGTCTTCTGTGTATAACTTATTTATAAGTTAGGAAATTATTTCCTTCGAGATTTCTTACGAGTTCATAGCTATGGAAATATCTTCCGATTAAAAGGATATAAGTGTACATTAATAGGGAGACTGAATATTACAATATTAATTGGTGTTTTGATCCCCTCATACGAGCCACTCGGTGCCTCCCCATCTGCATAAGACGTCGAGCTCCGCAAGTCAGACATGGGTTCCAGTTCCGTACGAAGAATTCATGTTGGACCGACTTTCATCGTTCAATTCTTCCGGCTTTATGATCTTGGTCACTCTCTGAAAAAAAAATTAGTTCAATTTATAGTTTGAGAAATAATTTCATTCGGGATGTGTTAAAAGTATTCAACCTAATTTAAATAAAAAAAATATTTGAACCAATCAAAGGACGAATTACTTACTTACTCACTGGCACTATCGAACCCGTAGGTTCATGGCCGCGCGGACATAAGCTCTCCATACATCCCTATCCTGAGCTAATGCCTTCCTATCATTCCCTGTATAATCCACTTCCCTCAAATCATAGTTAATGTTTTTCTCCCACCTCATTCTTGGTCTACCAACTGGGCGTTTTCCCTCTGGCTTTCCTACAAGAAGCTTCCATGCAAGTCTTTCATTCCCCATACGTGTCACATGTCCTGCACATCGCAGTCTACGAGACTTAACTGTTCTTATTATATCTGGCTTCCTATAAAGACCATGTAGTTCATTGTTATATAGTCTTCTCCATTAACCTGTCTGGTTATCTCAAAAATTTTCCTAAGTACTTTATTCTCAAATACTTGTAATCTCCTTTCCTCCCTTAAAGTAAGAGTCCATGTTTCGCACCCATATAATATAACTGGTAGAATAACAGTTTTATACATTTTCAGTTTAACATTTTTTGAAAGGAGCTGGGACATCAAGAGTCTCTACAATGCATAATAGCATGCATTTCCAGAATTTAGCCTATGTTTAATTTCTTTGTGCATCTCATTCCTATTTGTGATTATTGTTCTTAGGTATTTGAATTCAGCCACTTCCTCAAAATTTCCCTCATTTGTCATTAGCTGTTCCTTTCCATTATATAATAATTTCTACCCCGTGGGGGGTTTTTGACCCGATATTTAGTTTTATTGATAATTTACTTCGCAGTCCTAATTTCTTTGTGTTAATAGTATGTGCGTGTTGTACTTTAGTATCTCCTCGCTATCGGCCAATAGTACTACATCATCATAAGTAATGCCACGAGTGATTTCCAAATTATCGATAAATTCACGACTCACGAAGTGAGGAGTGAATTTATCTAGAGAATTTGGAAATCAAGAGTGGCATTTGTTAGGACTATTTAACGAATAAAATTAAGCTGTTTACTCACAAATCATTATTTAACTATAGTTATTTTAAAATATTTATATAATGTAAACGGCGATGTTTGAAAACAAATGAGAAATGATAGGTACGCTTCTACTGCTTCTTTTGTTTATCACTGCAACCAGATCATACTATTTATTGCCAAAGGAACGCAATATTGTAAGAATGCTCTCTAGTGGAGAAAAAATGAAACACATCAATCTGTATATTAATTCATTTTTGATGTCGTATGATGTAAATATGACAATTATATTTTTCTCGATTATTACCTGGGAAAAAATACATTTAAGAAAGTGCAAACAGTGGTTTCTTTTTTTGGTGGTATAATCAATTGCTACAAATGTTGACATGTAAGCACTATTATATACAATCTGGTAGCCGTATTTGTTATAGGCTCAGTCACTGCAAAATAACGGTCAGACCTGTTCAGAATATTAAAAAGGAGGAGCTTTGTTTAATATATGATAATCCTAACACTGATAAATATTTCGTGAAACACGACTCTGATTGGTTGTAAAACAGAAATCATTGAAACGTGATTGGTCATTGACTCCCATTTGGGGCATGAGTTAAATAGTCAGCATAAACTAACAGCTTATTAATAACCATTGAGTTATAAGCCTTCTTCATTCTCTAAATATTTAATGGCATGCTCTAGTACAAAATTAAATAGTAGAGGAGGTAGTGCATCTCCTTGCTTCAACCCATTCTGGATTTCAAAAGTGTCCGAAAACTGTTTGCCTACACGCACCCTACTCTTTGTTCCATTTAGACACATTCGTATAAGTCTAACTAACTTTTTAGGAATTCCGAACTCCAGCAGGATACTTCTCCCTCTTAATTGAATCATATGCTTTTTTGAAGTCTACGAATCACCAATTGAATAAAATTTGTTAAAAATGTATCATATTAGATAGCTATTCCTATATTTTGGTTTGTTTTCAATTATCTTCCTCAAATCTGAGCACATTGAAGCTACATTCATTTTATAGGCAAGGGTTATTCTTTATATAACAAGTCAGTTCAGTAGTTTTTGAGCATGATTACGTGATAGCACCACTTTGACATCCCACAACATAGAACCTTCCACATTCTAAGTCCTATATCGATTTATAGACTCTGGAATTCTACAACAAGAAATTAGAATTACCGGACATTAGCTTCTTTTAAATAAAATTTAAAACTATTTATTTTATAATTGGTCTATCAGCAGATTAATTGATATTTTTAATCTTTCGTTTCTCTAATAATATTAATTTGACTAATTATATCAGTTTAATTTGTAAGAATAATTACTTATTATTACTTTTATGCTATGATATATAGTTTTTCTCTAATTTTTTTCACTGGTTTAGTGGAAGAGAAGAATTTATAGCCTTAATTCTGCCAATTTTAATATTTTTATTGTTATTATTATTAAATTGTATTACTTTATTGAAAATTATTGTAATATAATTAATGTAAAATATAATTATATATATATATATATATTCTGACGACAAAGTTAGTAGGAGGAGGGAGGTAAATATATATTAGTTCATTTAACGATATTTTTTAACATTAGTGTGCAATTGAAAAATTGTGCTTGAAATATTTAATAATAAATTTTGTACACTGACTTCTTATTTCAGGCTTACAGTTGTTTATGGGCTTAAATATACGACATTTTGGAATTATTAATCATTATAATATTCCGGACAATGTCCACCGCTGTGGTCTCGAGGTAGCGTGCTGCCTTGTCACACAACGGGCCTGTCTTCGATCCCCGCTCGGGACAAGTTTGCTGAATGAGGTCAGGATACTTTAAGGCCCAAACGGTCCCCGAACATTATCTGGCCATCATTATCATCAATATCATATTCACCTCATTAGATTGAGTTTAGGTTTAAGGCCTCTCCTGGCGCATCATTACCCATCGTTATCACCTATCATATCATTGGAGCAGCATAACCCCGCCTTCCAGGCGCCCCAAACTCAGAAGTGGATTACGATACGCCAATGCCAGGAGAGAATAGACTACCTGAAATGTCGAATGACAAATAGGTGGCATTAAAAAAATATATTCCAGACAGTAAATTGTCATTGTTGATCCGTTTTTGTTCTATCTGGGTATGCTCCAGAAGACGACTTTGTGGCATCCAGATGTGGCATTAAACAAAAAATATATTCCAGACAGTAAATTGTCATTGTTGATCCGTTTTTGTTCTATCTGGGTATGCTCCAGAAGACGACATTGTGGCATCCAGATGTGGCATTAAACAAAACATATATCCCAGACAGTAAATTGTCATTGTTGATCCGTTTTTGTTCTATCTGGGTATGCTCCAGAAGACAGATGTCATCCTTGAGCGTGATACTGGGTCACGTCTTATACTTCACATAAATAGTATTACCTCTATACAGTATGCGGAGATTTTTTCCTCCAGCAGGGATTGTGAATAGTTCAGCTTTTAACCTTAGTTTTAGTATTTTTATTTAATTAACTCTTTAACAGTTTAGACAATTAGCGTCGAAATTCAAATCTGGACGTGAAAGAGCCGATAAATTTTGCTCAAGGTGCATTTAGGTCAATTGTCTTTTTATTTCAGGCTTGACGTTCTTTCATGTGTCGTAAATCCACGGTTTTACTCTCCTTCTGAAGGAAGCCAAATACAGATTTTTACTCCCTTTGACCCCGATATGGTTTAAATCCGGCAATGATGTGAGGGCGATAACCATTAGATCTCTGGGATCAACAACACTTGAGGGATTAAAGATAAAAATACTCTCAAACTAGGCCCATCCGTCCACCCTTGGGATACCTCGGTCGTCCTGACCATACTCCCAAGTCCTATTTCTAGTCCTCCCTATTCTATGTTCACGTCCACGTTCAAGTTCACGGTCCTTAAACCAACACCCTAGGGAGAGAGTGTTGGAGTTTGCAGTTCTGGGAATTGCTGAGCTACATAGTACATCAGGTCATTCAATCCTGACGACCCCACAGTTGGTCCACGGGCTCCATGAGCCTAGCCGGGAGGACTGCTGTCGCAGATCCACCGACCATTCCCCTGTTCTGCCTCCAGGGACGTGTCCTGCAGCCGTTGTGACTGCCGAAATCCCTTTCCTTGGCATTTTTTTTTGGACTAAAATACTCAATCGGTTAAGACTAGATTTGAATTCGCGAACCTCCGCTAGATAGTATTTTGCTCTTTAACCTCTCAGTATTGAAGGTTTCGGTGGTTTAATGATTAGCATGTTCGCCTTAGGTTCCAAGATTCTCTGGTTAAAACCCTTATCGGATCGATGCATTTTAAAGGGCGTAAATTCCTGGTAAAGTTTCTTTCGGAAGGGAAGTAAAGCCATAGGTCCCGTATCGTAGATTTACGTCACGTAAAAGATCCTGTAGCCTGAAATACGAGTCTAAACAAAATTTATAGGTCCTTATATGCCCAGATTTGAATCGCAACGCTAATGATCTAAGTTATTAGGATAGTCGTTAAATAAAATACTAGGAGTAAGACTAAAATTTAATTTCCCAATGGCTCCAGTTTTCAGAATGTTTAAGTTAGAATAGATCCTGCACATTTTTAGATCAAACTCGTCCTCATAGTAAAATAATTGATAATGTATAAGTAACCTCTAGAGGATGAAGAAAGCTTACAACTCAATGGTATTAACAAACTGTTAGTTTATGCTAATGGTGTAGTACTATTGGGCAATAGAGAGGAGATACTAAAGGGCAACAAGCGCACACTATTGAGTAACACTAAGATATTAGGACTGGAAGTAAATATCAATAAAACTAAATATATGGTCACACGTAGAAATTAATTATATAATGGAAATGAACAGCTAATGACAAATGCGGGAAATTTTGAGGAAGTGGCTGAATTCAAATACCTAAGAACAATAATCACAAATAGGAATGAGATGCACAAAGAAATTAAACATAGGTTCAATTCTGGAAATGCGTGCTATTATGCATTGCAGAGACTCTTGATGTCCCAGCTCCTTTAAAAAAATGTTAAACTGAAAATATGTAAAACTGTTATTCTACCAGTTATATTATATGGGTGCGAAACATGGACTCTTCCTTTAAGGGAGGAGAGGAGATTACAAGTATTTGAGAATAAAGTACTTAGGAAAATTTTTGGACCAAAGAGAGATAACCAGACAGGTTAATGGAGAAGACTACATAACAATGAACTACATGGTCTTTATAGGAAGCCAGATATAATAAGAACAGTTAAGTCTCGTAGACTGCGATGTGCAGGACATGTGACACGTATGGGGAATGAAAGACATGCATGGAAGCTGCTTGTGGAAAAACCAGAGGGAAAACGGCCAGTTGGTAGACCAAGAATGAGGTGGGAGAATAACATTAACTATGATTTGGGGGAAGTAGATTATACAGGGAATGATTGGAAAGGATTAGCTCAGGATAGGGATGTATGGAGAGCTTATGTCCGCGCGGCCATGAACCTACGTGTTTGATAGTGCCACTGAGTAAGTAAGTATAAGTAATTCCCAGTTTTTTTAGAAATCTACGAGATTTTCATGGATTTGAAACTAATCGAAATATTTATAGCGGCATATATAAATCTGTCATGAGCATGCACATAAATATATAAACTACCTGGATGATGTTCCCTGGTGTAATGATGAGTTTGTAGACTATATACGTTGGGATGCAGAGTAGAGAAGAAGCTGTGAGAATCCACCCCACCATGATGCTCCATTCAGGATAGACATACTCACCCTGTAACATCTCTTCATACCCCAGAATGGAGAATATGAAGATAACCTGAAGGTAACAGAAAAAGTGAAGTCTTAAATAATTTACAAACAGGGTAGATTTTTTTTTGTATAATATGGAGATATTTGTATAATATGATGGAGATATTTGTATAATATGGAGATAACCTGATTACAACATTGAAAGCATATTTTCTTAAAGCATTTACAAGTAATTCAAATTCGTTGACGTTACGTGAGCATAGTACTTTGTCTCTTTACATTTAACGTTTTACAAAATAGTCCATGCAGACCCTTCGTGGAGCTATTGAAAGCCAATTTAATTTTGAAATGTTGTTTTCGTTTGGGTGCTTTGTAGGTTCCTTGTAAAGGTAACAAATATGTACGAATTTTCCGGTTTGATTAGAATCTGATATCATTCTTATTTATAGACAGTTTAACATGTATATGATATTATTGCTTGTTTCTATTATAGTACAGTATATATATGCTTCTTGTAGAAGCTCATTGATTTAATTTTAGTGAAATAATGAGAAACGGAATTTTGCTGAGAACAGTGGATGAAAGAAGAATGCTAATGGAAATGATCTAGAAGCGGTAAAGAGATCGACTTGGCCACCACTAAGAAGGAAATGACTGCTGAAAGGTGCACTTAACGGAATGGTGAACGGATTGAAGCTTGGAGAAGAAGAACACATAATATGATAGACAACATAAAGATAAATGGATCGTATGCAGATAAAAGCTGAACAAATTGAAGAATGGACAATACTGCGCTTGCAGCGAATGGGGAAAACCCAACAATAACTTTAGTTTAAATTAGTGACCCGTAGAAGCATAATGTCATTACACAAACATTACCCAAAGGAATTTCTCGGAAAACTGTCTAATATTCATTACCAGTAATTTCATCCTTGTCAGAAACAATCCCCAACTTTCACGTAATACAATTCTACACCTGCAGAAAACCAGTCTGTACAAAATGTAATATTGTAGAATACTCAATTTCAGAGAGGTTTTACAATGAAATTCCTAATATTAGTAACTGAATTTTTTTACAAACATTTTAAATATTCTAAGGGATAGCGCCTCTTTGAAAAGTTATCGGATTTGCATATTTTTTATGTATTCATTTGAGGCTACTGTACAACTTTTTAGAATAGACGCGTTTTGAAATGCGAAAATGTATTATTTCGATACAACCTACATACATGAAGACAACTCTAGAATAGTTAAATTGATAATAATAAATTCGTTATCCCAGTCGAAGTTATGTTTATTCAAGAATTCGTCGACGTTTCGATATACTTAGGTGAGATTATTAAAAAAATTACAATCAAGAACTAAATATTTTATTATGTACTAGCTAATACCCGGCGTGCGCTGCTACGTCTACATAAATAAAAATTAATATGATTTTATGTTTAGTTGAGTAAGTAGAAGGAAAAATAATTGAATCGCACTTTTTAGAAAGAAATTAAGTCAAAACTGCCTACTTTTCAGGAGAGCATAAAAACATTTCCATGAACAAATAGCGGAATAAAATATTTGTTATTTATTATATAAATGTAACATGGGACTGAATTTAATGGTAACAGACTAGCATTGGAAATGTTGTGCTATCATGGTATATATGCTCTTTAAAATTTGAGATTTAGTTCCTTTCTTCACTAGACATTGTTTTTGAAAGAATGAAATGGACATCCAGAGTGAACAAAATGTATTCAATACAGATGTATATGTATTTTACTTAAATTGACATGTTAGGAACATTAAGATAACATTTTGATTAAAAAATAAAATACACTCATTTCTCTAAAACAAACTAACACATGTAAAATGGCAAGTATTTCTCATTCATGGTGTACCAGGATCTATAGTAGAGTTTGAAAACAATACTTCTTCATTTCATGTTTTAGCATTTGCAATTCTGATGTACTTCATTAAGATCTTCAGTCTTTGGGGACTGATTGGAATTTGTCCTCCTGGATAGGCCTATGCCTTTGATAGTTCCAATGACAAATGTCGCAAATTTCCTTTTCCAAAATTAAAACTTATTTCTTATGTAACTCTTTGTGTATGGTCGTGCATCTACAACACCAGGTTTGTTTGAGTTGTACGTGACTTCCTTATATAATGAGGGTGTGAAATGAATCTTTCTCTCACGAGGATTGTTTGCAGTTTATTCCTATATGGTATTCATTTTGAAAAAATAGGGCATCAAATATCGAAGTTACTGATCAGTATTTCAGAGTCTACAAGTTTAACTAATGTATTTTGCTTGCTTTGTATGATTATTTCTAAATATTATTTTATTGTATACACCCTGTCCGCCCTTCTTAGTGCTTTTTTAAAAAACCCGAAATCCCTATGACAAAGGAGGAAAGAGTGACCTCGCTAAGGAAAATAATATTTTATAGTTTTGAATCTTCCTGAAACAACCATACTAAGACCAGAACCACTGTATGATTTTTGTTTCGGCCTGGGCAGCCACCTGAGAACATGTGTATGTTTTCTATATTTTGAGGCACAAATTCATTAAAATAACCTTTTAAAAATGAACGAAGATAATTTGCCGCGGTGGACTAGTGGTTATGCTCCTTGCCTCTTGTCCCGAGGGTCGCGGGTTCAAACCCAGCCGAGGTCGATGGATTTTTTTAGGATGGAAAAATCCAAGGAGAAAATCCTCCGGGAGGGACTTTAAGCCGTGGGTCCCGAGTCTGAAGATTTTCAGGCTCGTAAAAGATCCTTAAGCCTGAATAAAAAGGCCTCTAAGCAAAATTTACCGAATTTTCCCGTCCTAGTACTACCTTGGTTTCCTAGATGTCAGTATGAGACGGAACGCTGACCACGGACCACTCAAATGACATATATACGGAAACAAGTGTAACTAAATTAGTATGGTTCAAATTATTCCCTGTAGGGGGAGAGCGCCTAAATCTCTGTTAAGAGAAACATGGGACTACAAGACAAGAAATAATTTGCTCCCTTTCCAGCCTGTCCTTCGTGGTACACGTCCAGCACACATTGGTTGACTTTAAGATTATGAATGCAAAATATATTAACCCATACTGTACTCTCTGGAGGTAGCGTGCTGCCTTGTCACGCAGCGGACCCGGGTTCGATCGCCGGTCGGGACAAGCTTCCTGGGTGAGATTTTTTTGGGGTTTTTCCTCATCTGTAAGACAAATGTCAGTAAGCTTAGGGCCCAACGGTTCCCGAAAATCATTCGGCCATCATCATTATCATCACCATGCTTCACTGGTGTGGAAAGCAACGGGAAGCTACCACCCCTATAAAGCTGCAAAACAATAGCATGAAAATGCAGTGAAAGACCTGCCCTCGGGCAGAATTACTATGGATGGATGGATGGATGGATACTGTACTCTGTCATGTTTTCGATACATACCCAAACGATGAAAGAACGCACTAACTTCCTTAGTTCTATTCTTTACCGTACTATACACTTCATTTCTTTGCCAATAAATGCGTCTTGGCAGTAGTAATCATTTAGCAAGGGGAAAAAAATTGCAAATTTTGACTTAGTTCCTTTCTAAAAAGTGCGATTCAATTATAAATTTATATTTTGTAGATACCCCTTGCTCATTATCCGGCGTTGCCCAGAAATATACTTATCCCGATCTTCTTGACATGCATGAGCTAAAAGACAAAATTCGTTATTGTAAGTTATCCGTAAAAGAATACCCGCCATGTGCTGCTATGCTTGCACAGGTGTCTACATACTTGTCTCTATCTTCTTGGCATCAATAAAAGACAAAAATGGTTATTGTAAGTTATCCGTAAGAGATAAACATATGCTGTCGCGGACGTTTTTGTAGAGTTTTTTGAGATATTCAATTCTGTGTACATTAATTTTGTGTATTTGTTATGGTTTAGGCAGCGTGCCATTTAAGCGTCAAAAGAGCTACTTTTTTCACGCTTTCGATTACAAATGGCGATTTTTAAGGGTGTAGGAATTGAGTATCGCAACTCTCTTATAGCCTATGTTCATCCCGGGAATCTCCCAAACATTTTGCAAAAAGCCCCATCACAATCAGATCAACGGTATGGCCGCGCACAAAGTACAAACAAACATTCATTTTTATATATTAGATCAAATATGGTTTTTAAAGGATTCATTTTAATTACATTTGACATATTGGAGTCTCGAAATCGGGTTTTGGTCACTCCATGTGGGTTTCGTGGTGGACGAAACGGAGCTTGGGCAGTTTTCTCTAGGGGGTTTTCCCGTTTTCCCTGCCACAAATGTCATGCATCATTTCTCCATACTCGTCTCATCCATTTCGTGTCATTTCGTTCATCCGCCCCTGTGATAGTACGTCAGGCGTGGTTGGCCGGCACCCTTGTCATTCACAGACCTCTATATAAGGTGCTTCGTCTCATCTCATCCCTCGACTCGACCCTGAGTTGGAAACGAGTTCAGGATATTTATTTATATGTTGATTGTAAAAATTTGTATAGTACCATTTCCAATTTGTTTATATAATTTTTGCAGTCCTGAGAGTGATCTCACATAAGGAGATCGAAACTTCGACGAATTCTTGAATAAAAATAACTTTGACTGGGATAAGGAATTCATTATCATCAATTTAACTACATCAATACTCCTGGAGAACAGTACAAAATAATACTCAACTATAGAATAGATCAACAACACTATACTGAATGGCCATTGCTGCTGTATGCGTAATAAATCAAATTATTTCACCCACGCAACACGAAGAACACTTCCACACCAAACTGGGAGACACGACTGAATTCTCTAATTAAGAATATTAGAATTTAGACCGGATAAAATAATATTTTAATCCTACACTACTGCAGAACTAACCAAACACTTAAGATAAAATCATGAAACAACAAGTACACTGTAAACCCTACCATATGATTAGAATATGATAGCACCCGAATACAGGGATATATTCACTAGGAACATCACTTTATACTAAATGACAAATATACATAAATAAAGAACAGACATATAATATCAAAACAGATATTCACACTAAGTAAAATGAATAATTTTGTAGTACTCTCATGAAAAATATTATTAATCACGGGACACAAGCATCATCTCCTGAATCACTATTTGATTACTAGATGGAAGAGGCAGAACACGATAGACACAAAGAAGAACGCCAAAATCATTGAAGATACGACCACTCACTCACACGATTCATAATTAGTACTGGTTGAAAAACTTCACATTAGCTACACTTTGTATCCTACACTTGGGACTGTTGATGAATGTAGGATTTCTCTACCAGTAATAATAATAATAGGAATATATGCATTTATTGGTAAGGCTGCACCACTCTTCGCATGTACAAGTTAAAATGTATGTAGTAGTACATTTAGATTAGATTAGCCTGGTGGAGTTAAGGCCATGTGGCCTTCTCTTCCACTCACCAGGACGAACATATATTACATCAGAATATAACAATCTCAATTAACTTTAATATTAAATACTAAATAAAAAGTTGATCAAAAAGATAATATCTATTATATTACGATCTATAATGCAACCAGTTAATGTTAGTTAAAATTAAGACTAAAACTAATAATAAAGTATATACAAGCAAGACATATTAAATTATCCCTGTCCAATGTATATAAAAAACAAAGAAAAATAATGTGATATAGGAAACTAATTTACGAGATTATATAATATTTAAAACAAAATAAAATATTTGTTAATCTTAATATTATTTTCATAACTAATTATATTTATTAATTGTTAAAAGAATACTATCAGTGAGGTGTATAAGTTAGTTGTTATTAAGTAATTCTTTAGTTTGTGTTTGAAGGATGTTATAGTTTGACAGTCTCTGACATAGGGCGGAAGGGAATTCTATGTTTTGGTAAGTGAGACCATAAAAGATAATGAATAATATATAGTGTGATGAGGAGGGATCTAATGGACAATGTGCTGATTGGATCGAGTGTCAAGATTATGTGTGTTGGATAGTCTGATGAAGCGGCGTCATAAATAATTAGGCGATGTTGTGTGAAGAATTTTATAGAGAAGGGATAGGGAAGGGACAGTTCTACGATCTCTTAGACGAAGCCACGATAATTGTTCCAGGGACGGAGTAACATGCTCAAATTTGCGAATGCCACAAATAAAACGTGCGCAAGAATTGTGAACACGTTGAAGTATTTGAGTGAAAATAATATATATATATATATATATATATATATATATATATATGTATATTTCAAATGCCCCAGGTTTGTCTTTCGACATTCCTGGTTTCTCTCCTGGCATGGCGTACTTGTAACCCACTTCTGAGGTTGGGGCGCCTGGAAGGCGGGATTACGTTGCCCCGATGATATGATGGGTGATGATGATGATGATAATGGTGCGCAAGGAGAGTCCCGACTCCTATCTTAACCTAAGATGAAATGAATGATGTTGATTGCGATGGCCATATGATTTCGGGGACCGTTTGGGCCTTAAAGTTTTCCTGACATTTGTCTTACAGGTGAGGAAAAACCCCGATAAAAACCTCACCCAGAAAAACTGTCCCGACCGGGGACCGAACCCGGGCCCGCTGCGTGATAAGGCAGCACGCTACCCCGAGACCACAGCGGTGGACAGTGAAAATAATATTTAAGTCTGTAAAAAGAGTGTCACAATAATCAAGATGGGGCATTGCAAGTGTTTCTACTAACATTTTCCTAAGAGCGAATGGCAGACAATTTCTTACGCGATTTAATGAATGTATTATTGAGAAGACTGTTTTGCATATATGGTTTATTTGTGTATTGCAATGTAAGTTGACAATAAATACTCTTAGAATTTTTACTGTCTCACTATAAGAGATTTGAACTCCATTTAGGGGTCCAAGAAAGTAATAATACAGCTTAATGGTTAAAATGTTATTGAAGCTATCATTCATATACATATTCTCTGTCAGTGTTCATATAATTATTTGAAATAATTGATTTGAAAAACGGACACAAGCACTTGTAAAGAAAACACAAGTTCTCTCAAAATATTACGTCTTTCACAGATAAATATTTAACAATTATCCGGCTAACTGAATTAGGTTTCAACTGAAACGGTAGAGAATATTACTGGATATCAAATACCACAGACACACTTAGATAATACAAATAAAAATTATTATCATCAACAACTAAACAATGCTTTTGTATTAATTGACATGTAAAACTTACTAAAATGAAGTACGTCGTCATAGCAGCTGCACTAAGTAGGCCCCTATACAAGAGCACATTAAACAGAACATTCAACAATGGCACCAGAGGGCTCTACATGGTGGATATGCAAAAAAAAAAAAAAAAAAAAAAAAACAGATGACTTATGTTGGTCGAAATACATCAAACGTATGGTTTGCAAACTGTTACTTTGCTATATATGAAGGCTTAATATTAGATATTTTGCATCAGGTAATCAATATGTACGATTACAAGAAATACGTATTAAAGGGCAGTATACTAACAATAAATCTCTGCAGACTGTATTGTTAGACAAAATATATCAGCATAATGTGCTTTTGCCTACTATGAAATTACACAGACAGAATAAGGGACAGGCATGGCCAAGAGCCAAAGAACTGACAGCTTAGCACCTCGTACAAACGTGAAATATTACATAGTTCAGGAAAACACAACACGTAAACTATACTGGAACAGAACATCCCCCATTGACAAAACGGTACATACAACATATAACATGTCTCACTAATCGGTACCTTAGAAACTTTATTTATACTGTCATACATTAAATAAAACAAACAGAAAACTAAAAAAAAAGAGTAAATATATTGCAATGTAACTGGTAGCTCATTGTAAACAGGAGAAAGTGATAACAGTACCTATAGTTCCCATGTGCCTAGATGTTATATCTAAAATACTACTTATTCAATCGCACATACATTATATTATATAAGACATTTATTATTATACAGCGAAAAAGCGAAAAGTTATACCTGATCGTGTAGAATTTAAAGTAACTTTTGATTTTTATGCGTAAAGAATATTTTATTTCCTATATTTTAATCAGAAAATGTGGTTCATAAACTTTGGATTCAAAATAATAATAGTATAATGATGATGATGATGATGATGATGATGATGATGATGATGATGATGATGATGATAATAATAATAATAATAATAAAAACAAAGAAAATTGTATGGTTATGTAAATAATAAACGATAGAAGACATTCCCAAGAAGAATACTTAAATGGGTGCCACTTGGTAGTAGAAGAAGAGGTCGGCTAAAAATAACGTAGATTAACTGTGTTTTGAGGAAAAACTTTTGTATGATGGAGATTGGAATAACTAAGAGTTCTGGAGGGAGGATAATGATAGTATTTTGGGCGACATCTAGGCCCATCCGTCCACCCCTTGGGATACCTCGGTCGTCATGACCATACTCCGAAGTCCTAGTTCTAGTCCTCCCTATCCTATTTTCACGTCCACGTTCAAGTTCACGGTCCTTAAACCAACACCCCAGGGAGAGAGTGTTGGAGTTTGCAGTTCTGGGAATTGCTGAGCTACATAGTACATCAGGTCGCTCAATCCTGACGACCCCACAGTTGGTCCACGGGCTCCATGAGCCTAGCCGGGAGGACTGCTGTCGCAGATCCACCGACCATTCCCCTGTTCTGCCTCCAGGGACGTGTCCTGCAGCCGTTGTGAGACCGGCTAGGGCTACAAGCCCAACAGTGTGAGACTTTTAGTACATCCAGGTGCTCATCTCCTGGCGACCCCACAGTTTGTCGACGGGCCCGTAGGCCGAGCCAGGAACCAGTACAGTAGCTCCCCTCTGGACTGGTCCGAGCCGAGCCCTGGTGTGCCCCCAGGGACGCCTTCTGCAGCTGTTGTGGGCCAGCACGGAGCTCGCAAGCTCCAACAGATGAGCAACTAGTACGACAAGGCGCTCAACTCTTGCCTACCCCACTAATGGTTCACGAGTCCCTTGGACTTAACCGGGAGGACTGTCTAGCAGATCCACCGATCTTTCCCCCAGTGCACCAGCTGGGGACGTGTTTGGTTGCTGAAGTGGGGCCAGCCTGAGCATTAGTACGTCAGGTCGCTCAACTCCTGACGACCTCACAGATTGTCCTTGGGTCACTCGGTTCCAGAGTCGGCGCTAAGTCCCAAAAGCCAAAAGACCGCGCTTCCTCCTTTCTCGAGCTTGTCGACCTGGTGGTAATTTCCCAGCATTACGCCCGGTATTGTCCCAACCAGCCCGTTCGCAAGACTAAGCCTAGTCGTGACGCTGCTGTGAGTCAGCCCACTGAGCAATGTAGGCATCCAGGGAGCTCATCGCCCGTGGTGCCCCCACAAAGGACCTCGGGATTTTAACCAAGAGAAGGGAGCTTCTGATCTCCACAATCTCCCACCGCCTCGCCACGACGGCCGCTGATCCTGCTGTGGGCCGGGATATTTGAGCTTTAGTACAACAGGGCGCTCGTCTCCTGTTGACCCCACTTATGGTCCGCGAGTCCATCGGACTTGGAAGGGAGGACTGACTAGCAGATCCACCGACCTTTCTCCCCACTACGCCACCGAGGGGACGCGATTTGCTGCTGAAGTGGGCGCAGCACGAGCTATGTAGTACATTAGGTCGCTCGAGTCCTGACCACCTCACAAATGGCCCGCGGGTCCGGTCTGGACCTAGCCGGGAGGAGTGTAAGCAAACCACCAACCTTCCCCTATCCGCCACCCGGGGACGCGCCCTGTTGCTGTTTTGAGCACAGCTGGGGCCCGATAAACGGACCCCCAGGCGAGAAGATGTTAAAAAACATCATGAAACCTGCTAAATAAATAAATAAGTACAGTGAAAGCTCTTTATTTACGTTTTTATTATTCGCGGGTGAAAAAAGTGAGACAGTTCCTGTATTCATGATTAATTTTTCATTATTCGCGGATCCAGTGGGTATAATAGGAGGATTCGATATCCTATATTAACGCATCGGCAATTTTTTTTTACTGCAACACGACTTTTATGAAGAGTGATTCAAACCAAATATACAAAAAAAAAATCAAAGTAAAACAAGCCTAAAGTTCGTTGTTGAAAGCCGCCGTCGCCGTATTTCACATGCCGCGATGCCCTTTGATAAATGTCGTCCTCGCCACGATCGGTGTTTTATTGTTTCGTTGCAATAAATTTTGATTGAATAACCCACGTCTTTACTGCTTTGAACCAATTTATAACGTCGAGTAAAAGGAAAGGAAAATTAGTTCCGAAGCAGAGAAAAGGAGTATTGCCGTTTAAAGTAAAAATATAAATGCTTGACCATTTACACGTTGGCGAGTCTTTTAAGCTGCAAAACAGGAAAAAAAAAACTAAGTTATTTAAGCCGTTTCCTAAACCTGACAATAAAAATTAATATAAATTGTTCAAAATCTCTCATTAAATTGATTTTATTTTGACTATTTAACTCATGCCCCAAATCACATTTTAATGAACATTGATTTACAACCAATCATAGTAGTTATTCATCTCGATTTTATCAACTTAATTTTATCACTTTAAAATCAAGCTCCTCATTTTTAACATTCTGAATAGGCCAAACCATTATTTTGCATTGACTGACTCTCTAAGAAATACGTTGAATATAACAATTTACATATTAAGATATAAGAATTCTAGAATGCATGTGGCTACCAGAATGTGTATATATAGTGCAGGAATGTAATAAGATAGTGCTTGCTGGATATAATATAAAAACATTTGTAGTAATTGATTATACCACAAAAAAAAAAAAGATACCACTGTATGCACTTTCTTAAACGTATTATTTCCCAAGTATTAACGTTCCAGAAAAATATAATTCGTCATAGGACATCATACATTAATTAATAACCTATAATGTTGGTTATAACAGTTTGACACGTTTCATTTTTTCCCCCACTACGGTGCATTCTTACAATATGCGATCCTTTGGCAATAAATCATATGATCTGGTTGCAGTGAACAAGCGAAACATAACAAACGTTTCTCATTTGTTTTCAAACATTGCCGTTTACATTAAATATATAAATATTTTAAAATAACTATATTTAAATAATGATTTGTGAATAAACAGCTAGGGTAAAATTTTCCGGAGGTCAAATAGTCCCCCATTCGGATCTCCGGGCGGGGACTACTTCAGGGAACCCATGCCAAAGGCTCAAACACAGGGACAACTACATAACAATGAACTACTTGGTCTTTATGGGAAGCCAGATATAATAAGAACAGTTAAGTCTCGTAGACTGAGATGGGCAGGACATGTTGCACGTATGGGGAATGAAAGAGGTGCATGGGAGCTTCTTGTAGGAAAACCAGAGGGAAAACGCCCAGTTGGTAGACCAAGAATGAGGTGGGAGAATAACATTAACTATGATTTGAGGGAAGTAGATTATACAGGGAATGATTGGAAAGCATTAGCTCAGGATAGGAATGTATTGAGAGCTTATGTCCGCGCGGCCATGAACCTACGGGTTCGATAGTGCCAGTGAGTAAGTAAGCAAGTAAGAATAAACAGCTTAATTTTATTCGTTAAGTAGTCCTTACAAATGTCACACTTGATTTTCAAAATCTCTAGATAAACTCACTCCTCACTTAGTGAGTCGTGAATTTATTGATAATTTGGAAATCACTCGTGGCATTACTTATGACTATTTAACTCGTGTCGCAAATGGCAGTCAATGACCAATCACGTTTCAATGAATTCTGTTTTACACCAATGACAGTCGTGTTTCACCTCGCTCTTTATCGATTTCTCTTTATCAGCTCCTGCTTTTGTGATAAAGAAAGCTCCTCCTTTTTAATGTTCTGAACAGGTCAAAGCATTATTTTTCTCCAACAAATACATTGAATATAGCAAATGATGAATAGATTCAGTGATTTTACTGAGTTGTTTATTCAAAATATAAATGATTAACCTATAATGTTAATTATAATAGTTTGACGTGTTTCATTATTTCTCCACTAGAGTGCATTCTTACAATATTGCGATCCTATTTGGCAATAAATAATATGATCGAGTTGCAGTGAATATACATAACCTCACATTTCTAATTTGTTTTTCAAACTTCGCCGTTTACATTAACTATATAGATATTTTAAAACACCGGTAACTATATTCAAATAATTATTTTTTAGTAAAGATCTTAATTTTATTCGTTAAATAGTCCTAACAAATGCCACTCTTGATTTTAAAATTCTCTAGATAAATTGGAAATCACTCGTGGCATTACTTATGATAATTTTTATTTTATTTTGGAACCTTAGAACGTATCTCCTATATACCCATTGAAATTACCATTCCGTATTCACGGTTTCTGTATTCGAGGCATATTAACAGAACATATCCTCCCCGAATAAGGAACTTTTACAGTAATAATCCGATCCAAGTGTAAGACAATTTGGCTGTTTTGTACTCAATGAGATATTATCTTTCCACCGTTTCATAGGACTCTCAAGGATATCTTCTCCTGAGGACATGAACTGAAGCATGGCTTTTGGAATTCTGCTTCTGGCCGTTCGTTGAACGTGATTTTTTTTTCAGTTGAGTTAATACTCAGTTATGAAGTCTACAACTGGTTGTAACTGAAGTTATTTAATGATCACCATATTATTCGTGATTCCAGCCAGTGTATACTGCTGTTGCTGTTACAGTAATGTAGTCAATAAATAACTGAATTTTGGGCAGTAACGCGATGCTCTATAGGCAGCTTCTCGGCCACGTTCGTGCCTACTCCTACACTTTCATGACAAAACCGCAGCACATCGGCCACTCTTGGTGAGCGAATTCCTCGCAAAACACAAAGTACCCGTTCTTCCACTGTCACAATATTCTTCAGATCTTACTCCAGCAGATTTATACTTATTTGCAAAGGTCAAAAACAGTATGCGTCAGCTGAAGAGGTGAGAAATTATGCGACGCGCACTCTGCAGAAGTGAAAAAAGATGGACTGCTGGAATGTTTCTAGAAGTGGTACGGACGCTGGCAGAGGTGTGTTACTGCCAAGACGGCATGTTTTGAAGATAGCGTAGTGTAAATGGTTACATGTCATCTGCAATAAAGGTATCTGGACAAGTTCGGATACTTTTTGACTCTGTTAGTGAAATTAATTTCACTGGCTGATATTCTGATAACGTCTGCACTCTCATTGTCCATTCTTCACTTCCTAATAGGCCCTATAATTCAGATTTGATAATTTCTTGCATAACTATTTTATGAATAATATCCTCGTTATTTTAACTAATTTACAAATTGCTTGAGGTATTTGGCTTTCATCGATTAATATATATATATATATATATATATATATATATATATATATATATATATACCTATATATATATATATATATATGAATAAGAAAGTTTTCTTGGGTTTTCCGCGTCTTGGATTCAAGTTCGGCCCCTGGTCACTGATTCCGACGTTTCGGCATGATCCCACATGCCATTATCAAGGAATGATAAGTTCGACTCACAGGTTTAGGTCTTATATAATTAAACAAATAGAAAAATCTGCAATATATATATATATAGGCCTATATCCCTATATTCAAGATATTTCAATTGTTGATGCAGATTTAACTTGGTACTGGTATTTCCCAAATAATGCAATAATTTGTTTTGTCAATATTTAATTTCATATAATATTTTTATTGGTTTTATTTAAACTGTGAATAGAATGTTAAAGATCATCATCTGTGGATATTACAGTGGCAAAATCATCAGAAAAAACCTATCCAATTGTATGTTTTGATTTATTGAAATAAAGCCATGATATATTTGTTTCTTATCTTATATGATTATGTTATCCGTTGATATATATATCCACCGCTGTGGTCTCGAAGTAGCGTGCTGCCTTGTCACGCAGCGGGCCCGGGTTGGATTCCCGGTCGGGAAGGGCTCCTTGGTGAGGTATTTTTTCAGGGTTTTTCTCACCTGTAAGACAAATGTCAGGACGTTTAGGGCCCAACGGACCCCGAAAATCATCCGGTCATTATCATTATTCTTATCATTATCATCATCATTCTTCACCGGTGTGAAAAGCAATAGGAAGCTACCACATCTATAATTCCCTAATAAAACTGCAAAGCATAGCATGAAAATGCTCTATGATTGCAGTGAAAGACCTGCCCTCGTGCAGAATTACTATGGATGGATGAATGTGTATATATATATATATTATATATATATATATATATCCATTTCTCTCCATTATATATATTATATATTGTCCTAATCATGTTGTTTATGAGTTATATGCATGTATCAAGGTGCGTGCAGCTCGCACTGGAGCCAACCATTCGTTGTTTATCTGTGCCGTGAGCCCTCAATCTGTCATATCAATACGTACCTGTAGGTTTGTTCTTGTTGTTTTGAGAATGTAATCAACATGTAGTTCGAGTTGACTGAACTCAGAGACATGATTGTATTACGGTGATACGAGAGGGAATGGAAAAGAGGCTCGTCGCATGTACGAGCAGCGGTATCCCAACAGGAGACATCCACTCCATACTACATTTGCTGCAATTCATCGACGCCTTCGAGAAATGTGGAATATTCGTCCTCGGGAAGTTGACGGCTGGAGATGTGATATGAGGACACCAGAATTTGAGGACACTGTATTCGATCGAGTTACTGTCTAACCTTCAACCAGCACGCGTGCTGTGGCTCGTGCTATGAACGTAAGTCACCAGTCCATTTGGAGAGTACCACCTACACACATACCACCTTCAGATGGTGCAGGCAATAGGACCACAAGATTTTTACCTCGTATGAACTTATTACAGTGGTTTCTCCATCAGACTGTTCACAGTGCTGTCTTTCCTACACAGCTGTTATTTTCAGATGAGGCCTATTTTATGCGTGATGGACACTACAATAGGAATAGTCACATCTTGGATTACACAACCCACAAGCAATTGCTGTTTGCAATCACCAGCAGAGATTTTCCATCAACATTTGGGCTGGTATTATTGGTACTCATCTGCTGGGACCTGTAATTCTGCCAGCAAGGTTAACTTGAGTCGCTTATCTACAGTTCCTGCAGACCACCCTTCCTGACCTGCTAGACAGTGTACCGCTTGCTGTGCATCGCATCTCTGGTTCCAGCATGATGGAGCTCCAGCACAATTCAGTGTCGATGTACGAGCACAACTAACCGTCGATTATGGAAACTGGTGGAATTGGACGAGGTGGACCTGTTGCGTGGCCAGCGCGTTTACATGATTTAACGCTCCTTGATTTTTTCTTTGGGGGCATGTCAAGAGTATGGTCTACATAACTCCAGTGGCCACCGGAGCTCAACTGATTGACAGACTAAGTGCTGCATTTGACGACGTCAAACAGAATCCTGTCATGCTCGACCGTATTGGACGATAATTTCTGCGACGATATCAAACATGCAATGAGGCACAGGACCTACTATTTGAACACTTATTGTAAAAACATGCGTTTTACAGTAAAATGATGTGTACAATTGTTCGCATTCAATTCCGACCCTTAGGGGCGAACACCTTCACCTGCGCATAACTCATAAACGACGTGTATCGGACTGTGTTCCTTCACAAAAAATGATCCTCTCTGCATGACCTATCTCCCTATCATTTTATCGGTGAGGTCCTGTTACATCCTGTATATACATTATGAATGTTTTAAAATAATTGTTGTGGGACTTAGTCTTCTGCTAAAATGTGCAATAGTTTATTTCGATTAACTCTATCGAAAGCCTTTTTGAAATAATTGGAAACAATATGTCCGTCCAAATCGAATTCTCTGCGTTTTTCACTTAATACTTTCAGTAAAAGGTATTCATAACAGCAATATCTGTTCTTCACCATTTGCTTGTAACTAGTAATGTTATCTTAGTGGTCATGTAATTCAGATTTAAGACTATTTGAATATATTTTGTATTGAGAGTTCAAAATACTTACTGTTCTATAATTTTCAATGTTTTTATATATCCTTTTTACGTATAGTGATTACAATTAATTTAGTCAAGCTTTCTGGTATTTCGTGAACCTACCACAGTATATTTTTAAAACTCTTAAAAGGCTTATTTTAAATTGCGGCTGGCATAGGAATATTAATTTTTTTTCAGCAGGTTTCACAATGTTTAACAACATCTTCCTGCGCCCCATTAATCCACTGTAATTCTCCTCCACATCCTTCTATCATTTCAATCTCCATCATTCAATCATTTTCCCTCATGCAACTCAAAACTCCATAAATCCACGTTATTTTCGACTATCTTCTTCTTCTTGTGTCAAGTGGCACCCATTTTATTATTCTTCTTGTAAATCTGTCTTCTGTCATTCCTTTTATATAACCATAACATTTTGATTTTTTAAAATGAAATTCACACTTAAAGTTTGAACATTCATATTCTATTTAATTATGCTGTTTCTTATATTTCTCTTCTAGAAATTCCAACTGAACGCTTCCAAAAATCCATTTCTGCAGAATGTAATTTACCCATTGCTCTAGATTTAATTGCCAAGTTTCTGCACCGAATGTCTGATATTATTGTATTAACAATGTTTGTATCTGTTTTAGAGTTTAATTTATAACATAAAACATCATTTAGTTTTGATAATGCAGATTTGCGCTTATTTACCCTCTAATTGATATCAGCATCATGACCTCCATCTACACTAATTTTTGTCCCCAAATATACTCATTCGTCGCATGTTTTTATTTTCCATGTCCAATTACATAAATAATTTAGCGTTTATCAAATCTTCTCCTAGAACTTTATGATTTATTCACAACGTTCTCAAGACAATCGAAAGTTACAGTTTTGTATACAATATTGTCAGAGAATTGAGTTAATTGGGAGCCATGTTTTCATGTACGTATATTTATATTCAATTTTAATACTTCTGATAATAATAATAATAATAATAATAATAATAATAATATTAATAATAATGATAATAATAATAATAATAATGATAATAATAATAATATTAATAATATTAATAATATTAATAATATTAATAATAATATTAATAATAATAATGGTCTCGAGGTAGCGTGCTGCCTTGTCACGCAGCGGGCCCGGGTTCGATTCCCGGTTGGGACGGGCTCCTGGGTGAGGTTTTCTTCGGGGTTTTTCCTCACCTGTAAGACAAATGTCAGGAATCTTAAGGCCCAACGGTCCCCGATAATCATCCGGCCATCATCATCATCCTTATCATTATCATAATCATCATTCACCGGTGTGGAAAGCAATGGGAAGCTACTACACTTATAATTCAATACTAAAGCTGCAAAGCATAGCATGAAAATGCTATGATTGCACTGAAAGACCTGCCGTACGGCAGAATTACTATCGATGGAATAATAATAATAATAATAATAATAATAATAATAATAATAATGATAATGATAATAATAATGATGATAATAAGAGCATTAATTCAAATGGAGTAAAGTAAAATATGTGAAAATATTATTCATTTTGATTGTTTCATACTTAAACAATTGTAATCCCAATGGAAGCAATCATAATTTTATTAATGTAGCAAATGTTTATGAATATTGATAGCAATTATAACTTCTTAACTGTGATTATAATTCAAGTTTAACTGTGACAAGTTTATATCGTATATCTATAAACACGTGTAAATAATTAGTATAGTTTGTTGTATATATTTTACAGTGAACATATTTATCAAACAAGATTTGGTAATAACTTTTGTTGATTTTATTTTACAATATGTTGTTAATTGCAGAAACCCATACCACTTATTGATTTAGTACCACATTAAAAGTTTTTCTTTTGTAACACTTTGTTTATTTAGTTTCATTTTATCGCGCATTCTTTTAATTACACAATTTGAATTTATTCTCATTTCCATTATCTCATTTTTTAAATTCAATATTTGGTTTCCATTAATGTTGTTTAATCAATTTTATTTTTCTGCTTTTTAAATGTCTCTGTTACAATCTCTCAAAGAGTTTACACAAATAATGTTATTTAATTCACTCATTTGTTATATTTGAAAAATTATTACTATTTCTTATATAGAAATTCGCAAAAAATTGAAGATCATCTATATTGCATTTTAAAAGTAAAATTTCCACATACGATTATTTATTGTTATACTTTCTATTCCTGAGAAATGTAAAAAATGAATGATTATAAATGAAATTGCCTTGTTAAAATTAGCCCTTAGATAAAATATTTACGTTTTTGTTCCGAGTCTTAAAATCGATATAATTATCTGATAATTTTAATACAGGTTTTGTGTGTGCAAACGAAGGCGCAAATATTTATTGATATACATATATATCCATCCATAGTAATTCTGCGCCAAGACAGGTCCTTCACTGCAGTCATATCATTTTCATGCTATGCTTGCAGCTTTACTAGGGAATTGTAGGTGTGGTAGCTACCCGTTGCTTTCCACATCGGTGAAGGATGATGATGATAATGATAAGGATGATGATAATGGCCATATGATTTCGGGGACCGTTTGGGCCTTAAAGTTTTCCTGACATTTGTCTTACAGGTGAGGAAAAACCCCGATAAAAACCTCACCCAGAAAAACTGCCCCGACCGGGGATTGAACCCGGGCCCGCTGCGTGAGACAAGGCAGCACGCTATCTCGAGACCACAGCGGTGGACATATATATTATAATATATATATATATATATATATATATATGAATTATTTTATTAAGGAAGTTTAATTAATAATTTCGCGGATTTTTAAATTTCACACGAATGGAAAATAAAATAAAATAAAATAAATGTAACATATACAATATATTAGCCTATTATTTTTCCGAAAGTCGTGTATTTCATTCGGTTCGTAATTAGGCTAAATACACTAAGTTTTCGATTCATCAAGTTCATAAGTACAATAAAAATCAGGTTTATAGGACCGAGCTAGTCAGATCAAATGGTAGCGTTTGAACCCCTCATTCAATCTCCAGTGCCGATCAATCTAAGTTTTTTCAGGTCCTTCTCAGTTGTCGAGGGATTACTGTGTTGAATTTCGTTACCAGAACCCTTTTCATCATATTCGTCATTTCATACTATTATTAAAATAAATAAATAGACGCAATTGCCCTTAGATATAAAAGTTTTTTTAAAATAAGAATTCAATAAAAAGTTTATAAGGAAATATCACATTCATCTGAATATACTAATACAACAGTTCAATTATGGTCCATGTTTTTCTCAAAACTACGAAGCCATTTTAATTGATTTTTAATTATTAAAAATTGGAAGAGAAATATAAGAAATTGGGTCTGAACATGAACATGGTGAAATCAAAATATCTGAGAGTAGAAAATGGAGAAGAAGGCATAGAATTGTATGTTCGGAATAACAAAGAATGTAATGAATCTAAATATTTGGGATGCATTATATCAGCAGAGGAGCGAAGAAGAGAAGAAAGCTATTTCTTTTCAAATAAGATGCTATGGTTGAATATATCTTCTTCTTCTTCTTCACGGTTTAGGCTTATTAACTAGCCTGTTCCGGCTCCAAATTGCTGCTCTTTCCATCTTTTCCTTGGTCTACCCAAACTTCTTCTTCCCCGTGTTGAATAGTTGTATGCTGCTTTTGGTATTCTATTCTCAGTCATCCTTGCCAAGCGTTCTTTCCAGCTTGTTATGTATTTCTCTATTGTTGAGTTTAATTCCTCTATTTTTAGTTGGAAAAAAGGAGAGAATTTAATCTCCCACTATACATTCTATTTATAGATTATGAAAAGGCATATGATAATGTAAACCGAGATAAACTTTGGCAGATACTGCATGAAGAACATATACACTCACATGTAATACGAGCCATACAAAGCTTATATCAAAATTCTAAAATCAAAATTAATTTTCCAGTTGGAGAAATAACAGAACACATAAACACAAGCAAAGGTGTTCGACAAGGATGTGGACTATCTCCACTCTTATTTAATATATAGATTAACAGAATAGTGCAAGAATGGAAACAAACAGTAAATAGTGGAATTTCAATAACTAGGATTAAAATAATTCAAACAATATTATATGCTGTTGATCAAATAATATTATCAGATTCCGGAGATAGCTTACAAATAGCAGCGTATCAATTATTCAAAACTGCCAGCAAATATAATATGAAAATTTCCACTTCAAAATCCAAAACAATGGCAACGTGTGGAAAAAAACATACAACGGGTGAAAATTGAGATTGATAGAAAAATTATAGAACAAGTGTCAGATTTCTCTTACTTAGGAAGTGTATTTGCAGAGTATAAGAGTGACATTGATTCAAATTACAAAAATATAATAAAATGAATGGGGTAATACGAAGACATTTTGGTGAACAGATGAGGACAGAGACAAAACTAAGATTACGTAATATCACATCAAAAGCTGCTCTAAAATACGGAAGTGAAATTTGGATTTTAAATAAAAGAAACTCTCATAAACTTCAAGTAAGCCAAATGCGCTTCTTACGATCATTGTTAGGAGTTAATAGACTGGATCACCAAAGGAACACTATTATCAGAGGAAAACTTGGAGTAACAAGTTTAAATGAAGATATACAAAGATACCAACAAGAATGGAAAAATCATCTGAGGAGAATGGCAAGAAATAGACTTCCAAAATTGGCATTCCAATATACCCCAACTGGACATAGGGACCAAGGAAGACCAAAACATCGGTGGAAAGATCAAAACCATCTTCGTTAGGTTTACCGTACAGGCCACATGGCCTAAAACGAATTTGTTCATGATGATGATGATCTTATATCTGTGTTATGTTTTTTGTCTGTTCTTTGATATCCTGCTATTGGTCTGATGAATCTCATTTCAGCGGCTTGTATCCTGGCAGATTGTTGTGTTGTCACTGTCCATGTTTCGGATCCATAAGTAATCATAGGCACTGCCATTGTCTTGTATAATTTCATTATAGAGTCTTTCTTGGCTTTATTTTTCAAAGTTCTTTTTAGTGTATCTGTCATATAATTAAACTTATTTATTTTGTTATTTATATCTGTTTCTGCTGTGTATGATATTTCGCAACCTAGGAAGTTATATTTTACTACTTGTTCTATTCTGAATATATATTAAACATTAGTACAAAGATCAGGATATATGGTGCTGTGGTGGAATTCAGTCACTAGAAATTGACTTCTTAAGGAAAGCATGCGGGATCTCTAAATTGCAACATGTGCCGATTGTAGTAATTCCTACTGGAAACGCATCAAGACCAACAACGTCTACAGCGTCTTAACTACTAGTAGCGCATACTCATCCTGCTAATGATGGAAGTTAACTTCCGAGAGGCCTCCAGTTAATATTTTATAGTGCATACATTATTTCAACACAGTTGAGGACGGCGGCACCTGCCAACAGGTATATTTTAATTTTTAATTTTTTATCTTATGACTATTCACCTCAACGGAATTTGATATGAATTTTATTAGTATTGATTCGAAGACGAATTGGAAGGATTTTAAAAAGTACTGAGATGATAGATACTAGGCAATCCTTACGATATGGTCATGTCAAAAGTATACAAGAGGATAGATTGCTGAAAATATCTTTGAATAATAATCCAGGGAACAGAAGGAGAAAAGGTAAGATCTTCAATGCAATGGAAATAAGGAATCAGAATGGCTTAAATAATTAAATTCAATTAAACTACATAGTCTTTATAGGAATCCAGATATAATAACAGTTAAGTTTCGTATACTGCGATGGGCAGGACATGTGACACGAATGGGGAATGAAACACGTGCATGGAAGCTTCTTGTAGGAAAACCAGAGGAAAACGCCCAGTTGGTAGACCAGGAATGAGGTGAGAGAATGACATTAACTATGATTTGAGGGAAGTAGATTATATAGGGGATGATTGGAAAACATTTGTTCTAGATAGGGATGTATGGAGAGCTTATGTCCGCGCGGCCATGAACCTACGGGCGCGATAGTGTTAGTGAGTTAGTTAGTTAGTTACATTAAACTAAGGCGGTGCTTATTTCGTTCAACCATTCATTCCGGCCTTGACAGGTCAATCGAAGAGGGTAGAAAATATTTAATATATCAAGATATATAAATTACCTCCGCAGAAAGAATTCATGTCATGTGCCAAAGAAGGTATTACAGTGTCAATCTAAAAGGACACAGAGACAGAGGAACGTAATAACGTTGGAGAAATAAATACATCTTGAGATGTAGGAAGAGACTCAGTTGAGCCTAAAATAAGTGTTCATGGTGAAGATTTATTATTTTTTTAAGGTAGGTAAGTAGTAATTTTAATTAACGACTTTTTTATCAACTGAGATTATTAGCTTCGCAATTGATATCTGGAAGTGAAAGGACTGAGAAATTTTCCTCAGGAGTCTCTTATTTGATGCTTGAGATTCTTTTTAATTTAGGGTACGGGACCCACCGAAAACCCATCGCTTTACTTCCCTTCCGAAAGAAAACATACTCTAGAGTTTTACGCGTTCTCAGTATATATATATATATATATATATATATATATATATATATATTATAACTATATTTTTGACATTTAGCAATGAAGGTCAATTATGACATGAAAAGAAAAATATATGTCTGAGTCGGGATTTGGACCTTAGTTTCTAACTTTATACGTTTAGCGCTCTAACCAACTGAGCTACTCAGGAATCCTAACACAACGATATCCCGCTACCTCTCGTGTAAATTGAGAATAATATATATATATATATATATATATATATATATATATAAGAAAAATGTTTGTGTTACGATTCCTAAGTAGCTCAGTTGGTTGGAGCGCTAAACGTATAAAGTTAGAAACTCGGGTTCAAATCCCGACTCAGACATTTTTTTTTCTTTTCATGTTATATGTATATTTTTTTGTTAACATTTTAAAACTATTACCGATCAGAGAGATCCTGAATTTGTTGCTATTGATAGTATAGGCTGACCACATAAAATCATTGTAAAATGTAACAGTAAATATCCTTGTAAAATACTTTTTTTTTGTGTGCATTTATACTTCCAGTTGCAACATTTGATATAAAATTTTTTGTTGTAAGTTTTAATGTGGTGCTTCTAAAATTTCTGTTATTGACTAACTTTAGTTAAAGACATTCCACCTAAACAGTGTCTGTTCGTGTAAAGACAGTGGTGTCCAATTATAATAAACATGGGTGTCAGAAATTTGTTTTCTAATCAGGTGGAGAGCCACAGATTGAAAATAAGAGAGATTCTCCTACCAAATTGTAATCAAGAAGTACACTTAAGTTACTACTAACGAAAAAGGTAGAATTATTTTACAAGTAGTATTCCCATTCAATGTGACCAATGGAAAACACAGTCGCATTGAAGAGGGATAGAGGAGAGAGAAATTATTTCTTTAGCCTTGTTCTTGGTCACACAGCATAAAAAACTTTCTCTCGCCACTAGGAGTTGTTCGGTGATGGACGTGGTTTAATCACAGTGCAGTATCGATAAATACAAAATTAATTTAAAATGCACAAGTACTAATATAATGCTTAACAGTATCAAATAATATGTTATGAAAAAAAAAGATGAATCTTAAATGAAATACAACTCTAACATCCTTTTGATAAAAATTGCTTTAATGGAAAAATAACATTAAATTACATTACAATAATTGCGAATTCGCGAGGGATTTGAAATGGCTTGGAGAGCCGCATGCGGCCCGCGGGCTATAATTAGGAAAGCCATGGTATAGATCTTGTAGCTAAAGTACGAAGTAAGAGACACCTGTTGGAGAATCAAATAACTCCGTTTAGTCGAGCAACTTCGCCAAGAGATGTCCAACGTGTTCGTTGAATAGTATATATATCGATGCTATAACCTGCCTATTCATATGTATACAATATTGTAATATTATTACAGTATGTGACATACTTAATTTTATTATTTGCTGTATATTCCCCTTCTTCTCTTCTAGGATTAGGGCCGAGTTTTCTGTGCCATATAACAAATAGTTCAGGATAGGTGGAACTCTTCAGCAATGGTTGGCAATCTGCCTAGGAGAAGAAACTCCGAAATAGAGCGGGGTCCTCCGGAATGGGGATTGTGCAATGGACTGGTTGCCCATTCACGCAAAACAATAACTCATACGTCTCTAATGAATAATTTCAGTCAACATCTACTATTATCGCCTCACTATGATGGTTGTACGTTTATATAAAAGCGGGTGTCGCGCGACAATGCTCGACAATGATTAACATAAACTTTTATAAGATTCATGATGTGTTCCGTTGAGGTATTATTCAAAATTAAAATATAAAATTATGGAATATTCACTTGAAAGGTCCGTCTGCTCAGCTTAATTAATTATTTAACTGTAGCGCTTTCGGGACTTGTCCCATCATCGGCATGACTCACTGGCACTATCGAACCCACAGGTTCATAACCAAGCGACCAAAAACTCTTCATACATCCCTATCCTGAGCTAAAATTTTCCCATTATCACTGTACAATTTACTTCCTCCAAATCATTGTTTGTTATTCTCCCACCGCATACTTACTGTGCGTTTTCTCTCTGGTTTTGCTACAAGGTGTTCCACGCCTCTCTTTCATTTACCAATCGTGCTTATTCCAATCTATGGGACTTAACTGTTCTTATTGATCTGGTTTCCCATAAATATTATGTAGCGCACTGTTACGTAGCCTTCTTCAGTTACCTGTCTGTTTGTCTCTCTTTGGCCCAAAAGTTTTCGTAAGAACTTTTTTGTCAAATATTCGTAAATCCTCATAACTGGGAGAATAGGAGTATTATATATTTTCAGTTTAATGTTTTGTGAGAGAGAGACATTTATATAAAGTCATAACTTTAATGTTCGTAGGAACGTCCCTATATTTGAGCTTTTGCCAAGCATTTCCTGTCAAAATGAACTATTTTACTCCTGGAAAAATACTCCAGTGGTACTCATGTTCGCGTTTCTTGATTGTTGTATTTTTACGGTGAAAGATTTTCACTCTTTCGACCAATATCCTTTTTTTTTTCGTCTTGTTATCGCCTTTGATCAACCTTTCAGCAGCAAAGCTATCACACCGGCATAACTCTCGGGGTCATTTAATCACGCAAGTACCATGGAGGGATTAATAATAATAATAATAATAATAATAATAATAATAATAATAATAATAATAATAATAATAATAATAATAATATGTTCACCGCTGTAGTCTCGAGGTAGCGTGCTGCCTTGTCACGTAGCGGGCCAGGGTTCGGCCTACGGACGGGACAAGTTTTCTGTGTGAGGTTTTTTCGGGTTTTTTTCCTCATCTGTAAGATAAATGTCAGGAAACTTAAGACCCAAACGGTCTCCAAATACCATCTAGTCATCATTATCATCAATAATATATTCACCTAATTAGCTTAGGTTTAGTTTAAGGCCTCTCCTGACGCAACATTTCCATCGTATCGTCGGGGCAGCGTAACCCCGCCTTCCAGGCGCCCCAACCTCAGAAGTGGGTTTCAAGTACGCCATGCCAGGAGAAAACACAAGAAATGTCGAAATGAAAACCTAGGGCATTTGGAAAAAAATATTATTATTATTATTATTAGTAATAGTAGTAGTAGTAATATTAGTAGTAATATGTAAAATTAAAGTAAGAAAAGTGAATTATTACCTATACTTGTTTTCTTGTTGCTTTTCTTTTAGGTCCTATTACATATCAACTTAAACAATGTTTGTTTTAACAATAATTGCGACTTTCGGAATTAGTTATATTTAATAAATTAAGCATTAGGAAACACACAGTTATCACTTTAAGGCAATATTTATTAAGGTAACGTTTTCTGATCATATTTTAATTAACAATTGAAACCAGCTGAGTATCCATAAGAGAGGGTTCAAATACGGCCTGTATCGATGGATTTTTAAGGCATAAAAATCCTATTCATTCGAACGAAGAGTAAAGACATGTAGTATATTTACGGCATCCAATAAAACCTCAAGCCTAGAATTAGAAATCTCAGAAAATTTAGTCTGTCGCGGGATTTGAATTACGACGTTAATGACCTGAGCTATTAAAGAGTTTCTTAAATAAAATATTAACTATATACCGTATTTTACAGACTATAAGATGCACTTTTTTCTTCGAAGAATTGCCTCTAAAATATAGGTGCGTCTTATACTCGAAAAAATATAAAAATGTCCAATGTTTGATTTAAAATTCCCGCCAGTCTTAAAAATGGCCATATATTCGATACCGCGGGAATTATCTCTATCTGGCAATATTGGATTCAATTGGAAGTAGCGGTGCACCGATGCGACGAACATGAGTTGCGCGAATTCACAAGCTTGCTAACACTGTCTCCCTCCCGCCCCGCCATCACAAACCCACAACACTGTCTAGCCTATGATGCGTCATTGCAGTCTACGATGCCAGTGAACTTGAATAAATGGATGATGGATGGAACCCAACATGAGTTCACGCCGAAAGGGAACTTCAAAACGACATACAATCAAACATGTATTTGAATGGATAATAAAGTCGTCGTCTAGAGTGAGAGAAGACGTTATTGTTAAATCTTTCAAGAACTGCGGCGTAAGTAACGCTCTCGATGGCAGTGAAGAACATCTTACATATGAAGAGGACAGCGATGACGAAGAAGAAGAAGAAGAGGAAGAAAGTTCAGTACGATTTTCAGGGATTTTTAAGCTAGGAATTTTTTTAATCTGGTTTTGCAATCTAATAATAAAAATGAACTTTTATAAGATTCATGATGTGTTCTGTTGAGGAATTATTCAAAATTAATATAAAAAATTATGGAATATTCACCTGAAAGGTCCGTCTCCTCAACTTAATTAATTATTTAACAGTAGCGCTACAGTTAAATAATTAATTAAGTTGAGGAGACGGACCTTTCAGGTGAATATTCCATAATGTTTTATATTAATTTTCATAATAAAAATGGTAAAAATGTTATTTTTTTAAATTGCTTAAAAATTAAGTTATGTCTTATAGTCAATAGCGTCTTATAGAACGTAAAATACGGTACGTCGTCTGCCTCCAGCGGTCAATAACTTTTCTTGTTCCAAGGAATCAATTAATTTATGGCTGAAGAATGGGCTACATCCGAACATAGGAGTAATGGATACACGTGTTAGACAGGAATAATGATGTGATCTTGTGTAACAAATGGAGGTGTGAGAAAAAACAATGTGTGACATTTACGTTACTTATAGGAACAACTTTGTAACGTCCGGTAAATCGATTGTGTAAACATGAATCGACTTTAATGCAGTTGAAAGCTCAAGTGCTCTTCTAGTCCTCATCACAAACTGTGTAACCGCAATCAACTGGAGCACTTTCAACTCCAAACTAACAGATTGTTATTTTCATCATGAATCCTTTTTCATATTTATCTCATTCTTATTCAATTACGTTCTTTAGTCTTGTGTAATATGACAAATGTATATTAATATCTTTCTATGCATCCATCGACTCTTCATGGCGTATTTGTTCTTTTTTGAAGAGCCCTACTGCAATTTCCCTTAGTCACCTCGCATATCCCTGTATTTGTGCAAGTTGAGTGGAAGAAAAACATTATTATTATTATTATTATTATTATTGATCTATTATTATCTATTTTATTGAGTAAGCATATAATCAAGATGACTAAATTATTAATATATAACACAATTGTGAAGAGTATTTTATTATATAGTGCGGAAACATGGACGTTGAAGCAAAAACACAGAAATAAATTATTAGTCACAGAAATTGAATTTTTAACAAGATCGGCAAAAATATAAAATTTACATGAAATAAAAAATAATACAATAAGAGAAATAATGAATGAAGAAAAGGATATTGTACAAGATATTGAAGAAATCCAACTAAGATGGCATGGAGATATAATGAGAAGAAGGGACATAGAAACAAACAAAGAAGGGTCGAAATGAATACCTCCTGGAAAAAGAAACGTGGTAGACCAAAGCCAACGTGGATAAAGGGAATTCAAGACAACATCAAGAAGAGAAATGTGATAGAAGCAGGCACGCAAGACTGAGAAGTGTGGAAGAAAAAATGTATATTTTGGTTGAGGATACCTGTGTGAATAACAGAAACAATCCTGAAATATAATAAAAAATAAAATTATTATTTAACGCCATGGGATATTGCAAGAAAATACCCCTCAAATAGTCACATGTAGCCTACAGACAGAATGCAGGATATAAATGAGACATTATATAGGTACGGAGAGGCAGGATTACATATATATATATATATATATATATATATATATATATATGTTTAGCAGTATGTCAGGGACAAGAGATATTCGCTCACAATGTGAAGATTTAAAATCCCCGGCCGCATAGGGACTCTTATCAACCCATCTCGGGAATGAATTATAAATAACTAATAATTATAATTTAGAGAAATCATATATCGTATTTATAAAACTTTTCTGTTAGAGTGCACTCTAGTTAAATATATCATGTCCATTTTTATAAAATTGCGATTTTGGCATTTTAACGCTGCGTTCAAGTAATGAGTTCGTCTAGTTTAATTAATAAACTCTGCTACGTGCAACGTAAACATTTCTGCGCCGTGTATGGTAGAATGTGGAATTCAAGCAAGGAATACTGCACTTATCTGTTCAGATAAAAACAGAATCGTTTATACGAATTACATTGACAACTGGGATCTTTGCGTAATGTAAGGCGCTCTCTAAGTTGACGAATCCGTGACATCATTGTTGTATTGGAGAAACAAGACGTGAATTTGTACTATTAACTGACTTAAAATATAGACTCATGTTATTTGTAAAGAGATATTTCAAATGTGAATTTATATTTAGGAATTATTCCAAGTTAAATTTAACTTATAACTGACTCAAAAATTATTGCGTGTAGCACTGATACAAACGAGAGATAGCATTTTCTTTCAGGTCTCTACTATGGGTTAGACTGTAGAGTGAGACGTAGCCCTTAAGCAGTAAAACAAGCAAGTAATGGTCCCCAATTGCCGGTCAAAAGTGCGCGAATTATAAACAAGTGCGATAAGACTGAGATATGTCTAACTGGTTCTTCTTCTTCTACTACAAGGTTTAGGCTATGCAGCCTGTTCCGGCGAAGTTAAGAGTGGAGTCCATCTTCTACGTGGTCGGCCAACATCTCTTGTTCCTCTGGGATTATACAGGAAGGTTCTTTTTGGTATTCTTTCGTTGTTCATTCTCATTAAGTGTTCTGTCCATTTCTTATTATTTTCGCTGATTTTATCTTCAATTTTATATATATTTAACTCTTCTCGTATAGTTTCATTCCTTATTCTATCCGCTCTTGTGCATCCTTTCACATTACGTAAAAATAGCATTTCCGCAGTCTGCATCCTGCTTTTATCCCCTGATTTCATTATCCAATTTTTACTTCCATACAACAACAAAGGAACGGCCATTGTTTTATATAATTTAAGCTTCGTATCTTTCCTTGTTTTCCGACCTAAGGTACTTTTTATGGTTCCACAAATAGCCTGAAATTTATTTACTTTATTTTCTATATCTTTATTTTCTCTATAAGTTATATCACATCCTAAATATTGGAAATGTGATATTTGTTCTATTATTTTGTTATCCAGTACAATTTTTTATCTAATTCCATATTTACCAATAAATGCCATTACGTTTGACTTATTTATTGATATTTTACAATTATATCTATTGGCTATTAATTTAAATTTATATGCTAACATTTGGAGATCATTTTCAGATTCTGCTAAAAGTACAATATCGTCAGCGAATAATAAAGCATTTATTTTATCTTTATTATCAATTAATATTCCTTCATTAGTTAAAACCTTCTTCCATTCTTTCAGGATATCGTCCATATAAATATTGAATAATATAAGTGAGAGTGAACACCCTTGTAGTACTCCTTGGTTTACTTTAAAAATATCTTATTTTTAGTCAGCTGTGGGTCAATACAAATATTTGTTCCATAGTACAAGCTCTAAACAGTTTCTATAATCTGAATAGGGAGGCCTTTTTCTTTTAGGATATTCGACAATATTTCCCTAACTGGTTACAAATGCAATGAAGTAGGCCTATAATATGCGTAAATAATTTGAGACATGTTATATGGTAACTTTTAATGTAATTCCTTATATAGGTTGTTGGATATATGTTGAAAGATCACATTTCAAATAATACATTGACAAAAATTCAACATATTCAACTTATATGAGACATTGTTTATTCTTCTTCATAGTAGTTTAATCTCTCATCTTATAGATACTTTTCATGCTACACGCCGTCCGGGCCTGTGGGGAGTGGGATTATAAACTGTGGATCTCACACATACTTTTTTGACCACATAAAATGGAGGATTTCCCCGAATGAGTGATCAGCACAATCCAGGGTCTCCTTCGAGACACAACATTAAAACGAAACACTTCACTTACATATTCAAAGGAAACGCGTCGAATGGGATAATGATGATTATAATGATCTCTAAGTTTGGGCCTTAAAGTTTCCTGACATCTTTCTTATAGACGAGGAAAAACTCCGAAAGTAACCATACCAGAAAACTTGTCCCGACCGGGCCATTGATTACGAGGCAGCGTCGCAACCCCGAGGCCACAGCGGTGGACATGAGATATTACAAAACTATAAAATAAATTGCCTGCACATATTGCACGAATGAGCCCAGACAGACAAAAAAAGGCATTATTGTGTCAACCACAAGGTCATAGGAACATTGGAACGTTGGACGGTCGGAAGAAGATGGGAAACAAGCTAGAAGGTCTATCATGAAGAAGAAGATGGTGAAAGATCTGCATGAATTGAGTTATACTTACCAGAAGGAAGACTGGACTGATGTAGTTCCAACACAAGCGCCAGAAAATTCCGGGTCGGTGACCAATCATTTTCTCGATGTCACGAGAAAATCTATCGACACCATAAAACCAGCACACGCCTGCCGCCTCCACAAACACCACAAACAAAATGGAGATCCCAGGTCCATAAATGTTTAGAAGGTTCACTAAGTACACTCCTCCCTGCAACATAGTTAAATTAAGTTTGTACAAATATGTTTTAGGTCTTTACAATAGTTTTAGCAGGTAGTTTGAGATATGTGTGATCTGAAGTAAATAACTAACTTACATTTATTTTGAATTACATTAATGCTAGGACGGAATTTTCTTTTCTGCATTCCGTTCATTTGGTTTATTTATTACTGTATTTGGTAATCAGTACTTTTAAAATTCATATTGAACCGGTTTACCGGTTTACCAATCCAGCTGCTGAAGATGGAACAAATAGTTCTGAAAGGTCTTCACAATTTTAATGAAATTTAATGTTGATGGCGACTGTTTCGCTGGTACTAATTTTATTTTTAACGTATTTGATAGTATTTTTGCGATTTTAAATAATTTATATTGTCCTGCTAAAACATTGTTTATAAAGAGCATATTTTTTTATTCCGTATTGTCCCAAGTTTATTACTTTACGATTTTACAAAAAAGTTAGAAAAATAGACATAATATATTTAGTTATTTTACCTGATGGAGTTAAGACCGTAAGTTTTCTTTTCCACTTCAACAGGGTTAAATTATACATACAATATGAATTATGATAAATGATACATAATAGATAATTATAAACTACACAATTTAAAGTTGACAAGGGAAAGAAGGAAAACAAATGATAATAATAATAATAATAATAATAATAATAATAATAATAATAATAATAATAATAATAATAATAATAATAATAAGAATAATAATGATAATGATAACAACAAAAATAACAAAAATAATAACAAAAATATAACCTATAATTAGATTAAGTAAATGATTGGCAAGGAAATTTTAAAATATAAGGGAAAAATAAAAGTATACATGGAACATGGTTATATATTATATTGTCTAAGGAAATATGAAGCGAGTTTCTTTTTAAACTGTTTTTGAGTCGGGCAGTCCTTGATATACGAGGGGAGGGAATTCCAAAGTCGGGTGGCTGAAACAAGGAAGGATGAAGAATAGTGAGATGTTCGATGTAGATGAACAGCTAGAGTTAAATTTTCTCTGAATCGTGTGTTTAAGTTATGGTGGGAGGATAGCGAATGGAAGCGAGTAGAAATATAATATTCACAAGAAAGTCGCACTTTCTCCATCAAATTAATAAACCATGACAAGAGAGGTACGCCGTAGTGTAGTTGGTTAAGATAACACTCTGCAAGTCGGAAGGTCGCGGGTTCAAAACTCGATGGTTAGGATTTTTAAACTGGTCCAAATGTTCTCGCAGCATCATGTCCCGGGGTCGTCTCACCCTCTAACGGAAATGAGTACTAGGCGCATGATCTGTAGGTAAATATGTACATCATGCAGGGATGGTAATCGGCTGACATCTCCCTCCTACTACCCCATGGGCCTCCTGACACGTCAGTACTTTACGATTTTACAGAAAGATCGAAAATGGAACATGGCAGTATAATATACTGTAATTTTTATCAAAAACAGACTCAACGTTCTCCAATAATTGAATAAACCTTAAGAAAATTAATAATTTTACAAGCAAACAAGTAAACCCAATCAATAAAAATGATATCGACATAATTAATAAGTTCATATCATCATTACAATTGTATCTTCTTCTCCTTCTTCACTTCACGGTAAATTGTCTCCGTATCACAGGCTTAATAAAATAAATTATTTCACGTTAAGAATCTATTTTTAATATATTAGTTGTGATAGAATTAGTATTTAATTTTGTCAATTGATAGCACGTAATGTTTGAAACGATTTTGTTTTATTGTTATAATTAATAATGCAGATGACTTTTTACACATTCATAACCTACTAAAATTGTATGTAATTATTTATTTTTTGTTGACATGTGTTTGAACGTTAGGTGGTATATTTATTCGTATTTTATTTGGAAATGTTCTAAATAACCTCAATATTCAATATGAGTAAACTTACGGTTGTTGTTTTGTGTCAGTATTGAATAGGTATATATATATATATATATACACACATACATAATAGGGCCTAATCTGTTAACATTTATTTATGTATTAAACAGAATGAAATTAGACATAATATGACATATAATCATGTAAATTGTAAGGATTGAAATTTTTTTATGAAGATGACTAACTTGACACAGTTTTCATACGATTTTTCTTTATCGTCATGATAATTTCTGGTTTCGAATTCGTTACCACAGGTCATTCATTCTTAATTACTAGAGAGCGGAATTTGTTGCACAATGCCGTTGACTTATTTGGAATGGAATGTATTGCCTTTCTTTTTTTTTTTCAAAAGAAAGGAAATACATTTGCATTTACATTGCGCACGGGCCTGCTTGGCCGTACGTGCATTTTCTTGTATTGGTACTGACTGTACTAGAGCGATCGGGAGATGTGGTATGGGGTGTATCACATGTCTGCATACCTATTGGGCGACACTTCTGTAATATAAACATTAGAAAGCAAAATAAGGTGCTTAATACAATAAAAATATACTTAGGTTATACATTGCATACAAGGCAATGAAACGTTTTAAGACAAAAATTATCCTATCATACTCTACATTAGCTCCACTTCTTTACTAAATAAAATTTGTTTACTGCGTCTGTCTTTATAGGCTACATGACAGAGCTCTCTTCATGGCCCAGTAGATATGCAGTGTGTGATACACCCCATCCCATCCCCTCGCTCACATTCTCATATAGCCTATATCAGTACAAGTAAATCTTCGACATTGTAGAACAGATTCCGCTTTCTGTTAATTTCCATTTCATAACACAATATTGAAATAATAAATTAGTGGACTGCTATAGTAGATATATGGTAAACTCAACTATAAATACATAAATATATCGATTGCAATCAATTTTCAGAGGCGGTGTGACCCTATAAGATAAAATATACATATGTACGGATAAATTAGAATAAATTACTAATTCTTTTTTTAATTATATTACTGAATCGTTTTATGTCGTTCTATTTCCCGTGTCATATAGCTTATACTGTTTGAATATCAGATATGCATTAAATTATCAGAGCGAGGAGATATATCCGCTGAAGAAGAAATAAAGTTAAGTAGCATCCACTTAATTTGTTTGACGTCATCACTGCAGTCAGACTCAGGAATCTGACCTTGTAGATGAACCGTCGTCCGAACCTCAGCTGCTACATGACCACTTGTTGAGAAGAAAGTAACCACCATTTTCTTCCCCACCCTCTTGGACCTCTTATTTAGTTGCAGACTGCTCATCTGGAAATACCCAGAACAATTATTGGTATTTTGTTTTGGGGTCATACTGGTGAATCCAAGTTTTGTCGCCTGTTAAGATATATGCCACCCGGCAAGGGCCCTCGTTGTTGAATCTCTGTAGCATTCTATCCTAGTGAGTTTCTAACTTTTTGACAAGTGGTGTGGCAACCATTAAGAAAAAAATTGCTTCACTCTTATATGTTGGTGCAGGATGGTGGAAACACCTGGTGAATTAATCTTTAGGACTCACTCGATCTCCTGTTAAATCAATCGCCGATCGTTCTTGATCAGTCTCTTCACTGTAGAGATGTTTTCTTCTGTCACCGATGTTGTTGTCCTTCCATTTATTTTTTCGTTTAAGGGATTTTTCACTCTCTTAAATTCAGCAAACCATAGGAAAGCTTTTGCATGTGAAGGAGCAAGGTCCCCAAATGCTTACCTAAGTCGCTCAAGTGTTCTGACTCATTTAAACGTAACTTGAAATCGCAAAAAAAAAAAAAAAAAAAAAAAAACGTACCAGGAAAGTACTCCCTCTCAAACTCTATAGGTCACAAATGCTGTCACCAGAGGCGTGCAACCTGGCAAGGCTGCCTGCTATTATTTTGACGTTCGAGATTTGGGCTTTAAATTGGTATACCTATTGGATTATTGTCTTCCTATCGCCACATTGTTTCAAAACGTGTCTAGTGACTCCTGTATCATATGGCTAAAATTAGGTAATACAATAAAAGCTCGTTGTACTCGGGGAATCATTTCCGCAAATATGCAACGAACACAGTAACCGCGAATATGGAATGGTAATTTATATGGGTATAAAGAGGATACGTTCCAAGGTTAAAAAAAATGAAAAATAGCAAAATAAAATCAATTAATGAAAGGTTTTGAGCGATTTCTATTAATTATTACTGTTAGGCTTGGGCAAGAGCTTAAAGAACTTAGTATTTTTTTGTTTTTTTTTCCGCTTTTAAAAGGTATTTAAATTCAGATTGATATTCAGTTGTAAATTCAGCGATAGAATTCCTTATTTGTCTTTCGTATTTCTTGATGGATTGTACAGTTGATTCATTATCGTTGAGACAGCGTGATATAGATGCAAACAACTCGCCAATTTGTAAATGGTCAAACATTTGTATTTTTACTTTAAGCGACAACACTGCTTTTTTCAGCTCCGAAACTAATTTTCTTTCCTTATACACGACATTATAAATTGGCAACAACGCAGAAGACACACGTGTTATGGATGTTATTCAATCGAAACTATTGCAACGAATGACAAGTTGAAACAATAAAACACCGATTGTGGCGAGGGCGGTATTTAGCAACCGGACTAGCAGCATGTAAAATATGGCTGCAATGGCATTTAACAACGAACTTTAGGCTTAGTGACAATAAGGTTTGTTTTACTTTGATATTAATTTGTCCATTTGGTTAAATAACTCTTTATGAAAGCTGCTATGGCACGTGCTTGCAATAAAAAAGTTGCCGATGCGTTTATAAAGGATACTAATCATTCTAATATACCGACTGGATCCGTGAATAAAGAGATTTTTAGCCGCGAATACAGAAACTGTGTCGCAATTTTTTAACCCGCGAATAATGAAAACGCGAATAAGGGAGCCGTCGATAAGGAGATTTTACTGTAAAACCAATGGATGTGACTTCCATTATTGTTTGCAGACTTTGCGTTACCTCCTGTACTTCACATTGCGGATGCCTTAGCGCATAAATAAAGTATATCTGAACATGTATTTATAAGCGAAATATGATATCAATCTACCCACCACAGAGCCTTGCAACAGAGACTACATTATTAACACTGTATAATTTAAGCCTGGTGAAATGGAAGAGAAGACCTGAACCTCCTAAATTCGTTAAGTTAAATTATTACTTTCGGTATTATATTTATTTTTTATCGTTGTTATTGTGAATCAGTGTGTGAATGGCGTGTTTGTTCTTAATGTTACGATGTCTCGGAGGAGGCCCTGGCATTGAGCTGATCACTCATTCGGGGAAGCCCTCCATGTCCTGGTGTGGTAAAAAAATATGTATGTGATCCATAGTTAAAATCCGTCTCTCAACAGGTGATGTTACCATAAGGCCCAGGTGGCATGTATCACGTGAAATTGCCTATAAGACGATAGATTGACTGTGATAATTGAATGGAATCATTATTGTTATTATTATTATTTTCTTCTTCTTCCTTCCAAGTATTAGGCCAAGGCCTGTTACGATCCTATAGAAAATTTTCCCTCCAGCGTTTCATAGGACGGCCCAGTGATCTTCGTCCTCTTGGTATATAATTATAAACAGCTTTGGAGATCCGATTTGAACTCATTATTTCAATATGATGTTTCCAATTTTGTTGGTACTGTTTAATATATTCCAAAATTGGCGTAGTCTTCAATTCTTTTAAGATATCGGTGTTCCTTTTCCGATCCCATCTGGTGTAACCCGCTGTTCTGCGCATGAATCTCATTTCACAAGCCGTTATTCTGCTTTCATGTTATCTTTTTAGTGTCCATGCTTCACTACCATAGTTCAACACTGGTCTAGCCAAGTGTTATATAAACGTAATCTGGTGTTTTTTTGTACAAGGGATGGTTTCATAACTTGATTAATAATTCCTAAACTTTTATTATATCTAGTAATTTTTTCAGGGATATCCTTTTCATCCCAGCTAGAGAGATAATAACAAAGATATTTAAATTGATTAGATCTCTCTAAAATTTTATTGTGGAGACAGATTTTACCTTGTATGGGGTCCTTCCCATGAAATGCCATAATTTAATTTTGTTAATTGATATTTCCATATTAAATTTGGCACCTATTTTTTTGTAAATTATAAATTGATCGTTGCAAATCATTTTCGGAAAGTGCCAGAAGAGCTAAATCGTCTTGTCTTTCTTTGGCCAGCAACCAATCGAAGGGACTATTATTATGCTTTCAAGTCTTATACGATTATTATTATTATTATTATTATTATTATTATTATTATTATTATTATTATTAGCCTAAGTATGTCTGTTCCTATATGTAATAATTTGTTTATGTACTAGTTTACTGATTTAAGTAATTGTACATTGTAAAACTTTTTTTTTCAGAGGAAACCGTACATTTGCGTACCGAAGACTGTAAGTAATTTTTATTACATTTGCCCCAAGGAATAAGTAATTAAAATCAGTGCACTTATATTACTTCTCACTTTTGTATGGGATGAATTATGAACTCTTTGATGAAGCCGGAATGGAGTTTCGCACACGATCAATGATTTTTAATGTTCGGTGCCTGGCACGAACTGTAACTGATATCAGTTACCTTCATATGTTTCCTTTATCGAATCGCAATTTTCGTGCATAAATAAATAATTATTACCCAGTAAAGTGCTAATAAAAATTTACATGTGGTCACTTTATAAAACTTCAGATCTATACCGTACTATTAAAACATTTTTTTAGTTTGTTATTTACAACCATTTCAACTAAAATAGTCATATCACGACTTTTGTTAAGATATGTCTACTTTTCTATCTGTTCTATGGAGTTCGGCATCCTCTCTTGCCCTGAACATAAATAGAGTCCGATCGAAGTAGTCTCTCAGTGCTACGTCATCTGGTATTATCGATAGTCACTTTAACTTCGGTGATAAGTGCTCTTTATTCATAATTCGCCAAATCTCATAGCACGTGGACTCTTAAACCCGTCAGACTTCCATATTGTATCACTGGAGCGGGCAATTCATCTTTTACTCGACTCTTCCGTAGTTGTTGGGATTTAGTTGGGTTCATTTCATTTATGTGAATCACTGTCCGGATTAGGAGGTAGTTGATTTTTCAGGGGACATCGTATCCTGAATTTCTAGAATTTTCCTCACGTTGAGGAAAAACCTTACTATATTCAACCAGAAAAATTCATCCCGGGCGCGGCTGCATAAAGAGATGATAGTGTAAACCTAGATCATAGCGACAGACTTCGAAACGCATTTCAGTGGTAAAATATAGCGTTAATCCCCTCATAAACTGTTTGGATAATAATATACTAATACTAATAAAGATATAATAATAAAAGTAATCGTAACAAAAGAATCAAAATGCATTTCAATTCAGCTGGAAGAACAGGCGTTACTGAAGAACAAAACTTATGTTATCAACCGTTTGTTCTATCCTGTTAGCGATTTATTTAAATATAATATTGTTGATAAGAGATAGTTATGAAGAGATAATATACAAATTGAATTCTTGTTTTTGCGCGATAGAGCGTTTTGTCATACTTACAGCAATAGCAACCATTTTGTTCAAATTCATCTACCTACATTTAGGGGTTGCCAACCTAAATAACTATGCAGTAATATTAAGGTACGTACACACTTGCGCGCGCACCATGTTCGTCAGATTTGGACGGGGTTTTAAGGTGCGCGCGAACGGCGCGCGCGTCTCGCACCACAATCCACTCATTGTCGGTTTTTTCCACGAACACTTTGATGGTTCGCTGTTTAGATTTGGACGGGTACCTGAGAGGTTCGTTGTTTTCGGTGCGCACCTATTATTTGAGTATGGAGTGGTCAGAGGAAAACATGTTAAAACTTATTGATATTTATAGAAGCAAACAATTATTGTGGGATTCTCAACATAAGGATCATTTTAAAAAATCATTGAAAGGAGATGCATGTTTTTTTTTCAATGTTTTGTGTTTATTTTTCGTGTGTACTGTAATTGTATGAATAAATTAGAATTATTTAGAAAACATTATTTATTTAAGACGTTCAGTTCATAATATTATGTATGAAGTATCGCAAAACAATACAATATATAAACACATTTATTACTAATTATTTATTTATTTCTTCAAAGACTCCAAAGAGCAAGACTGCTCATGTTAAGGGGCAATATACAAAAAATAATGACCATAAAAAATTAACAATAAAAACAAGAAAACAAATTCAGGCATAAGTTTAAGTAATACAAACTACTATAGATGCACAATATATATACACATATAAATACAATATTTAAACAGGATAATATTAATAATAATAAAATTAACAAAATTAACTAAGAAAGCAATGAGAAAAAATATTGTTTAATACAATTAGAAAAATGTTTAACATTCGTGAAATGTTGATATTCAATAGGTACGTTATTGTAATGGTTGATTAATGCATAACGAATCCCTTTTATACCTTTTTTTTTTTGAGAAACTAGTATCTTTGTGCAATAAGGTACAACCTCTAGTATAATAATCATGTACATCTTTATTAAAAATTAAGGCCATGTTATGGTGAGATAGATTCTTAATAATTTTAAACATATATATACAAATTATATATGTTTTTAAATTCCTTTAATGCTATAATATATGAAAAAGTATAAATAAAGTTATAAGATGTGATAAGTAATAAGCGTGACCAGACGTCCCGATTTTGGCGGGACAGTCCCGATTTTGGCGGGAGAGTCCCGATTTTTAACAATATGTCCCGCGTCATTTTAAAAAAGTCCCTATTTTTGGGAAAGAATGCAGGACAAGCGGGAGAACGGAAAGGGAATAGACATGGTTGGCTACACCTGTTCTGCAAAATGTCTACTGAAGGTTTGTGGGTTTCCTATGGATCGCAGGAGGTTCGTTGAAATTAATCATTTGGACGAACAAAACACGCGCCGCGCATGCGCCGCGTGCGCGCCGTTCGTGTTCGCGGCGCGCATATGTGTACGTACCTTAATAGTTACAAACCACATGTGGGAAGTAAAACCACTGCCCTCTATGTATACTACGTACAATAATTATATTTAAAAGGTAGTCTTAATATACATCATACGAAACAAGTCAACTGCATTTTAAATGAACTGAACTTTATTTGAAACAATATAAAACAATAAATACATACTTGCCGCCATTTTATCACTGAATGATGTCACGGCCTACTGTAGTTTCAACTAATAAACATTGTCTACACTGTTAACGTTAGTCAGTTGATTATAATAAATGCAAATATTTCTACAAAGATGTTATAATTTTACTATTATTTATTATTTTGAAAACATCATCGCGCAAAAAATAACGCACGTTTGTGAAGTGTTTTAAGGAATCTAGCTATCTCTCAGTTTTTAAACATTTTCCTCGATTCTGTAAAAACCACTTCCCAATCTTACATCGTAATACTATTACATGGAGTTGACAACTAAACACACATATTGATGGAATAATAAGAATTTCTAGACTAAACGTTAAATATCCTGCATATGACCTGGAAAGACTTGTTTGCTGCGCCATTAGAAGACATGCGAGGTTACACAGTTAAGAGAGTTACCATTCCACATTTGAAGGGGCACAACTGGCGCTTGGACTTAAATACTCTTTTGTAAAATTCAGCATCTTGTTAGGTGTAAATATTATGAAATTATAATGAAAGACAAAAAAAAAAAAAAAAGCAAGGTCTTCAGTGACGTGTAATATAGAAACACAATCTTCCTCCACATGTGACCATATTCATACATACATAGTTATTTGTTACGGCTCAACTTAGCTGACTCAATATACTATTCTAAGCTGCAGTAGTTATGCAAATGGATGCTATTTCTTCTGTACTATACAGCATGACGTTAAGTAAAGCAAAATATAGTGATGATGCTGTAAAAAATATTTTTTTGCGTAGCCCGGCAATATATTTAGTATTTAGAGTTTACTAGTTTTAAAAGTATTCTGGTGACGAAGGACGTAATAAACTTGATTTAAAAAGTATTAGCCTTATTTAAAAGCAAATTAATATAAAAAAACTGCAAAAATAAAGTTATACAAAACACTCATTAGACCAGTAGTTACATATGCTTGTGAAACTTGGGTCCTAAAAGAAACAATAAAACGGATATTATTAATTTTTGAAAGAAAAATTTTAAGATGAATATTTGGACCAAATAGGGGAACTGGTAACTATTGGAGAATGAAAACAAATAACGAAATAAACAAATTAATAAAACATCAGAATGTAGTAAACCATATAAGATCTCTCGGAATTGGTTGGCTTGGACATTTGATAAGAATGGATGATCAGAGACTGGTCAAGAAGCTCTATAAATGGAAACCTATAGGAGGCAGAGCTGTTGGAAGACCGAAGATCAGATGGGAGGATGACACAATGAACGATCTAAAGATAATAAAAGTGACTAATTTTAAAATGACAATGGGCAGATTGGCATGGAGGAGGACTGTTGAGAAGGCCAAAACTTTCACTTTTGATGTTGTCGCGCCTTAGGATGATGATTAATAGCAAAATCATGTGGTATAAATCAATCATTAAGTCCCGGAAACGTTCAGAAGGAAGAAATTCTAGACCGGGGCTCCTACACATTTTATTTATCATAAGTAATGCCAAGAGTGATTTCAAATTTTTCTAGAGGATTTTGGAAATCAAAAGTGGCATTTGTTACGATTATCTAACGAATAAAATTAAGCTGTTTACTAAAAAAATCACTATTTAAATGTAGTTACCGGTATTTTAAAATATTTGTATATTTAATGTAAACGGTGATGTTTGAAAACAAATCAGAAATGTGTGGTCATGTTTATTCACTGCAACTTGATCATATTATTTATTGCCAAATAGGATCGCAATCAGCGATAACCCACTAGATCGCAATATTGTAAGAATGCACTCAGTGGAGAAAAAATGAAACACACAAAACTCTATAACTTATTATAACCAACTTTATAGCTTATTATTTTTTAAGAAAAACTCAGTAAAATCATGATTTAAAAACACAATTATTGAACATACAATTATCAAATGTGTAGTTCAAAGGAAATCTGTTCATTGTTTGCTATATTCAACATATTTGTTGGAGAGTGAGTCACTGCATAATAATGCTCTGACCTGTTCAGAATATTAAAATAGAGGAACGTTCCATATTTTGGTAAACAACATTCTATAAATATCGAGGTGAAACACGACTGTGATTGGTTGTAAAACAAAGTTCATTGAAACGTAATTGGTTATTGACTCCCATTTGGGGCATGGGTTAAAAAGTCCTAGAAAACATATAAACATGTCGAAAGGGATGACACTTTTAGAAGACTTTAAGAAAGATAGTGCATAGAACTGTTTTGAATTTCATGATTGTGGTGAATTTCCCACAACCACAAATATTGCGCAATCTCGACGGGACAAAATCTCTTACAAAGAATCCGTACCTCTACCTTGAGAATATAGAAATGTTTGGGTTTTAAATATATGAAAATAAATGATGATCGAAAATTCCTTATGGAGAGGATAGACATTATTGCACTAAGGGTGAAATTCTTGCGAACATTGCATGAAATTCGAGTTTCTGAAGACACCAGTCCAATACCTTCCTTGAATGAAACATGAGTAAATCAGAATCATACAATAAAATCAATTTGGCTAAAATGTCATCGTCATCATCATCATCACTCCAGGGATTAGGCAATTGCCCGTTCCGACTTCATAATGCATCAGCCCAACGTCTTCTAGGTCTTCCAACATCACGTCTTCCTATTGCTTGATAATTTCTTGTTAACAATGGGTACTAAAAAGTATTGGATTGAAGATATTCATAGGGAAGGGGAACCGACTTGCAGTATGCCATGCGGATTCGGCAAAGTCGGTGTTTTTTACAAGAAAGCAAGTGGGTATTTCAGTATAAATTAACATTCGATTATCATGAAGATATGACAGCTCATATAAAAGGCCAAATTCAAGAATGGTTAAAAAAATAGTTTGTCAGAGTGAAAGAAAAATAAACTGTTACAAAACATATTGCGTTAAAAATATGAAAAACGTATCGGCTCGACTTACTTGAAAGTAATAAAAGGGGGCATCAAATAATGCAACTTCCCCCATATTACTGTCAATACAAACCTCCCTGAATTAGTGTGGGCTCAAGCTAAGCGTGCGGTTGCCCTTATAAATAATATTTTCAAAATTGCGTTGAACGTCTTGTTGACAAAGAACTTGAAAGTGTCATACAAGAACAATGGGTCTCGTTTGTAAAACAGCTTCAAGAAAACGACTTTGTAAAATAAATAGAGATGAAATTCTGCTACCATTCATAATAAATATGAAAGACAGTGACACTGAAAACGATAACGACGACAAGAGTTGAACGAGGTCGATGGGATTGAAGAAGAGTCCCCTTAGGAGTTTGTTTGGAATGAACTCCGGTAAGATTTTTATATCGTGTAATATATTACATCATGACCAGCCTCATGGGTTAGTGGTCAGCATTCCTGACTACTGTTCATGAAGTCCCGGGTTCAATTCCCGGTCAAACCATAGGTATTTTTCTTTAAAAGGAATTATTCCTGTGGTTTCCCATGATCTGGAATTTAGGTTAAGTTTAGGTTAAAAACTCTCCTGGCGCTTCTTAATCATTTATCACACATCGTATCATAGGGGTAAAGTAATTCCGCCTTCCAGGTGCCACAACCTAAGAAATGGATTACAATTCCGCCAATGCTTAGGGAAGAAAGCCAGAAATGTCATAAGAGACAACCTGGTGGTAATATACTGTATATATCACACTATTTCCAAACAACCGACATTAGTGCTCTCTTAATATAATTATAAATATCATATTGCACATTTTGATTGTTGTAAAAGATGCTGTCATACCACTTGATGATGATGATATTAATGACGTAGTCCATTGTTGAGCCATAGCCTCTCCTTCATCAAGAGTTTATAGACCAAATTCATTTCAGTTACCTTATTTGTCCAAAGATGTCATGAATGACATGTGGTCAACACACCGACTCAATGAAACATCTAGCAGGTAACTGAGGTATTACTAGGATGTTTGAGATCGATCGGTAAATTTTGCTTAGCGGCCTCTTTGTCAGGGTTAAGGATCTTTTACGAGCCTGAAAATCTTCAGACTCGGGACCCACGGCTTAAAGTCCTTTTCGGAGGACTTGCTCCTTGGATTTTTCCATCCTAAAAAAATCCATCGACCGTTGCCGGGTTTGAACCCGCGACCCTCGGAATCAGAGACAAGGACATAACCACTAGTCCACCGCGGCCAACTGTCATACCACTTGAGGTCGTAACGAAATAGATATGGCCATACCGCAGCGCTTTGCTATTGACTTGTGCCATATGCAGAAGGTTTGAATGAGATTTTAGTTAAAAATAACTGTTTACTGTGAAACTCTTTAACTCCATGGCACCAAAGGCCTAGAAGGGCAAGAATTCTGCTGGTATCACATCCACTAGTATTACAAAGATGAACGATCATCTAGTCAATATTTTAACACAATAAATTAATTAATTTCAGGAAATTCGAGTTAAAAGAAAAAATTTACGAGACTCTTGTATCTTCTTCTTCTTCATTTCCTGGTTTAGGCAAGAGTTGCCTGTTCCGTCTTCACTAATAGATCTAAGACCATCTCTTCCGAGGACGTCCGACATCTCTTCTTCCTCTTGGAAAACAATGGAAGATTTTATTTGGTAATCTTCTTTCTTCCATTCTTTCTACATGTTCTTTCCACTGTATCTTGTTGTTAAATATCTTTTCTTTTATGGAGTAGATCTGCAGTTCTTCACGGATATCCTCGTTTCTTATCTGGTCCATTCTAGTGCAGCCTTTTACTCTTCTTAAAAATTTCATCTCGGCTGATTGGATTTTACTTTCTTGTTTGGTAGTGGTAATCCAAGATTCACTCCCATACTAAAGGACAGGGACAGCCATTGTTTTATAAAATTTTAATGTTGTTTGTTTATGGGCTTTATTATTCAATGTTCTATTTATTGTACCACAAATAGCTAGAAACCGATGTGTTTTGTATTCAGTATCTTTATCATACCCATAGCTGATGTCACATCCTAAATATTTAAAGTGGGTTACTTGTTCAATAATTTCGTCTCTAATTACTATTTTTGCACGCAGAGTATTTCTTCCACAAAATGCCCTTACTTTTGTTTTACTTATTAAAATTTTAAAATTATAATCGCTACATATTGCATTTAGTTTGTAAGCAGCCAATTGTAACAGATCTTCATCATGGTGTAGTAAGACCAAATCATCGGCGAAAAGTAGGTTATTAATTCTTGAGTTATTGTTCAATCTAAGGCCATTGTCCATTATAATTTTCCATTGTTTGAGACTCTTGTATTAAATGAAATATTTAATATGTCAACCAAATTTATATTATTTTAATTTATTCTAATACGTGTGATAAGTATCTCAATTCTGCCAGGAATTACAGCTGGTTTTTTCTACATGGACCTGCTACCCGAATTCCTGACGATGCTGTGTGGGTACCAGACTCATCCTGGCAGAAATTTCATATGAACATTTCTTCCCCCATGGTGACTCGAATCAGCGCATGACCCGTAGCTTGCACACTTAGACTACTCGGGTAAGGCGCGGAATTACCTCCACTCAATCCATCATCTTTTTAAAAAATATAACAGATACAGGAAAATAATAATAATCATCATCATCATCATGAACAAATTCGTTTTAGGCCATGTGGCCTGTACGGAAATAATAATAATAATAATAATAATGATAATAATAATGATAATAATGATAATAATAATGATAATAATAATGATAATGATAATGATAATAATAATATTAATAATAATAATAATAATAATAATAATAATAATAATGATAATAATCTTTTCTTATGTCCTTTCCTTCCCTATGCTGGGATTAAAGAGCTCCCTAATAAGAACTTATTGACCAAGTTAATTTAGTTATACGCTCATTTACCCATAGATGTCAGCGAGTGATAGGGAGTCGACCTAGCGGCTCGATGAGACATCTAGTGGGTAACAAAGGTATTACCAGATGGGAAACGGTCGGTAAATTTTACTTAGAGGCATTTTTATTCAGGCTTCTGATTCTTTTACGAACATCAAAATCTTCAGACTCGAGATCCACGGTTTAAATTCCCTACCAGAGGACATGTTCCTTGGATTTTTCCATTCCTTAAAAATCCATCGATCATTGCCGGATTTGATACCGCGTCCCTCGGAACTAGAGACAAGGGAAATAACCACTAGTCCACCGCGGCTGACATAATAATAATAATAATAATAATAATAATAATAATAATAATACGATACTAGAAATAATAAAAATAATAATAATAGGATAAAGGAATAGACATTGATAATAATAAAAGTGCATAATGTTGTGAGAATTGTTTACAACATTTAAATAGAACCGGTATGGACCAATAATAAGAAGAAATATAAAATAAATGTGTATTATAAAACATCTGTGATTTGCATTGTAACAGTTACGTATCTTATGATGTGGAGCCTTGCCAAGAAACAGTAAATGAGAATTAAAGTAAAAGCTAGAATTCGGAACTGGTATAATTGCATAGGTTTAGACCTATTATATATTGCTGCTGTTCAAGCATTCATAACATATTAATTTCAGGATTATAGTTTACATGATTTTTTTAAATGTTTTGTATGCATTCTACTCGTACTCTTCGCTAAATATTAATAGTATATTACGATGGGAGGTTGGCAAGTGGTTTTTACAGAAGTGAAATTTTTTATGTGCGAGATTCTGTAAAACACTTCACAAACGTGCTTTGTACATTATTTTTTGCGCGATGTCGTTTTCAAAATAATAAATAATAATAAAATAATATCTCTGTTGAAAATATTTGCGTTCACTATAAACAATTGATTAACGTTAACAGTATGGGCAATGTTTATTAGTTGAAACTACAGGAGACCGTGAGACCGATTAGTGGTAAATGGCGGCAAGCACATATTTATTGTTTTATATTGTTTCAAGTAAAGTTCAGTTCATTTAAAATGCAGTGATTTGTTTCGTGTAATGTATATTAACACTATCTTTTGGATATCTTTTGTATATACATTGTATGTAGTATACATAGAGGGCAGTGGTTTTACTTCCCACACGCGTTTTGTAAATGTATTAATACAGTATAGTTATTTTATTACAGTATACTTATTTAAGGTTGACAACCCCGAAATGTAGAATATTGAACTTTCAATCATGGCCGCCATTTCTGTAAGTACGACAAAACGCACTATCGCGAAAAAAAAATATTTTAATCCGCTATGTATTGGGTGGGTCGTAATGGAGTGGTGATCAGTACGCTCAATTCTAGATCTGACGTTCAAATAAACTAGAGTTGATATTTTTACGTAGTAAAATTTTTCGAGTATGGAAAGAGAAGCCATTGGCCCGTCTCGTAGATTGGCAACACGTTAAGTAGAAAAGATTCTAGGCTATTGTAGGCATTAAAGAAACGAATACAGTATTTGTCGTTACTTGCATCGCGACGTTAATGAATAGCGATGTTTTAAAAGATCCTTAAATACTTATAAATACAAAGCAAAGTTTTCTAAGAAATTATGTCAGTTCTCAATGTTTGGGTTAGCTGAGCGTTAAACTAGGACAGTAAATCAACGCCATCTCTTGGACCCAAGGGAAAGAAAGAGAAACAATAGATATGATAATGTACAAGCCATTACCAACACCAAATAAACCAGGCCGCAGCAAGAGAAAGAAAAAGAGGTATAGTTCTGATTGAATAAAATCCCACAGTTGCTATCTCATTGGTGTTAGAATGCTCCCCTCCTCTTTTATCACCAGTACATGAATGTTCCATGAGACTGGATCACTCTAACTTGGCAGGTCAGGTTTGCCAACCCCCACCTTGACTTCTCTTAACAGCGCTAAAAGGATTCCAATGTTATTCTGAGATCAAGCTTGGCGTCTATTTAATTCAACAATCAGATTGCTACCCAATCAATTTGTGCAGTTTGCAAGAGAGGTTTTTTTGACGATTGCGCGAACTGAAATATAGTTTCCCATGTCCCCGCATAGAAAGCTAACTTTTGTTCAGTTAATTCTGTTTACAAAACTAACATAGACCTACAAAAAGGTTTTTTTTTCTATCTCTCGCCAGTTTAACTTGGGTTTATTGCAAGTCTGAGTAAAGTGCCAACGAAATCCTGATGGCTGACTGGAAATAGTTGGTTCCATTTAAGTGCTGTACCTATCCACCAGATAGCGTTATTTCTTTCTAGTAAAACTAATTTTATTGATCTTCATATTCACATTTAAACGCATCTTAATTTATTTTAATATAAGATATATCAAAACGATTACAATTAAATAGAAATCGTGGTTTATGAGATGATGATAGACTTTTGAATTATTTTTAAACTTCAGTGTGACATGAAATATGACCGGGAAATTACATTTTAAAGGCGTAACAATTCTGAGTATGACATCCTTCGGAAGGGAAGTAAAGCTATAGAACTACAACGTAGATTTGAAAAAAAAAATACCTATGAGCAAAATTTGTTGGTTCTTTAAATAAAGTAGTTAAAGAGAGTAGTTAAATGAAATGCCATCGCCTGTCAATCCACCTGATGATAGGTATAAATGTTAGTATATTATTTAATGACGATCTTTAATATTCCAGATAATTGGCGTTATGATTCAAAGGTGAGGATGAAAAGGCCAACAAATTTTGTATCGAGGCATTATATCATGTTTTATGCTGTATTACGTGTAGTCTGAAATTTAGATTTGTGCAAAGTGCCGACAAATCTTGCTCATGGGCCTCTTATTTGAAAATCTACGACTTTATTCTTGCGAATCCGTCCTGAATAATATATTGAATCTTGATGATGAAACTTTCTCCGAAGGTTTACAGCTTTTCATAAAATAACCAAGTTCAGGAAGATTGTACCTTACAGGTATTAATTTGATGTTGTATTTAAAATTTTGTATTGCGACTGACATCTTAATGTCATTTTATCATGTATTTTTACGGTACTGATTATCTTAATAATTGAAATATTTAAAATATTCAGGGCGTTTTCATAGCGTAGTTAGTTTAAATTAATTCAAGAAGTGTTAATTTACATCTACTTTCTATTCGGTTGTGATTTGGGGAAGCGTATATATATATATATATATAATATATATATATATATATATATTAAGAAATCAAACAATTGTATATCTCGACTCGTAACTCGCAAGTTCTATTGATATTCTATGCAACTCTTGTAATGTGTCCATCCTTAGCTCACGTTAGGCAATGGTCCACCAACATGGACATGTTCTGACTTGCTAAACTTAAGGATCATTGGAAATCCTAGCAACTACATTTCAAATTCTCCGATTGAGGGTCTTTTCCACTTTTCAGCGGTTGCCCATTTACCAGCCGGCTGCTGGCCCTTCACATCCACATGTGTCAATCACAGAGGTAGATGATCAACAGCCAGTGTAGGGGTGACATGTGGTTAGCATGTCGAGTCCCCCAGCCGTTATAGCTGGTTCCTCAACCTGGAGCCGCTACTTATTGTAGCTACCCAATTGCCTCACGATGCTGGGTGGGCACCGGTCCCATACTGGCCGAAATACCATGAGAAAATCTCTTCCCACATGGAGACTCGAACCAGCGCAAGTCCCGTAGCTCTGCGCCAAGGCTTCCTACCTTACCTTAACCGCTCGGCTACGGCGCGGGACCATTTCAAATTCTAATTAACATAAAATATTGGATTTTTAAACTAACCCAAACCTTCTGGTGACACCATGACCCTGGGGTCGACTTAACCTCTAACGGAAATGAATACCAGATGCTTGTTCTGGGAGTAAAGGCGACCGTCACGCAGGGCTGACAACCCGGCTGACATCAAGTGCTGATTGTCTAGAAAAAGTGGGAGCCTTAACCTTCTACTACCCCAAGGGTTCGCTATGGTCAGTAGTGGGTTCACTTTACGTTTGATCCTGTGCCATAGCCGAGTGGTTAAGGCTAGATGCCTTGGCAGAGAGCTACGGGACTTGCGCAGGTTCGAATCTCCATGGAGGTAGAAATGTTCTCTTGGAATTTCGGCCAGTATGGGACTGGATGCCCTCTCAGCATCATGAGGCATTTGGGTAGCTACAGTAAGTAGCGACTCCAGATTGAGAAAACCTGATACACTGATTACATGTCACGCCTACATTCGTTGAATGATCATATATCTTTATGATTAACACGTGTGGATGTGAGGCCAGCAGCCGGTTGGTATATATATATATATAATATATAATATAATATAGTATAATAGAGTATAATACATATATAAGAAAAATAAGTGTTTGAATTGGATTCGCCTGGTAGTGTAATGGATATCACGCTGAGGTACAGACTCAGAGATCCGGGTTCGAATCCCGTCCAGGCATTTATTTTTCTTATCATACCATATTAAGCTTGCATTGCTCAATGTTAAACATTTAATTATAACATCGATAAAGCGTCACTGCTATAAAGTAAAATACATATTCTCTTTAATTTGCTTACTTGTTATAGTCAGCTACTAGATGGCAGTGAAGACAGTGTTCTCGCGACATCTAGTAATAATGGAGTATAATACATATATACGAAAAATAAGTGTTTGAATTGGATTCACCTGGTAGTGTAATGGATATCACGCTGAGGTACAGACTCAGAGATCCGGGTTCGAATCCCGTCCAGGCATTTATTTTTCTTATCATACCATTATATATATATATATATATATATTATATATATATATATATATTATTGGAATTATATGAATTTATATGGATAACACGTTATTTAATCCGAGTGGGTTAATGTACTTAATGATAAAACTGGAATAAAACATTGAAATGTTTACTGAGATCTGGAATATGTTATTCAGCGGATGTCTGGTTGTTTTCACTCTGAGTTATTATAGAGTGATGTTCGTTACGTACATAGGTAGTTGTGGGCAGTGCGCAGATGTATATTCCCATCAACAGAACAGCCACGAAGATCTCTCTGTGTCTGCCAAGCAATCTAGGGTATTCATCACAGAGGGCCGTGATCATAGCTTCCAATCCACCAAACGTGCTGTCCAAACCTGCAAAAATATGATCATATTAAATACAGCTTTTCTAATTTTTCTATAATCTGCACCTAAATAAGAAAAGATTTTAGACTAAAGAGGGAGGAACAAACAGGTGAATGGAGAATACTTCATAACAATGATTTAGATGATCTTTATAGGAAGCCAGATATGAGAACAATTAAGTCTGGTAGATTGCGATGAAGAGGACACATGACACCGATGGGGAATAAAAGAGGTGCAAATCATTAACCATGATTTGAGGGAAGTAGATTGTACGGGGGATGATTGGATATCATTAGGTCAGGATAGGGATGTGTGGAGAGCTTATGTCCACGCGGCCATGAACCTATGAGTTAGATGGACCCATTGAGTTAGTTGCTTAATTAGATAGTACCCAAATAATGTTATTTTATGATGCTAATATGGTACCTAAATGCACTATACCAGAATCAATAACAAGTTTGAAGAAACGAAAAGCAAGCCACTTTTCGAGAATGGATTATAAAAATTAATGCAAATATATTGCGCACTATATTTAGGACGATCGCCATTTAAAATCATTTGTTTTTAATTTTCATAATTGGTTAAATTATATTATTTATAATCCACCGCTGTGGTCTCGAGGTAGCGTGCTGCCTTGTCTCGCAGCGGGCCCAGGTTCGATTCCCGGTCGGGATAGGCCCCTGGGTGAGTTTTTTTCGGGGTTTTCTCCTCACCTGTAAGACAAATGTCAGGAAGCTTAGGGCCCAATGGTCCTCGAAAATCATCCGGTCATCATCATCGTCTTTATCATCATCATCATTCTTCACCGGTGTGGAAAGCAACGAGAAGCTACCACACCTATACTTCCGTAGTAAAACTGCAAGGCATAGCATGAAAATGCTATGATTACAGTGAAAGGCCTGCCCGCGGGAAGAATTACTATGGATGCTTGGATATGATTTACGGAACTAATAGGTTCAATACTACATTCACTAAGGTACTCCAGTAGACCCTACTCTCGGCCATCTCATTACAGTAAATAGTATTTTCCTCAAGAGTTTTAAAAAAGTCAAGCATTTCTATTATTACCTATTAGAACTATATGTTTAGTCCATATTAATCTCCCAAACGTAATAGCATTGACAATACTAGAATAACGATATAAATTAAGGAGTCCTACATTGTGAAGCTTTCTCCATTTTTATTCTTTAAGGATTGAATATTTTAGTCATATGATCCTGTTTTCGAACACTTTTAGTCTATTTTCTTTAAAAAATACAACTGTCAAAAAATGCGGATATTGCTCCGATTACAGTAAAATTCTCGGATGTAAACTAGTTGAAATCTCGGGAGGGGGGAGGGGCACGATTAATGGGATCCATATAAAGGTATAAACATAGGGGCATGTTCCTATCACTCTGAAAACGAATGCTATAATGCAATACAGAGTATCTTATCCAAAATGTTCTAAAATATTTAAACGGCATGTATATAAAACAGTGATTATTCCAGCTATTGAAGAGATTATCAATATTTGAGAATAACTGGCACTATCGAACCCATAGGTTCATGGCCTCGCGGATATAAGTTCTGGGACGTTGGAATAATCCTTGACGTGTAATAAGGAAGAAGAAGGAGAAAGAAAGAAAGAAGAAATAAAGAAATAATTAAATTAAGAAATAATAATAATAAGTTGGCGCTAACACATAATTATGTGTATCAGGTATGTGCTTATACTTACCTAATGTTATGAGCATGAAAAAGAAGATAATGGACCAGAACACAGAGCCGGGCATGGTTGCTATAGCTTCCGGATAGACGATGAACACTAATCCAGGACCTGTAAAAATATTGTTTTCTTTTCAGATTAAATATTATCTTACACATTTATTCGAAAATATTCGCTTGTCATCTTATCATGTAACTTATTTAATAATATATATTTAGTGACTGTAATAAATGTCTATATGTATTTTATTGATGTGATAATTATATATATCTGGATGGAATTTTAGTGTCTAAAATATTTTTACTGCCGTATATTGATGCATTACTTTATAATGATTGGAGTGGCTTGATTTTCACACGTCACATAATGAACATAAAATAATACTTTCCCCTTTTTGAATTTTTCGATAAAATGTATAAATCACAATTCTTTTGATAACGTTATTAAAAAGTGATTATTTTTGTATTTAATAATTTCATTTTTTACTAAAACCGATCCTAGGTTCGAAAAATAACAAACGACAAAGTTTTACATTTCTCTTTCCCTATGTAAAAAGTGAAAATCGGGTAAGTACTCACTGTTATTGGAAAGGTATGAACGAATAAACTTTGCACATTTTTCCCAAAGTATATAACGCATTTTGATTATATTTATTTCCCCCCTAAGAAATTGTATTAAAACATCATATTAAAAAATTCGCTCGCTATATTATTTCTATGCCATATAAGCTTACAACCTCTTATTATATATTATGATTTTTAGGAGAGTTCATTACTAATACATGTGAAAATTGTTATATTTTATGTTGTCTTAACTCAGGTGTTTGTCTGTGTAATATTTTAAATCTGTTCAGCTCAAACTCGCGTTGAAATTCTTTATTATTGCTGTCATTTTTAAAATACGGTTATTGTATCAGTTTTCCACTTTGTAAATACAGTATACTTGAATCTGATCCTTCGGGAAAATATTTTACTAACCAAAGATATTAATTGCAGTACACATACATCCAAGAGTAAGGTACATTTTATCCTCTCATATACAGGGTGAAAATTATTTAAACCGACAAACTCTGAGAGGTTGTAGGGGGCACCAAAACAAATGTTTTTCCCTAATGCCATTTTTTCCTATGAGGATTATTTAAAACGGTAGAGGGCGTATTACGCTCTTCAGTTGTCATGACTGCAACTGCTGTTGATGGTAGGAATTGTTTTGTCCACCAGTATAGTAGTGAATTGTATCTGTTTACTAATTGAGCGGTACACCTGGAGTGATTACACTGATATGTGTGGGCCGGTGTTGTTGGGGACTGTTTAATTGAGACATATCTCCTACATAGGCCATTAAATGGCAGGCACTATTATATTATACATAAATTTTAATCCAATGGGCATGCATAGCAGGAAAAGCCCTGTTCTTTTAATATTATAAATTGGTCTTGGCGCATATTTAATATTTGATAAATTATTTCTTCTAAATAAACTTTTCCTGTATAGGGCCCAATTTTCTAGTTAGGTTATGAAGATTAACGATATACAAATTATTTAAATTGGTGTAATTTAGTGTGTATTCATGAATTAAAAAAACCGCCGTAACATGAAAATATATAAAAAGTAAATGTTTATAGCGAAAGCAATTACCCGCCACGTAACTAGGGATATGGACATTTCGCCATAAGTACAAAAAAAAAGTATGACTATGTAAAGCGCTGGATTTTAGAAGGGTTCTGCAGACTTGGCCGAAATTGTTTTTCACTTTCGATTTAATTAAAGGAAATAAATTAAAGATTATCCGCTGAACCAAAAAAGAAAAGCAATTATGGGAAGCAAAATGGACGACAAAAGTAAAAACTAAAACATACATTCTAAAAGAATAACTGACTTCAGGTAAGAAATCAAAAGATACCTACGAGGATTTTTAAGTAACCCTCAAATAGAGCATCAAATGTCATTATTACCTTTTTTTTTAATCTGAATTTCACCTGAAAATGAATAAGTTTTTGAATTTGTTTTTAAATTTGAATTTACTTCTAAATATACATTTTGAATTTCAGTAGTGTTGATATTCCTGACTTTGTCATATTCTCATCTAGGGGATATGTGGATGGCGACCACAAGGTGCCCAAGCTGAGCAAAACATTTCTTCCACTTACTTGTGTTTTGCACTCTTTTAACTTTACTATCTAACCTCTCTTGGTTAACTCTTGTTTTTTTCGACCCCGACGCTATTAGGGCATCCGAGGGCTAGGGAGTCTTTCCTTTCTTCCATTACTTCTTTCCTTTATTTTCTTTTCTTCTCCAGAAAAGCCTGACCAGAGGCTATAAGATGGCAGCCCCATCACTGGTCTTGCCTTCCTTTGGCCAGCAACCAATCGAAGGGACTATTATTATGCTTTCAAGTCTTATACGAGAATTTCCCGGAAGTAGGAGGGAAAATTTTCTATAGGATCGTAACAGGCCTTGGCTTAATACTTGGAAGGAAGAAGAAGAAGAAGAATTTCAGTAGTGTTGATATTCCTGACTTTGTCATATTAGTTCCCTGGAATTCTACAAGGTTTATGCTGTTTGATGTTAAAAGGATCTCTAAAATTAAAACCCACGAACTTGCTGAAGTAAATGATTTTAATATTTTTTGGCACTAGTTAATATTGTGAAATACTTTAGAAGTGTTTTCAAAACTTATTTGATGCCGTTTATAACCCATTGTTCTATTTCTCCCCGTAATATTTCAAAATTATTATCAGAAGTCTCCTTTCAAAATCAAGCGGTTGGTAAATACTAATACAAAATTGATTTGACTGATGATATCATATATAAAGGAGAATAGTAAGAGATAGAAGATATGGAAGGAAAAGTAAAAGAGACGAACAAGAAGGTAAGTTGAAAAGTACAAAGAACATACAGATACAGTTTATCCAAAATCAATATATTTTTTTTTGCGAAAGTTATTGGGAACAATCTCACGTGAATATAGTTTTGTGCACTGATTGTGGAATTCTTTTAGTTATGTATTGTTGTTTCACAAACGTTTTAAAAACGTAATATATGCCTTGACTATTTAACTCATGCCCCAAATGGAAGTTAATGACCAATCACATTTCAATGAATTTTGTTTTACAACTAATGACAGTCGTGTTTCACCTTGATGTTTATCGAATTCTGTTTACCAAAATAAAGAACGCTCATCCTTTTTAATATTCTGAATAGGTCAGAGCATTATTTTGCAGTGACCGACTCTCAGACAAATACGTAGAATATAGCAAATAATGAACAGATTCCTTCAAATTACACATTTGATAATTGTGTGTTAAATTATTGTGTTTTTAAATAATTATTTTACTGAGTTGTTTCGTAAAAAAATTAATAACCCATCATGTTGGTTACTTTTTATACAGTGTAATGTGTTTAATGTTTTCTCCACAAGGGTGTATTCTTACAACATTGCGATCGTATTTAGCAATAAATAATATGATCTAGTTGTAGTGGATGAAGAAATGAAACATAACCAAACATTTCTAATTTGTTTTCAAACATCGCCGTTTGCATTAAATAAATACATATTTTAAAATAACTATATTTAAATAATGATTAGTGAGTAACAGCTTAATTTTATTCGTTAAATAGTCCTAACAAATGCCACTCTTGATATCCAAATCATCTAGATAAATTGGATCACTCGGGGCATTACTTATGATGACCGAAGAAACTTTAAACAATCCCCAGTCAGCTGGCCGATACCTGTGGTTTGAATCCGAGTCTGAAACCCTACTATCTGAGCCAATTCATTCCGTTAAGTAACGCTGGGGTTAAAATTATATTTATACGCTCTTGGTATGGTAACATTTTACTCATGCTGCGTAAAAAACTAAAACTTTTCTTAATTAGACTGGAATTGGGCTTCTCATTTGCATAATCACGTGATTATAGCGGTGTCCACAGTGAGTTCGTGGTTCATTAAACTTGTTGCACACAATTAGCGTGGGTTGTGATGCCATTTTTACTTAATCGCCAGCGAAATGTTTTGTCTCATTTTCAGCTTTAGCTTATTGAATTGAGGTTAATAGCATCACTCAAGCTATACGTCGTAATTATAGCAGCATTTTATTAAAATCATGCTCTTTAACATGGTCGACACAACAGTAAGCCAGTAAGTAATATTATCATTATTATTTTATAATTTCCCCTTCTCCATTTATTCTCTACGTTATTTATTAAATTACACATTGAAATTTCAAAGTAAACATTATTTCGATTAGTTAAGACAATTTATTAGGTTATTTCGAAGGCTCGCGTAGCGTATTGGTTAAGGCAATAAGCTTAAGTCGAGGGTTCGAGTCCCGGGTGGATCAGGATTTTTAAACGGTACTAAAACTTTCTGGCGACACCATGCTCTGGCGTCGATTCACCCTCTAACGGAAATGAGTACATGGGTCTTGTTCTGGGGGTAAATGCGATTGTAAGGCAAGGCTGACAACCCGGCTGACATCTCATGTCGATGTCTAGAAATGTGGGAGCCTTAACCTCATACTACCTCTTGATACTTGTAGTGGGAACACTGTACCAGCATTAAGTTATTTCCCAAAATTCTTCTTCTTCCTTTCATGTGATAGACCTAGTGGTCTGTTACGGTCTCAATGCAACGTTTGAAGGATCTGCCCAAAGATCTCTTGCCTGGTGGCTGGTAATTTAAGATTTGGCGTGGCATTCTTGTTCTGCTCATTCTTCTTACCTGAGATTTCCAGTTGTTTTTGTATTTTTGTACATTTTCCCCAAAATTAAATACATAATATAAATAATTAAATCTAATCATTTTCTGAGGGACTGCTTATATTTTAGTAACTTCAAAGACTTTAAAACCTGGAAAAACTAGATGAAGATGGAATTCATTAGGCTTGTGCAAACTTTATTTGGAACAGGCCTTGTTATAACATCTAAAATCCTTAACGTCAATACGGTGAAATAACGGATCTAGCTGGCGTTCCAGGGATTTAGGGTTTGATTTTCACTTTGTAATAAAAAGGTAAAGTGACCCCACTGCAGGCCTCAGGAAGCCTTTGGGGTAGTAGGAGGTTAAGGCTCCCACTTTTTCTTGACAATCAGCACTTGATGTCAGCCGGGTTGTCAGCCCTGCGTGATGGCCGCCTTTATCCCAGAACAAGCGTCTGGTACTCATTTCAGTTAGAGGCTGAGTCGACATCAGGACCATAGTGCCGCCAGAAGGTTTGAGTCAGTATAAAAATCCTGACACCACTGGGACTCGAACCCTTGACCTTCCGGCTTGTAGCGCAGTGCCTTAACCACTACGCTACGGCGTGCGCCCTCCACTTGTAATATAAACATTTATTTGTATATACGATATTGAACGGGTTCACTCAGCTTTTTGGAGACAATTGATTAAATAATTACTCGATATAAGTAGCAAAATAATATTAAAAAATCTGAAACTAAGGTTGAACGATTGTGCCATGCTAACTCGAGTTTCTTTCTGGTGTCATCTGCTAGCTGGTGACAGGAACTAATGCTCTTCGGAACTGTTAGGCCCAAGGGATTATTTTATTTATATAAAATATTGTATTAATCAAATAATTGATATTTTAAAAAAGGAAATGTTGTTACACAGTATTTAAACATTTGTAAATGCTATTTTCACCTCATTGTAATTCATCTTTATTATTACTTATTTTCTTAGTTTTAATTTTATTAGTTCTTGTTTCGTTAATTTGTTGTTTTTGTTTTAGTTCAATTTCGTAATTAGGTATATCTTCAATTTTCTGTTATATTTTAACTACAGCTAAAACATACATTTGTAAAATAGGGCTCCATATCTTGAAAATTTAAATGAATAAATAGATAAATAAACAAATAAATAATATGATCTGCTAACTTGTGTCTGTGTGTATTTATTTGATACCAGCCCACTGAACTTTTGCTTCTTCGCGTTCTTTAATAAGCGTATAGATAACATCCAAGTGGGCTATTATCAATTTATACTGTCACTAGTTGTGTTAAGTTATGATAGTCAATCATTTTTTGTCATAAAAGTACTGTTTTTGCATAATAGTGCGTTCTGTCGTACTTACAGCGATGGCGACCATGATTGAAAGATCAATTTTCTAAATTTCGGGATTGCCAATCTAGAAATAACTAAAAACTATACTGTAATACTACAAATTACCTACCTAGTGCGGGAAGTAAAACCACTGTCCTTTGTGTATACTACTTACAATGTATATACAAAAATATATCCAAATGGTAGTGTTAATATACATTATACGAAATAAATCACTGCATTTTAAATGAACTGAACTTTATTTGAAACAATATATATATAATGATGTTTTTTATTATTAATTTAACATTTCTCAATGAAAGATAAATTAAATTTGAAGAGAAAAATTTTCGCCTAGACCGGGACTCGAACCCGGGACCCTTGGCTTTCCGGGCCAAGTGCTCTACCAACTGAGCTACCAAGGCGAGTTACGATCTAGACGCAAATTTTTCTCTTATATACGTTGTAATTCCCTATCGCCAAATGCTTTTGAAACCATTGTTTCTATCTTTGCAAATGGCGGCTTCTTAGTTAAGAAGACATTTATTGGAAATTTAACATTACTTATTTAAAAGCCAGTAAGGCCTCTAATGATGTTTTTTATTATTAATTTAACATTTCTCAATGAAAGATAAATTAAATTTGAAGAGAAAAATTTTCGCCTAGACCGGGACTCGAACCCGGGACCCTTGGCTTTCCGGGCCAAGTGCTCTACCAACTGAGCTACCAAGGCGAGTTACGATCTAGACGCAAATTTTTCTCTTATATACGTTGTAATTCCCTATCGCCAAATGCTTTTGAAACCATTGTTTCTATCTTTGCAAATGGCGGCTTCTTAGTTAAGAAGACATTTATTGGAAATTTAACATTACTTTAAAAGCCAGTAAGGCCTCTAATGATGTTTTTTATTATTAATTTAACATTTCTCAATGAAAGATAAATTAAATTTGAAGAGAAAATTTTCGCCTAGACCGGGACTCGAACCCGGGACCCTTGGCTTTCCGGGCCAAGTGCTCTACCAACTGAGCTACCAAGGCGAGTTACGATCTAGACGCAAATTTTTCTCTTATATACGTTGTAATTCCCTATCGCCAAATGCTTTTGAAACCATTGTTTCTATCTTTGCAAATGGCGGCTTCTTAGTTAAGAAGACATTTATTGGAAATTTAACATTACTTTAAAAGCCAGTAAGGCCTCTAATGATGTTTTTTATTATTAATTTATCTTTCATTGAGAAATGTTAAATTAATAATAAAAAACATCATTAGAGGCCTTACTGGCTTTTAAAGTAATGTTAAATTTCCAATAAATGTCTTCTTAACTAAGAAGCCGCCATTTGCAAAGATAGAAACAATGGTTTCAAAAGCATTTGGCGATAGGGAATTACAACGTATATAAGAGAAAAATTTGCGTCTAGATCGTAACTCGCCTTGGTAGCTCAGTTGGTAGAGCACTTGGCCCGGAAAGCCAAGGGTCCCGGGTTCGAGTCCCGGTCTAGGCGAAAATTTTTCTCTTCAAATTTAATTTATCTTTCATTGAGAAATGTTAAATTAATAATAAAAAACATCATTAGAGGCCTTACTGGCTTTTAAAGTAATGTTAAATTTCCAATAAATGTCTTCTTAACTAAGAAGCCGCCATTTGCAAAGATAGAAACAATGGTTTCAAAAGCATTTGGCGATAGGGAATTACAACGTATATAAGAGAAAATTTGCGTCTAGATCGTAACTCGCCTTGGTAGCTCAGTTGGTAGAGCACTTGGCCCGGAAAGCCAAGGGTCCCGGGTTCGAGTCCCGGTCTAGGCGAAAATTTTTCTCTTCAAATTTAATTTATCTTTCATTGAGAAATGTTAAATTAATAATAAAAAACATCATTAGAGGCCTTACTGGCTTTTAAAGTAATGTTAAATTTCCAATAAATGTCTTCTTAACTAAGAAGCCGCCATTTGCAAAGATAGAAACAATGGTTTCAAAAGCATTTGGCGATAGGGAATTACAACGTATATAAGAGAAAAATTTGCGTCTAGATCGTAACTCGCCTTGGTAGCTCAGTTGGTAGAGCACTTGGCCCGGAAAGCCAAGGGTCCCGGGTTCGAGTCCCGGTCTAGGCGAAAATTTTTCTCTTCAAATTTAATTTATCTTTCATTGAGAAATGTTAAATTAATAATAAAAAACATCATTAGAGGCCTTACTGGCTTTTAAAGTAATGTTAAATTTCCAATAAATGTCTTCTTAACTAAGAAGCCGCCATTTGCAAAGATAGAAACAATGGTTTCAAAAGCATTTGGCGATAGGGAATTACAACGTATATAAGAGAAAAATTTGCGTCTAGATCGTAACTCGCCTTGGTAGCTCAGTTGGTAGAGCACTTGGCCCGGAAAGCCAAGGGTCCCGGGTTCGAGTCCCGTCTAGGCGAAAATTTTCTCTTCAAATTTAATTTATCTTTCATTGAGAAATGTTAAATTAATAATAAAAACATCATTAGAGGCCTTACTGGCTTTTAAAGTAATGTTAAATTTCCAATAAATGTCTTCTTAACTAAGAAGCCGCCATTTGCAAAGATAGAAACAATGGTTTCAAAAGCATTTGGCGATAGGGAATTACAACGTATATAAGAGAAAAATTTGCGTCTAGATCGTAACTCGCCTTGGTAGCTCAGTTGGTAGAGCACTTGGCCCGGAAAGCCAAGGGTCCCGGGTTCGAGTCCCGGTCTAGGCGAAAATTTTTCTCTTCAAATTTAATTTATCTTTCATTGAGAAATGTTAAATTAATAATAAAAAACATCATTAGAGGCCTTACTGGCTTTTAAAGTAATGTTAAATTTCCAATAAATGTCTTCTTAACTAAGAAGCCGCCATTTGCAAAGATAGAAACAATGGTTTCAAAAGCATTTGGCGATAGGGAATTACAACGTATATAAGAGAAAAATTTGCGTCTAGATCGTAACTCGCCTTGGTAGCTCAGTTGGTAGAGCACTTGGCCCGGAAAGCCAAGGGTCCCGGGTTCGAGTCCCGGTCTAGGCGAAAATTTTTCTCTTCAAATTTAATTTATCTTTCATTGAGAAATGTTAAATTAATAATAAAAAACATCATTAGAGGCCTTACTGGCTTTTAAAGTAATGTTAAATTTCCAATAAATGTCTTCTTAACTAAGAAGCCGCCATTTGCAAAGATAGAAACAATGGTTTCAAAAGCATTTGGCGATAGGGAATTACAACGTATATAAGAGAAAAATTTGCGTCTAGATCGTAACTCGCCTTGGTAGCTCAGTTGGTAGAGCACTTGGCCCGGAAAGCCAAGGGTCCCGGGTTCGAGTCCCGGTCTAGGCGAAAATTTTTCTCTTCAAATTTAATATATATATATATATATATATATATATAATGCCCCCAGATTGCCATTTCGACATTTCTGGTATTCTCTCCTGAAAAAAGTGGAACAATATAAAACAATAAATTCGTACTTGCCGCCATTCATGCCTGATTGCTGTCACGGCCTGCTGTAGTCTCAACTAAATTATTTTCGGCATTTACCGTATAAACATTGGCCAGACCGTTAACGTTGGTCAGTTGTTAATAATTAACGCAAATATTTCCAACAAAGATGTTATTGTACTATTATTTATTATCTTGAAAACACCATCGTGCAAAAAATAATGTACAAACCACGTTTGTGAAGTGTTTTACAGAATCTCGGAAATTAAAAACCTCGCTATCGCTTGGTTTTTAATAATTTCCTTGCTTCTGTAAAAACCATTTCCCATCCTCGTATTTTTCAATCTTACTTTGTAGGTGCACAACGATTCTGTTTGCATTCAGATATAGTGCGATCCATATAAACGTGAACCATTTGAAGGGGCCATAAGTCTTGAACCAATAATAGGACACACGTGTAACTTTGGGAGAATATATATATATATATATATATATAATTTGCACTCATTTCGCCATATTCTGTGAAGTTCTACGGAGAGTATCCTCGCGAATGTTGCTTATTTCGTTTCGAATGGTTTCCTTGAGATCATAAATTGTCCGAGGCCTATTCTTGTACATTATACTTTTTAGATACTCCCACAAGAAAAAAAATCGGAGGCCACAGACCTCTTGAGATTATTCGATTATCAAAGAAATGGTTACAAGAGCCATGGAGGCATTATATGTATAGCATGTTGCTCCATCTTGCTGGAAATAACCTTCTCTCTATTCTATATCATCCAGCTGTTCCACAAATGTATTGAAGATACCCGTACAAACTTCAGTGCCTACAGTCGTATAAAAGAAATTGGGATCAACGATTCTGGAAGCTGACACCGCGCACCAACCTTTTTATCATGCAGTTGTGTTTCGTGGATCATATGGGGGTTTACAGCAGCCCAATATATGGTGATATATGTGTTTATGTAGCCTGACAGATGAAACCATGCCTCATTTGTAAACCACGTTATGGAGAGAATGTCTGGACATGAAATAAAACATCCAGAACCATCGACAATAACGGATTCGTTTTTCATAGTCTGCTACTTTCAGTTGTTGCACCAAATGCACTCTGTATGGTCGTAATCCCGTTTTCTTCGCAGCTCTTTGGCATGTGCCATATGAAAAGCCTGATTCCTGGTCCAATCGACGCAACAATTTGCTTGGAAAATTCACTAGCCTTCTTGGAACATTGTTAACAGTCTCTGCACTCAATGGTGTGTTTTCCACTCTCACTAACGAATATACCAGTTATCTCCTGCTTTTTTGCTAGCGATAAAATTCTTGCCTTTGTTGGAACATCTCGTACATTAAATTTTCTTCGAAATTTCTGTTGTGTCGTTACCAAGGAATTTGTCTTCCAATATGTTTTCGCAAATAAAACACGCTCTCGAAGTAAGTATTGCATGTTGCTGTTATGACTGCAAACTAAAGACTTTCTACAATGCCATGAAAATGCTAGTAATTACCATCGAATTGAACAATATAGTCCACAGATGACATTGATCGATTGTTGCTGTGATTGATCGATTGTTGTCGATTCTCCCTGAGCCACTGAGATCATTAAAACAAATTTCACATTTCTACGAGCTTTCAGAGAGAAATTATGGCCGATTAAATAAGTTCAGGTTTATATGGATTGCACTGTATACTTATTCTTCTGTAAATCGTTAATAGTTCATAGTTTCACTTTTCACCTCGCTGATACAGTCAACTCTTTAGTTCACTTGTCACTCTCGCTTCCGAATCACAATTACGTCACAAATAAGTTTCGGCCTTGCCGCCTTACACAGCGAGATGTCGAAATGTGTTCAAAGCCCACTGCGCACAAAGACTTTGCTCTCGAGCTTTTGAGAAGGCGAACTTTCGAGAAATCAGTGCTTATTACACCTGGAAGGCTCGCTGCGGGTGCACCACTGCTCGTGACTTATGAATCGTTTAAAGGCGAGACTTGGAAAAATGCAACTCTCGCTGCAACCCGTGAACTTTATAAACGATCACTGCCTCTAGAAACGGAACAACAATGCAGAACCCTGTCGCAAATCACCGTAATGCATTATTTCGGCAGATTAGTTACATGTTAACTTATGTATGTTTATTGCATACAGAAAAAAATGCTCTCAAACAATGTTCCTAATGAACTAGGATATATACATATAAAAGTCATTAAATTATTACTAATAATTTGATATTTATAACATCTGTCCTGGATATTGTATATCATGTTCGTTACCAGATACAAGATTCCATTAATTTTTTTTATCTTTTATCATTATTTTTTAAAATACCTCTTTATGTAAGAGGTTCACCACTCCTCATCGGAATTACAAGCTACTACTGTAGGCGGATTGATTGTAGACAAGGATCAGAAACTTTGAATCACACATTAGACAGTTAAGTCTACAATTTGGCTGGACTGTTTGGATCTGTGATTTAGGAACTTCACTGATGATAGCATAGCACAGTACATGTTAAGGCAATACACATCCACACCTAAGTTGGAATATTTAAAATACTCTACCGCTAGTAATATGTAGCCGCTGTAGTTGAGGTTAGATACCGTACTGACCACGCCACGGAAACTAGTAAATACCATGATCAAAGGCATATGAAGGCTGGCTCTGTTCAAGCTGCAGGAAAGAACCACTCTAATGGAAATTTTTGGACCCTTTACATACCAGATATCATCCTATGTTTTTTTTTTTAATCAAAGCCCCAGGTTTTCATTTCGACATTTCTGGTGTTCTCTCCTGTAATTGGCTTAATTGTAACACACTTCTGAAGTTGGGGCGCCTAGAAGGCGGAGTTAAGTTACCCCGATGATATGATGGGTCATAAATGATAATGAAGCGCCAGGAGAGTTCTTAACCTAAATTCCAGACCATGGGTAACCACAGAAATATCCATTTAAGGAAAAATTCCTATGGTTTAACCGTGAATCGAGCCCGGGACCTCATGAAGAGTAGTCACCTATGAGATTGGTCAAGTATAATATATAAAAGGTGCAACAAATCCATTAAAGTGGTTATTTCCTGAAGAAATAGCTTCAACAGAGCCCATCTTCATATGCCTAAAACTGTAAGTAACAATCGTCTTTTAAAGGACAACAATCATGAATATAGTTTCCTTCAAGCCTAGGTTCTATATCATAGTTTTACGGCATGCGAAATAAACTCAAACCTGAAATAAGAGGCTTCTCAAGATAATTTGTTGGTTCTTTCATTTCCTGCTTTGAATTGTCTGTCACTGTGATAAGATCGGTGGAGTTTGTATGTTCTACTCCGGCGGCCCGGGATCGATCCCCGGCGGGGTAGGAATTTTTTAAACTCTAACATAGGTTCGGTTGTTTGGATATGTGGAAAGAGGAAGGAAACAAAGAGAGAAAACATAAAAAAATAAGGAAAACATGAAATAGAGACGGTAATGACATGATTTGATAAAGAGTTTCGTTGAATAATATGCTACCGGCTTTGAATTTTAGGAGCAAACAATTATTTGTGGAATGTGAGTGAAACATGTGTAGTTTCATATATAGGTATTTGGATGTAGTAATAGAGTTATGTTTGTATTTATTCAAGTACACCAATATAGAAAGTGAAGTTAGCAAGAGTTTGATGCCAAAGGCAATGTTAGGATAGAGAAATTCGCTAAATGTATCTTGCAGAAATTCGTCATATTTTAGATTACATGATGTTTACTTGTCAAATTGAATCCTAGGACTTTTATAAAGCCGTAAGTTTTTTTTTCTGTTAAGAACTAAATAATATAATTTAAGTTTTGACTTGTTTACCTTTTTTTGTTATTTATTTTATTATAATTATTCAGGTATATACAGGGTGTTTCAGAATACATATTACAAACTACTAGCGGTTATAGATGGGACTTAGTAGATAAAGTTGTGATAAAGAACTCATGTCCGGAAACATACCATTTCGATGTAAAATAAGTTTGAAGATCGAAACACAAGGGGCTGATATCGTGAGTCTTGTGTCTCAAAATAAATATCATAGGTGTTATACTACAAATGTTTTTCCACGTGGCGATTCTGTTGTTCGTTACACAAAGTGTACCTGCGACGTATGTTTTCATATACACGCCCCACAAAGGGCTGGTATGTGCTCAATAATTTCTGCTGCCGCCAGAACTCGTGCAAAAAGATCTTCCGATTCGACAGGTGTAGTACAACTCTTACAAGTCTGTAATATGTATTCTGAAACACATCACACACGATATTTGCCCATTGTGTTTCGATCTTCAAACTTATTTTACATCGAAATGGTACGTTTGCGGACATGGTTTCCTCATCAAAACATTATGTACTAAGTCCCTTCCACAACCCCCTAGAATTCTGTAATACTTATTCTGAAACACCCTGTATATCTTTATCATCTTCTTCTTCACGGTTTAGGCCTGTTGGCCTACTTCAACACCAGGAAGTTTTAAAGGAATCTTCCCAACTTCTTGTATGTTTTCTTGCAGTTCTATTTCCTTCCAGCTTGTACTATATTAACTTAGGGAGTCCACTATTTTCCATCCTGTTAATATGGTCCATCATGCATTATTTTTTGTGGTGTTGAATTTTTGTTATAATGAAAATATTTAATTATTTCATAATGATAGTATTTTTCAACTGGTCTGCAAGTTTATAACTAGCTATTCCTCCTAAAAATGTCATCTCTGTTGTTTCTACTTTTCTACCATCTAATTTGTTAATTGTCTAATTCTTACTGCCATATATCAGGGTTGACACTGCCATCACTTTTTTAAATTTCATCAGAGTCTCTCTCTTAGCTTGTGATCTAAGAGTTCTTCTTATGGTACCACATATCATTTTAAATTTATTAAGTCTCCAATATATATATATATCATATTTCTTTTGAATACTTAACATACAACCTAGGTGATTAAATGTATTTACTTGTACAATAATGTTACAATTCATTACTACATTATATCTTACAGGGAACGTTCTTTGAAAAGCTATTGATTTTGTTTTAGATATAGAATTTTAAAATTAAATATTTCTGTGATATTAATTAAATCATTGATATCCTTTTTAGCACGCTTTATATTAGCTTGAGCTGTATCTATCTATCTATCTATGTAACTGAATTTTCAACGCGTTATTCACCTACTTAAAATAATTGGATCGACTTGAAATTTTGTATACTTGTAAAGGACCCGTGACAATACAATGATTTCATATTTATTTTCTAAAATCCTGGCCAGAATCATCAGAAAATCAAAAAAAGTGTCTTTGTATTTATGTAACGGAATCTTTGAACACGATTTTCGCCCACTTAGAAACATAGGATAGACTTGAAACTTTGTATACTTGTAAAGGACCCGTGACAATACAATAATTCCATATTCATTATCTAAAATCCTGGCCAGAATCATCAGAAAATCAAGAAAAGTGTGTTTGTATTTATGTAACGGAATCTTTGAATAAGATTTTCACCCTCTTAGAGACATTGGATCGACTTGAAACTTTGTATACTTGTAAAGAACCCGTGACAATACAATAATTCCATATTCATTTTCTAAAATCCTGGCCAGAATCATCATAAAATAAAATAAAAGTGTCTTTGTATTTATGTGACGGAATCTTTGAACACGATTTTAACCCACTTAGAAACATTGGATCGACTTGAAACTTTGCATGCTTGTAAAGGACCCGTGACACTACAATAATTTCATATTTTATTTCTAAATTCCTGGCCAGAATCATCAGGAAAAAAAACTGGTATAATAGGTTACGGACTTGTCGAGTTTTTAGTCAATCGTTGTAAGAGCTCAGTCGGTAGAGCGGTGAACTAATGGTATATAATTTCAGTAATCCATAGGTCACTGGTCCGAATCCGGCTGGGGAGGATTTCGTTTTTTAGAAGAGTAATACTTTCAGCTCATACTACAATAGTATGGAATTTAAATATATTTACATTCTTATCGTATTCTGTAAAATATTAAAAGTAAAAAATAAATAAATAATAGTTTTAAAATAATAAAACAGCACGCTTTATCAGAAAACGGAACTCAAAAATGAAAAATAATTTAAATTTCCAACACGCTTGGGGTAAATTTAAAGTGGTCAACAAAAAAATCATCTCAAACACATATGGAATAAAACTAGAATTATCAACAAAAAGAAAATAATTTTACCATCAAAAGCGTGGGGTGCTTTTTATGATTTTTACATGTTCTTCTTAGAGACTTTACTTTTACCAATATCTGTTTATTATCAAATATATTAATTGATATAGAGCACCCCACGCTTTTGATGTGAAATAATTATTTTTTGTTGATAATTCTAGTATTATTCTATATGTGTTGGAAATGATTTTTTTGTTGGCCACTTTAAATTTACCCCAAGCGTGTTGGAAATTAAAATTATTTTTCATTTTTGAGTTCGGTTTTCAGATAAAGCGTGTTGTTCTAGTTTTTTAAAACTATTATTTGAAAGTCGACTTCAGTGTCCACAAAAATCACCTGGCCATCTGTTTATAAAATTATATTTACAGTTTCTTGTCCAACTCTAAAATGGTTATAAAATTCATCTGTCATAATTTAATGGCTTCATCAATTCAAATATTAAGCAACTTCAGTGACGATGGGTATCTAACCGTTTGATTCACTTGTGTGTAATTTGGAGTTTTGCTTGATGCTAAACATCTCTATGTCATAATATGACTTTGGACTGTTTTTATAATATGTTGGACTGTTTTATGATATGTTGTGTAAAATGTTTCATCACCATAATGTTCCAAACTTTACTCCTACTTAACTTATCGAATGCATTTTCATAATCAATAAAGCTAGTTTCTAAATTAAATTATCTTCCCTATGAATTAATTGTTGCAATATGAACATACACATGCACACACCCACCCATCACACGCGCATGTATATATATATATATATATATATATGTTCACCGCTGTGATCTCGAGATAGCGTGCTGCCTTGTAACGCAGCGGGCCCGGGTTCGATCCCCGGTCGGAGCAGTTTTTCTGGGTGAGGTTTTTATCGTTTTTTTTTCTCACCTGTAAGACAAATGTCAGGAAAATTTTAAGGCCGAAATCATAGGGCCATCATCATCATCATCATCATCCTTATCATCATCATCCTTCACCGGTGTGGAAAGCAACGGGAAGCTACCACACCTAAAAATTCCCTAGTAAAGCTGCAAGCATAGCATGAAAATGCTATGATTGCAGTGAAAGACCTGCCCTCGGGCAGAATTACTATGGATGGATATATATATATATGGTATGATAAGAAAAATAAATGCCTGGACGGGATTCGAACCCGGAACTCTGAGTCTGTACCTCAGCGTGATATCCATTACACCACCAGGCGAATCCAATTCAAACACTTATTTTTCTTGTATATATATTATATTCTCCATTATTACTAGATGTCGCGAGAACTCGGTCTTCACTGTCATCTAGTAGCTGACTATAACAAGTAAGCAAATTAAAGAGAATATATATATATATATATATATACATACACATACAAAGACCTGTTAACATTGTACACTAGTATATTACGATGCGAAGTTGGGAAGTGGTTTTTACAGAAGCGAGGAAATGTTTAATAACCGAACGATAAGGAGGTTTTTAATTTCCGAGAAAACATTTCACAAACGTGCGTTGTACATTATTTTTTGGCGCGATGGGGTTTTCAAAATAATAAATAATAGTAAAATAATATTTTTCTTGAAAATTTTTGCGTTCAATGTAAACAACTGACTAATGTTAACATTGTGGGCAATGTTTTTAGTTAAAACTACAGCAAGCCGTGACACCAATCAGTATAAATGGCGGCAAGTACATATTTATTGTTTTACATTGGTTAAAAAAATTCGTTCATTTAAAATACAGTGCTTTGTTTCGTATAATGTATATTAACACTACCTTCTGAACATGTTTTTGTATATACATTGTACGTAGTATACATAAAGGGCAGTGGTTTTGCTTCCTGCACGAGGTTTGTAATATGTAATGTTACAGTATATTTATTTAAGTTGGCAACCCCGAAATGTAGGAAGTTGAAGTTTCAATCATAGTCGTCATTGCTATAAGTACGACAATACGCACTGTCCCACAAAATAAGGATTTTACAGTTAATAAATTATAATCGTTATAGAGATAAATAAGTTTTTGACTTAGGTTTTAAACATTAGATGTATTTTATATCATTGTAGTATGTAGTATAACTTTTAGCTTTCTAATTATTTTATAACACTGAAAGTGCGGTAACGATTCTTGATGTTAAGGCTCTTAAAAGCCTCACTGTTGAGTAATTAGTGTGAATTCGTGTGGTCCTGGTGGACTACTGAATAAGCACATGCGTCGCTGGTTCCGATTTTTACAACTTCAAACCCTGCCGGAATCGACGAATTTTTAAGGGCATAAAAATCCTGAGTGTAGCGTCTTGCGGAACGGAAATAAAGCTGTTCCGTAGATTTACGGAACATAAAAATACCTCGGGCCTAAAATAAGAGGCCCCAAAGCAATATTTGTCCTTTCTTTCACGTCCAGTTTTGAATTGCGACATTCATGCTCAGAGATCCCAAAGAGCGTTGCTCAATAAAAATAATATATATAAATATAAATAATAGTATTATGAATCCATATCGTGGGATCTATTAACGTAAGGTGGTACTCTGTTTTCAAGCCAAACGTTGGATTGGACATTTATTGCCAGGACTGACTTTATCATTAGGCCGACCGCCATTTTATATTATCATTAATATTAAAGTGTGTCGACATTTATAGAAAACACGTGACAAATATAATAATATAAATGGTTAACCGAATGGTTTACTTACTTACTTACTCACTGGCACTATCGAACCCGTAGGTTCATGGCCGCGCGGAATAAACTCTCCATACATCCCTATCATGAGTTAATGCCTTCCAAAAATTCCCTGTATAATCTACTTCCCTCAAATCATAGTTAATGTTATTCTCCCACCTCATTCTTGGTCTACCAACTGGGCGTTTTCCCTCTGGCTTTCCTACAAGAAGTCTCCATGCAAGTCTTTCATTCCCAATACGTGCCACTTGTCCTGCCCATCGCAGTCTACGAGACTTAACTGTTCTTATTATATCTGGCTTCCTATAAAGATCATGTAGTTCATTGTTATGTAGTCTTCTCTATTCACCTGTTTGTTAATCTCTCTTTGGTCCAAAAATTTTCCTAAGAACTTTATTCTCAAATACTTACAATCTCCTTTCCTCCCTTTAAGTAAGAGTCCATGTTTCGCACCCATATAATATAACTGATAGAATAATAGTTTTATATATTTTCAGTTTAACGTTTTTTTGAAAGGAGTTGGGACATCAAGAGTCTCTGCAATGCATAATAGCACACATTTCCAGAGTTGAGTCTATGTTTAATTTCTTTGTGCATCTCATTCCTATTTGTGATTATTGTTCCTAGGTATTTGAATTCAGCCACTTCCTCAAAATTTCCCTCATTTTTTCATTAGCTGTCCACTTCCATTACGAAAAAAGTACCTTGGTCGAAAGAGTGACAATCTTTCACCGTAAAAATACAACCGTCAAGAAATGCGGACATGGGTTCAACCGAATGGATACGACTAAATATTTTAGAGATTTTGTAATGAATGCCTCCAGGCTGTCTTTACGACATTTATGGTATTCCCTCCTGGCATCGACACATTTGTAACCCATTTATTAAGTTGGGCGCCTGGAAGTCGGAGGTACGTAACTCCGATGATATCATAGAGTGACGAATAATAATGAAGCACTAGGAGAGTCCTTAAAGCTGGACTTAACATAAATTCAGACTGTGGGAGGTTGCAGGAACAATTCCTTTTAAGAAAAAAATCCTGTAGTCTGACTGGTAATCGAAACCGGGACCCCATGAACTGTAGTAAGAAGCTCTCACCATTAACACATGAGGCAGGTTAACTCTAGATGTAAAGATATCTATAAATAAGAATGAAATAAAAATTATGTTGAAGTACCGCAATCCATAAAGATAAGGTATGATTTGTGATATTGAAGCGTCTATAAAATGAAATAGAAGTACATTTTCTATTAATATCTATTATTAGAAATGTTAGTTCGCCATGATATATAATTAATTATAATAACATTTTTTTAAAATGGAAAGAATACAATTGAGAAATGAAGTGATCTATATTGTCCATTAGCAACGAGGGGATGAAAGAAAATGTAGCATTAATTTCCTTTATAATCTTGGAATAAAGTATTTGGAAATACATTTAATTTTCACTGGATTAAATTACGTAAAACTCGTTTAGAGAGAAGGATAATTTATTAAGTTGAAGGGAACAGCGTTTATAATTAAAATATGGCGTGTTTAATAGATTTGTCACAATTAATTTCTTTCTACATAATAGTGGTGTTCAACAATACACAAATGAGAGGTGTCGGGTAAAATTAATATTTTGGGTTTATGTTAATTCCATTCTCTGAGACATATTGAAAATCGTTATCCATTTTCTTCATAATTAATGCAAGTATAATGACAATGATAATGATACTAGTAATGATAACAATGGTAGTAATGATACTACTACTACTAGTACTACTACTACTACTACTACTACTACTACTACTACTACTACTACTACTACTACTACTACTACTACTACTACTACTACTACTACTACTACTACTACTACTACTACTACTACTACTACTACTACTACTACTACTACTACTACTACTACTACTACTACTACTACTACTACTACTACTACTACTACTACTACTACTACTATATACTACTACTACTACTACTACTACTACTACTACTACTACTACTACTACTACTACTACTACTACTACTACTACTACTACTACTACTACTACTACTTACTACTACTACTACTACTACTACTAATAATATATAATAATAATAATAATAATAATAATAATAATAATAATAATAATAATAATGAATAATAAATGACTGAACCAGGAATCGAACAGTTGACCTCTTGTATTCCGTACAAGCGTGCAAGACCACTACACTATACGAGAGTGTAGCGGTTTTGCACGCTTGTACGGAATACAAGAGGTCCACGGTTCGATTCCTGATTCAGACATTAATTTTTCTTTTCACAATATCATTATAATATTATAATCCATCCGTAGTAATTCCGCCCGAAGGCAGGTCCTTCACTACAATCATAGCATTTTCATGCTATGCTTGCAGCTTTACTAGGGAATTGTAGGTGTAGTAGCTTCCCGTTGCTTTCAACACCGGTGAAGGATGATGAAGATGATGGCCATATGATTTCGGGGACCGTTTGGACCTTAAAGTTTTCTTGACATTTGTCTTACAGGTGAGGAAATACCCCGATAAAAATCTCACCCAGAAAAACTGCCCAGACCGAGGATCGAACCCGGGCCCGCTGCGTGAGAAGGCAGCACGCTACCTCGAGACCACAGCGGTGGATTAATATTATAATATGATCCATTATTGGAACTGTGTTAAAAAATAACAATATTGGAAAGTGCTAAATAATAATAGCGTATTATAAATAAATATATTTGTATGCAAACTTCATAATTATATAGGCTATTTAATTCACTGCGAACAAAAATTGATTCAATACTCACAAAGTAATATTTTATTTAATAACTCTATTTAACATTTGAGATCATTACTATTGCAAATTAAAGTATTCGATTCCTTATTATGATCATGGAGTATCATAAAAAGTTTACAATACATCATTCGTGAATCGATAAATAAACATATTTAAATGATCGACAGATATTACTTAAAATTTCTTTCAAGCTTTAGATTATTGTACGTATTAAGGTACAAATATACAACAAGGGACCTACGGCTTTATTATTTGCCTTCTGAAAGAAACAATGTTGAAGATTTTCACGCCCTACAAAAACCATCAACCCCGGTCGGGTTTGAATCCAAGAACTTCGGATCTAGAGGCTAATATGGTAGTCACTAGATCATAAACAAAGGAATGATCTGGATAGTACTAAGGAAGAGAATATGCAAGTAGCGTATCTTTTTTTTTTAAAGGTAACCTGGATGAACTACGTTGCTAATATTATAACAATTGTTTTTTTCGCGATATTGCGTTTTGTTGTACTTACAGCAATGGCAACCATGATTGAAAGTTCTACTTCCTACATTTCTGGGTTGCCAAACTAAATAACTATACTGTAATAAAAATAACTACAAACACGCGTGTGAGAAGTAAAACCACTGACCCCTCCCCCCCTCTCTCTCTCTCTCTCTCTCTCTCTCTCTCTCTCTATATATATATATATATATATATACTACATACAATGTATATACAAAGTAGTATCCAAAAGGTAGTGTTAATATACATTGTACGAAATAAATCACTGCTATTTAAATGAGCAGAACTTTATTTGAAACAATAATTAAACAATAAATACGTCCTTGCCGCTATTTTATGACTAGATTGGTGTCACGGCCTCCTGCAATTGTTTCAACTAATAAACATTGCCCACACTGTTAATGTTAGTCAATTGTTTATAATGAACGCAATTATTTCCAACAAAGATGTTATTATTTTACTATTATTTATTATTTTGAAAACACCATCGCACAAAAAAAATGTACAACGGACGTTTGTGAAGTGTTTTACAGAATTTTCCTTAATTCTATAAAAACCACTTCCCAACCTCGCATCGTAATATATCATTACAAACTGCATGTATTTTTTACACTGAATGGATCTATTTAAAACTTTGAGAGGGGTTTAAATACTTTTTCATATTCTATTATAATTGTTGGTTTCTACATATAACAATTTATTCAAATTACTGGAAATGTGTATCTTATTATAAAAAGAGTTAATATTTATATTAATAAAAAATCTGATGTGAATTGCAGTCAAAGCTTTTATAAATGTTTCATCATCCTGCTACGAATATAATCGCAGAAACATCATTCTGTGACCAGAATTTTAACATAACGATGTAAGACTTTAGAGATACATTTAATAACTGATAAAAGTAATAAGAATAATTTGATGGAGGTTGAAATTAATATAATGAAGGTTATATGGTTGAGACGAATGAGGTCACTTCCTTTGTCACTGGGAAAACATTTATAAATGATAGGAAAATACATTCTTACACATTAAAGAACCTACTATATTTGAAAGTGTGATTAGCTGAAACTGTAGATATAGAGTTAGTGAATTGTAACTTACCTTCAAGGCCAACTTCCTGGACAGTCTTGTCCTGCTTGTTGGCCATGTACCCCAGAACGGAGAATATGACGAACCCCGCCACAAAACTCGTCAGGCAGTTGATACTACTCGTCAGTATGGCATCCCTGCGCAATCCCAGCACATAACATAAACATATTGTTGATTGAAGACATAACCATTATATGCTTCTTAAATATTTTAATCTAATATTTTTCTTGTGGGATTTGAGGTGTGGGCTATTTTAAATTCAACTTTTATTTATCTTGGATGATAGTGCAACTAAAATAACTTATTTCTAACATTTTCACCTAATATAGCATCTTAGATCAATATAAATAAATGTCATATTAAATAAAATATAATTATTAGAAGTTGTGTTTCAATTTGTAATAATATGTCTCTTCTTCTTTTAAGGACAAAGGGAACATTTTTATCAGTAGATATGTCAAAGTGAAAAGATGAATTGTCCTGCTGCAGATCTTCGGCCCACTCAGAATGGGCCCGGGTTTCAAGACATAGTCCACTTGCCCTGCATAATTTGGATCTGTAATTGAATTTTAGCTATGTACTAATATTGTATAATGATACATGGCATGTGATGTATAGCAGCAAATATTGGGCTCTACTCCATTATTTTGTAAGTTTCTAAAATTTATTTTTTCGATTTTGATTTTATTTTGGTGAGAAGCTGTGTTTTATCAAGTTGCTTGTTGAAGCTAATTTGTGTGCGTATTGGTAATGGATGGTGACCCATACATCAGATGGTGACATTTTAATAATGAGTATTTGGGAATATGTTTTGTTTATATATTGATATTAGTGTTTATATTGTCTATTTTTGTTTATGTTTATGTTCAGCACTTGTAGTCAATGAAGTGTGTTTTATGGTACCGACCTTTTTGAGGTCTTGACCCATTCATTAATGTGCTTGTAGTTAAGGTCTGCTGCAATTTAGATTTTTGCTAATAAGAGTGATCCTCTCTTAGCTTTTTCTAGTTGAATATGATGTCTTTTGGTGTCTTCATTAATTTTGCTGGAGTTTGGCTTAAGCTTAGCGGTCTTAAAGTTTCTTCCTTGAAGTTTTCTTCATTGTAGTTTATTTACTTGAAAATACTTGTGAGTTTACATAGGATAAAGTGGATTGGAGGATTTGAGGGTTCTGTAGGATGGTGGTCAGGAGCAGAAGGATTTGTTGGAGTAAATTCTCAGGTATAGGATCGTTGGTCAATAATGGAGGAAAGTTATCTTCAGTATTTTCTGGTTTTCTAGTTGCAGTTTATGTTTTTCTTGTTGTATATTGTTTTGTTTCTCGTCGTGTTTGTTGTCTCATTTTCAGATATTTCTGGAAGGTGAGGCATTTCCGATGACTTGCTGCATGTTCCTGATTGCAGTTTGTGCACCTAGTTGTTGTCTGAGTGCACTCAGATAACTTATGATCGGCAGAACATCTTACACATTTTGTAGCTCTAAAGCAGAACTCCGCTATGTGGCCGAAGCCCTGACAATTGAAGCACTGAGTGCCTCCAGTTGGTTTCCTGTATGGTTCCAGGCTGATACGAATGTTGAACAGTTCTTTAAGGTCATTTTCTATTCTTGATTTGAGATCTTCTGTTTTGCGAAAAGTTAGAATATAAATTGGTAGTTCAATCTTCTTCTTTTCAACATTCATTGTGACTTGTTTTTCGATGCTCCTTACTTCTTTTATTGGCAGCTTCTTATGTTCAATTTCTTCACAAATTTCAGAAATTTGGATAGAGCTTGGAAGCCCTTTCATTACTATTTTGAAGATAGGAGGTCTGCCGTAGTCATGAGTATAGAAATGAGTCTTTGATTTCTTAAGTTCCTTGTAGGCACGCCTATAAGCAGTTTTTGTTGAAGTTCTGATGGTAAGTGTCCCTTTATTGTATTTCATAGATAAATCTTCTTTGTTTCCTGCAGTGATGCTTTCCAGTTTTAGTGGAGTTATATATTTAGTGTAGACCACTTTGGGAGGTGTTGTTTCTTCCTTGTCTGAGTCTAGTTGGTCAAACATGTTTCTTGTTTCAATTGGTGTGGATTGTTTACTATTGTAGTTCTTTCTGGCGGTGCGACGTGCCGGCGGGTGAGAGAATCCTTCTTCACCCATGTCGTTCTTTTCAGCGGAGTTTTTCATTCAGCAGAGTTCTTCAAGCCAGCTTCTCGGTCCCAGAATGAGAATGAGAATTTTTATGTTTAATTTTGTATGCAATCTTTCGTTTGATCGTTGTTTGAATGTTTGCACCCGGCGGGCCAATAAGAGCGCAGGAAAAGCTATACTGTGGCCCCGGATGTTGTGTTGGTGGGCGATGAACCCGGGCTTTGAGGAGTCCCTCATTCCCGGTGGAATGATAATGACTTAGACTTTTTTGTTGCAATTTTGGTCTTAGAAAAATTCCGCATGCCTGTCAGTAGATATGCTACGCTAAGGAAAATAAGAGTTCATGCTAATAACTAGGCTAGGGAGTGAGATGACAAAAGACTGCTGAAGGAGTTTGTCATGGTTAGATTATACGTGAAGTTAGTGCATTCAAGTCACCCAATTCTCTGTCAGTGCAACCAGAAAGTAGCGGCAATAGCCCGTGCCCTTGCAGGCAGTACACATAGCAATGATTTACTTAGTTTATTTCGTATAACTTATCATAGATATCAGATTATAGTATCGAAGCACCGAGAGTCAGTGATCATAGTGCGTTTGAAAAAAGATAGTGTTCATGCGAAGGTAAATTCATAATTAATTCATCCCGGTCTCTATTCCTATTAACAAGAACACAAGATTGAAATGACATCTTAATCATCATCATCATCCGGTATCATGGCAGCTGCCGCCGTCTTCTGGAAACCAAACACCATTCCTCTCTATCCATCTATTGATCTTCTTCCAATCCTCTGATATTCATAGCCGCTTGTACCCCTTCTATCCAAGTTTTCTTCGGTCTGAAATGATATCTACCAACAGAATTTCTGAGATATTTGAGGAATATTGGTCGAGTTTTGTGATATAAGGAATCTTTGACCTCCACTATTTCTAAATCCCGGTCCTTTGGCAGAAGCAACAAATTTTTGCTTATAGGTTGTAGAAAGTGGAGTTCAGGAAGATGATGTTGCACTCATTGTCTTTTAGATACCGATACTTGCAATGAATTTTGAACCCAGAGAGGTGGATCAGGTGATATAATTTATGAGACCCGTATTCGACAGGTCCCGGATTCAAATCTCCCTGACAACCAACTTGAGGTTAATTAGGTGAATGCTTGGTTGAAATTGTATTAACAGCAACCATTATACCAAAATTAAAGTCATAATACCATTTTATTTAACGTTCTTTAATGGCTCAAGTCATTAGCGTAGAAATAAAAATCTAGCGTGAAAGGGCCTGCAAATTTTACTCAGAGGCCTGTTAATTCAGGCTTTTTGTTATTTTACTTGCCGTAAATGTATGAAAATTTCCGTCCGAAAGAAGCCATGCTCACAATTTTTACTCTCTACTGAAATATATCGACACTGGTGGGTGTAGACACACATGAGAGTGTCGTAACTTACAGTCCACTAGGACCAGAATATTTCGTTAATGTGTTTATTAAAGTTAAATAAATTATCTTCTAGACAAAAAAAAATGACAAAAATATATATTCACAGTCTACTGGATACGACTACAGATTTTACACGTAATATGATCATAGATGTTAAATAAAAATTACATGAAAATTACATATTAGCCCTTTACGTATTGAAAACAAGATTGAGAGTTAAATTGCCTACTGTGAAATCTCTAGCTGGAAAAATACTGAAATATCGCAATTCTAAATCTTCCATCCAAGAAAATGGCCACTATATTAAACAACTTTAAAGTGAAAAGCCGATGTTACGAATAAATTCTGATAAAATAATTATTGCCTTTCTTCTTCTTTTCTTCAGGCATTTGTTCATCAATGTTAATTCTAACTAAAGATATATTGTCTAATATCCACACTGTTGTTATTTTCATAACTCCACACTGTTCCCTCAATCCTGCGGTAAATCATTGCTTATTTATAAATTATCTAATATTTATGTGCCCTCCTTGAATTGGTAAAATTGAGTTCTCCGAAGACGGAAACAAAGTGTAATATGTTGTAAAAATCTAAAATGCCTACCTGATGTGCTGACACTACTTCCGGAATTTTGATTGAAAATATAATATTTGAAGTGGGCGTTTAAAATAATATTTTATCTAATTTATTCGTGGAATTAGTTTGGACCATGCATTGTGGACATTTTGTGCCGCGGACAATTTACTGTGGACGTTTTAACACACCTCAATGTTCGTATTACTTTGGCAATTAATATTTTCTTTTGATTCATATATATCAGCTTAAAATATTTATCAATCTTGATGCACAGACGGAAAACGCCCAGTTGGTAGACCAATAATGAGGTGGGAAAATAACATTAACTATGATTTGAGGGAAATAGTGAGCGTATGTCCGCGCGGCCATGAAATTACGGGATCGATAGTGCCAATGAGTTAGTTAGTTAGTTAGTTAGATGCAATTTTATTAACGAGATTATTAATGCATACCATCTCATTATTTGTCCTTGTATGTTTTTCATATATGTTATAAATCACTATTTATCTTGCTTTGTGTAATTTTAGTTTTAATTATCATTAACGCTTATGTTATAGAAATTATTATCATTATTTCCAGTTAGGAAGAATGTTCATTTGGTGTCTAATATTATAATTGTGTGGTTCTTAATTCCACCAGGTTAAATAAATAACATGGAAGCGCAGAGAAGATATGTCTAAACTGCTAAATACAGCGATGTTTAGTATAATACATAAATAATTTAATTAGTCAATAGTGTTTCCACATTGTGCTACTTTTTAATTCATACCGTCTTGGGACGATACCCTCTGTAGACGTTGTCGCAGAGAGCACGAAACCCTTGCACACTTCCTTGGGGTCTGTTCGTTTGGAGAATCACTGAGAAACATTCGGCACTACACTATTCGAAATATGATGGCAAAAGCCTTGCGAGATTATGGATACACAGTTTATGAGGAAGTTCATGGTGTGGCCATCAATTGAAGTAACGACGAATAGATATTATTGCATTTAGACCATCTTCTAAAAATTGGTATGATATTAGATCCCACAATTCGTTTTGAGACTTATAGTGGCCAATCTGAGGAAGTTGACTCTGAAAAGAAAGCAATATATGAGCCAACAATTGACTATTACAAAGATAAATACCAATTAGATAGTATAACTGTCACAGGATTGATGATCGGGGCAAGAGGTACTATACCAGGATTCTTAGCCAAATTTTGGAATTCCTTAGACTTGGACAGGGTGTATCTTTCTAAAATTGCCATCGCTGCCATTAGAGGATCAAATTCAATTTTAAGAAGCCCTTTACAAAATTTCTACTTTATAGTATGTATACTTCAATTAGGCCTACAATTTCAAATTGTTTAAATGTATTTATAAAATGTATTTCATCAATTCCAAAAATTGTCTGTTTCACTTTGTTCTGGAGGCAATCCTCTAATGAGGAAAGTTGTATATAATAAATTCTATGTAAAGATGTCTCTGGCCAATCCCGTTTGTCTTAAAATTTACTTAACCTCATTGAACGCTCTCTATGGCAATTAGCCTGAATTTACGTATTACACAGTAGGCATAATTTGATCTTTTCAATAAATAAAATTCATACTTTTATTATACTCAGGTTTTACAATGTCTTTGACATCTCCCTGTGTCCATTTCAAGACTGTATAGCCAATCTCCATTTCTCTATATTTTCCCTCGTCCCTTTTCCCAAGCCTCTTTCTTCTATTGCCCTGTCTACTCCTTATGTCCTTGTTTAGTTTTGATTGTATCCTCATCCTTCTTACAGTCGGATTTTAGTCATCAATCTTCTTCAGTAATCTGTCTTCCGTTATCCGTTTCAATCTCCAAACCATTGCATAATCGTTTACCACCATTAGTGTGCTACATGGATTGTTGTTAATGCGACAGACACGTATAACAGTATGTCACTTAAACTATCATGCCGCGATAAACGCTGTTATATATCGGATTTCACCTCCACACCTTTCTTTAATACGAAATGGAATGGCTTAATGGCAAGTAACGACTGTGCGTGCAGCGCGCTTACTCCTATCTGTCAGTAGGAATGCCGTAACATAACTTGTGCCCGCACTACTGTTTTAATTGTTGCACACGCTAGCGATTGTCACAAGACTTCCTATTGATACTGTTGAGCCCTTCGTTCTCTATGAGTCAGAGAGCCTCTATAACACATCACAAATCTACATCTTCTACATTGTAAAATCCTAGATACGCATTTCGATCAACGTTATTGTGCATATTTTACAAGAAGATACAATGTCCAAAAGTGTTCACGCCTATTTCAGAAAATATATTTATGACGAATGAGTTTTTGCCTGATATTAAAAGTAAACTCCTTGGCTCGATAGATCTAGAAGATCTTGGCCTAAAAGCCGGTTGTTGATCTGACTTCCATATATGCCAGTCACAGAGGTGGAGTGGCATATGGTGAGCATGGGGTCTCCCAGCAGTTAAATATAGTTTTATCAACCTGGAGCAATGTTCATCCAAAAAAAAAAATAATGACCCTTTGACTAGGAGTACATCCTCACAAAATAATAAAAAGGACGAAGTAACTGTTAAATGATTAAAAATTGGACATGTTATTTCAACCATGCCTATCTTCTCCTCGGCGATGCTGCGGCCATGTATGAGCATTGCCATACTCGGCTTACGATAAAAAAAACATGTTTTGTTCTACTGCACTTCTTTAGATAGTGCGATGCAGATATCGGTTACCTGATAACTTAACTTAAAATAATTATTCCCGAACGATGTCGACCTATTAGAAAGGGTGTTACGGTTTATAAATTCTAGAGTCTCTAGAGATAAGATACAAGTTTTTCACCGGTTTTAAACCCTTTGATTTATTTTGTCTTTTACCATATACATACTATTTAACTTCTTAAATTGCGTATATTAAAATAATATTGAAGGGCGTCAATGGCTTTTTTATGTTCAGGCGCCCATTAATCACTAATAAACCAAGAGCTCTATTTAAGATAGCTACCCAAATTCCTCATGATGCTTGAAGCACATCGGTCCCACTCACAGATCGAAATATCATGAAAAAATATAATTTCCCCATGGAAATTCGAACTAGGGCACGTTCCTTAATTCTATGACAAGGCAGATGCTTTAGACTTCTCGCCACGTTGCTAAATCTCAGACACATTAAAATAATATTACTGTGTAAGTAATAAGGTATCGAATACAATTCGATCCCCATATAAAACACTCGGCCAATATACATAAATAACCTTCGAACGTTTGTCGGTAAAATTGGTAACAATCATGTTTAGTAATATGCTTATAACACATCTATTTGAACCTATTGATTTGAACTTTAACTTAAGATAATGGTTCCCAAACTGTAAGCCCCAAAACATTCCATTCATTGAACTTGATTATATAGGGGAAGAAACATTTCCGGGCAACGCACCATCACGAGATTCTCTACAGAAAATTATGAAGTATTCTATACTAAAGGTGCTGAATTAAAGTACCTGACAATAAAAATAATTTAGAGTCAATTTCTATAATATTATAGACTTATGGTATACTGTAATTTTGAGCAATTGTTTTTTGTTGTTAAGTTGGCTCCAATCATAATTAAGCGGGAAATGATATGTGCATAACCTTTCAATATGTTTCAAATAACATCCAAATTTTAGATATTGATGCCTGCAAAATGTCTATAAATATAAGTATGCATAAACCTTGCTGCATGGACGTCAATATATCTACAGCTTACGATGGCTAATTTTAAAGTTGGGGACACACGAAATTGTACAGAGTGACGGTATATGCAGGGTGAAAATTATTTAAACCGACAAACTCTGGGACATTGTAAGGGACACCAAAACAAATATTTTTCCTATGAGGATTATTTAAACCGATAGAGAAAGATTTCTCTGGCGGCAAATTAATTAAACCAACAAACACTGTTGCATTTTTTATTACCAAGAGACAAGACATTAATACAACACAATTTCTTAAATTACAGTAGAGGTTCAAAAATGCCTCCATTGACATGTAAACTAAGGTTACACCGGCGGATCATGTTCTAACACGGCCAAAAACTCCAGGAGTATCGTTAATTGCTCCTGCTGCTGTTACTATCCGGGCAACCAGATCCTCTTCTGATGCAACAGGAGTTGTGTAAACATGATTGCGCATCTCTCCCCACAAAAAAAAATCCAGAAGGGTCATATCTGGGGATCGAGCAGGCCATGGTACAGGACCACCTCTGCCAATCCACTGTTCTGGAAACCGTTGGTTCAAGAATCGACGCACACGACGACTCAAATGTGTCGGCTCCCCGTCATGTTGGAACCATATGCGTTGTCTTGTAGGGAGCGGGACGTCTTCCAGCAATTCTGGCAATGCTCTGGCGAGAAAATTGTAATAGTGCCTGCCATTTAATGGCTAGATAGGAGTTATGGCCCAATTAAACAGTCCTTAACAACACCGGCCTACACATTAACGAAAAACTGCACTTGATGTGCGTGAGTAACTGTGGCATGTGGGTTATCCTCATTTCAAACATGCGCATTGTGAATGTTGAAGACTCCATCACGCCCGAACGTTGCTTCGTCTGTAAACAACACAGAGGATTGAAATATAGAATGCATTTGACACTATTCCAGGTACCACTGCGAAAACTGTGCTCTGGGTGCATAATCAACTGGTTCCAGGTTGTGGACACGCTGTAAATGAAATGGATGTAAGAATTGCTCATGAAGGACGTTTCTTACATTCGTCTGATTCGCCCCCATGTTATGCGCAATTGCACTAGTGCTGATTGAAGGATCTCGCTACACATGCTGCAGGACAGCTTCCTCAAATCGCAGCGATCTTACTGTGCGACGGCGTCCCTGTCCAGGTAATCTGCTAAATGGCCCGGTCTCACGCAGACGTTGGTACACAGCAGTGAACGTCGTATGATGCGGGATACGGCGATTCGGATATTGTTGTTGATAAACCCGCTGTGCAACTCATCCGTGGTGGTGCGTTACGAAGTACGCATCAACCATATCAGTGTACTCACTCCAGGTGTATCGCTCCATTAGTAAACAGATACAATTCACTACTACACTGGTGGACAAAACAATTCCTACCATTAACAGCAGTTGCAGTCATGACAACTGAAGAGCGTAATACGCCCTCTACCGGTTTAAATAATCCTCTTAGGAAAAAATTACATTAGGGAAAAATATTTGTTTTGGTGTCTCCTACAACTTCCCAGAGTTTGTCGGTTTAAATAATTTTCACTCTGTATAATCATATCAGATGATACGGAGTTCGGTTAAATGGCAAAACAGGTAGGATTTTTTTATGAAGCGTAAGATCACAAGTTAGACACTAATTTGAATTTTAAAAAATATACTTCAGTAACGCATGCTTACTTTTTAATTTTTTATTAATTATAGAACACGTTTTAGATAAAAAAGGCTTTATTTGTGTAGAGGTTTTCGTGGTAATGAGTATGCCTGCAATTTTTTGTTCACTCTAAATGCCTATATTATATTGTATAAGGAAATATTGAGCTTGGTTCATATATTCTACAAAAGGACTGGAAAGTTTAGAGAAATAGAAAGAGATAGGCTATTATAAGATGTTGGGCGTAGAGTTACAACTAACGTTACGTTATTTCTCGATCATGTATTAGGTTGGAAAGATAAAAAAATGGAAGCGAGTGGAAATTATTTTTTTTTCGCAACGTAACAAGATACATACGATTTAATTAATAAAATATATATATATATATATATATATATATATATATATATATATATATTCCGTAAATCAGAAAGATCGGTCCATGGATTCTCTAGTTTAAGCAGTTCTTGATGATGGACTTTTTATATTCTTTAAAAATCTAGTTGTTTCCCGTCTGCTGATGATACTCGACAGTTGTAAATTTTCTTAATTTGGATCATGTAGCAAATTCAGCTTTACTAGCTTGCTTTTCTGACCATGTCAGCACATTCCTCATCAAATCATTCCTTATCTTGTCTCTTTCTTTTAAAGAACCTACGATTTCTGATGCTGACAATTTAATAGTATATCTTATAGTCACCCATCCTCTATCGATGTAAGTTTTTTTTCTTTTTTTTATTACATTTTCATCTGAACGTTCCAGTATATCAAATATATCTTTGCAAATGAACATCTGGTATTTTTGCAGTATGTTGATAATTTATCAACATTTTAATTTTAAAATTTGAGTCATATTTAGCGCTTGTATACATCACAAACGATAATTAATCTCTGATTTTCACCCTGATCAGATTATGACCTGAATTATTCTATCCTCCTTAATTGACTTAATGTCGATGATGCTAGTGTGTCAGCGTTTATCTACTAATACATGAACCATCACTTTTCGCGTTTCACCATCTGGGTGCATATAATATATTTATGAATATAGTTATGCTGGATTGTTGCGCTCTTACAATGATATTCTTTGTTGCTGTAAAGGTGGCTAACCTAGGCCTTACTGTCTCCATGAAGACTGAATTTACCTCTAGTTGGTCGGAATTTATCTTCCCGTCCCAATTTTTCATTAAATATCTTAAGACTATTTTCATATGATAGATATCACGAAAGTATTAAATGTGCATTTTAATTCTTAACAGAACTCATCCTTAATCTTCGCTTCTGTGGGGTCATGTATATTTCGAGTTACAATATCATGTAGTTTACCATTTAGAATCACATAGACCTATGATATTCTATCGCTAAAAATGTATCATCTAACATCTGATAGCTGAGAGAAACCTCCTTCTTACTAAAAACACATTTCAAATTTTTGTCTCGCTGCACCCCATAGTATAACGTAAATATTCTACTACGAATTTTACTAGTGGAAATTTGAAAATTCCTAAAGAAAAAACAAATTCTGTTGAAAAAAAATCGTAAATTAGTCTAGGCAAGTGAAAAGTACTAACGATTCCATCAATTTTTACCAACACATTGTTTATCATTCACAAAACTGTGAAACTGTAGAGAACAACTTACACTAATCTTGCGTATTTAGTAAAAGTAGAGAAATGCTAATAATTGTATTGAATTTATATATAACTTAATCTTCTAGCAGAGAGAGAATGAAAGCGAATTTATAGCTAGGTCTATCATTATTTTAGACCTAGAATTATTTTTAGTTTTGAAGAGTATTACATTAAATTTTAAACGTTGCCATTCACTAGTAACGTAGTCCTATGTTGGTCACGTCAGATTTGTAAAAAAATATTTTATGCGACAAAAATTATATACCAACATTTTTCACTAGTCATACAATTCGTTTGTATATAGTCGCTTATCACTATATATATTTATGCAACAGGCCTCTTTGAGACTTTTTTATTTTTATTTCATAATTTTGTTCTTCTCGACATTTAAATAAATGACTGTAATCACATTTGTTAGTAACGATATTATCGATATTTAGTGAGAAAATATTTACATTAGAATGCACTGCAGTGTAAGGACCTTGACCGAGTTTTGTTAATGAACTTGTGATATCCATCATTCCCTTAATGAATATGCGTGACCTACTTTATTCCACCTGAAAGAATTAGTGCAGCTGAAACAGAATGTATATCTTTCTAACCGTAATAATGAAATTAGAATATATCATTATAGTTCATTTAAAAATCGCGAACATATATATCCTTAAATAATTTAATTTCTTATCGTTTTAACATTCTTACTTTTATAGGATTTACTTAATCGCATGGGACTTATGAGCCAATGCTCTGGACGAGTCTTCTATAGGTAAGGAAGGAGCTACTAACTATGAACGACACACATTAGTAGGAAGGAGCTTCCCCCGATGTGTAGTCAGCTAGGATAGCTTTCAGTATAAAATTTGAGGTATATATCCTTCTTCTCCGCCGTAATTCATGCATAGAATCAAGAGGTTCATGACCACGCGGACGCAAGTTTAAACATAATCTTTAACTATTAAACTTCTGGGTAAATATATTTCGTAATATATGAATTGATTAGAACGATAATTCAAATAAATGTTTCGAATCAATAAAGATAACACAGGGTTATCGAAATAACCCGAAAAATAATAGGTACAAAGATATGATATCACGTATCAAGTATGGCGATACCTTTCAGTTGAAGGAATATACACAGGCTAATTAGTATGCGGTTCAGTTAGTGTCAACTGTAATAACAACGAAAATTCACTTTTTAAAAATAAGGAATAATTTTCAATTTGCGAATTTGTAAGTGAAGGGCCTCTCATTTTGAATTTCCGCGCTATAAACGCATTATTTATTGTTTTAGGGATTTGGTATTTCCAGCTCTTCTCTGAGCATTGTAGTTAGGCGTCAGATGTAATTTCAGATGATTTATATGTTAAGGGTGGAGGTATCTCAGAAATCTATCAATTGCAGATCAGGCGTCATAGAAGATAATCAATCAAATGTTGAATTTATAACTTCGCCAAATATAGAATATGGCCTTAGCTCTCTTCACGCTACTGTCGAGAAAAAAAAGCGCACATCACAATTAGCATGTCACTAAACAGCAATCTCAGGGCTATTTTAACTATTTGCACTCGGCAAAGAGACCGAACTTACATTTTTCACTGTCGGGGAAAAAAGTTAAAATTTCTAAGTCCAATAAATTAATGGACTTAGAATTATTTAGAGCCGTGTACATAAAGTACAGTACCGTTCTTCTTCTTCTTCTTCCTTCCAAGTATTAGGCCAAGGCCTGTTACGATCTTATAAAAAAATTCCCTCCAGCGTTTCATAGGACGGCCCAGTGATCTTCGTCCTCTTGGTATATAATTATAAACAGCTTTGGGGATCCGATTTGAACTCATTCTTTCTAGATGGTGTTTCCAATTTAGTTAGTACTGTTTAATATATTCCAAAATTGGCGTAGTCTTCAATTCTTTTAAGATATCGGTGTTCCTTTTTCGATCCCATCTGGTGTAACCCGCTGTTCTGCTCATGAATATAATTTCACAAGCCGTTATTCTGCTTTCATGTTGTCTTTTTAGTGTCCATGCTTCACTACCATAGGTCAACACTGGTACCGTTATTATAACTTGAAATCTATTGTCTTAACTGCGTAACAGTGTTTATCGAAGTATTAGCGAATACGCCCGTGTAGTATTGACTTGAATGAATTGTTTTTTTTTAAACTGATAGGCGTGTAGGACAACGGAGTTCAATTATTTGAATAATAGAGCATTATTTTGTGACTACTACATAATGATTTCAAAGCTATAGTCTTCAAAATATAACTGAGTAACAGATTTATGTTTACATATGCAATTTTATAAATAATTTTTTAACAATATATATTTATATAAATAATGAAATAATTAATGAAGAATTAATATTTTAATTGGTATGCTTTCATACATGCATAATTTTACCGGTAGCAATTGTTGTTAAACTTATTGTAACTAGAAAGTGCGAGGAGAGTTCCAAACCCTGGACCCAACGAGAAGAAAATTTGGGAAGCCGCATCGATCCAAACCTGGAACAACAAGACAATTTCAATACAGCTTGAACTTTGATTTAAGACTTCTCGTGGAATTAAATTACTTTCAATTTGGAAATGAAAGTATTTTCCTTTTTTTAACTTAATGAACAAAAACACAGAGGTGAGATTGGAGAGAGAAAGAGAGAGATGTTAGATAATGCCTATATTATATTCACACACACACATACTTTAGCTCAAGATTAAGCACGATCGATTATATAGAGTTATGGATGCTGTGATTCTAGGCCTAAATATAGTGTTACCATTAAATACTCACTTTGGTATTATTGAGTTTGGACCAATCAGGCGTGAGGTAATAATATATCCCTGTTGCTGCACCAGGCAGAGTGACTCCCCGGATCAGCAGGATGAATAGTATTACATAGGGTGCCAACGCTGTCACCCAGACCGCCTGAAATATTAAAATGCACAAACTGAACTTCATTTTAATAATAATAATAATAATAATAATAATAATAATAATAATAATAATAATAATAATAATAATGGTAGTAGACTACGAGTATTTGAAAATAAAATTTTTGGCCCAAAAAAGAGATGAACAGATAGGTGAATGGAGAAAACTTCATAATATTGAGCTACATGATATATATAGGCTGCGATGAGCAGGGTATGTGGCACGTATGGGGGATGCAAGAGGTGTATGGAAAATTCTGGTAGAAAAACCAGAGGGAAAACGCGCAGGTAGTAGACCAAGAACGAGGTGGGAGAATGACATTATCCATGATTTGAGGGAAGTAGATTGTACAGGGTATGATTGGAAAGCATTAGCTCAGGATAGGGATGTATGGAGAGCTTATGTCCTTGCGGCCATGAACCTACGGGTTCGATAGAGCCAGTGAGTTGGTTAGTTAATTATAGTAATATAATACTAATAGTGTTGGTGGTGGTAGTAGTAGTAGTAGTAGTAGTAGCAGTAGCAGTAGCAGTAGCAATAGCAGTAGCACTTTTTTCAAGTTGAGAAAACCAGCCATAAAGGCTGGGGGACCAGATGTCCTGACCACATGTCACCCCTATACTGGCTGGATGATCGCCTACTTCTGTGATTAACATATGGGATATGAGGCCAGCAGCCGGTTGGTAGGCCAATGGCCTTCTAGGCCTGTCGCGCCATGGAGTTTTAGAGTTTTAAGACTTTATTTGACTAAAGTAAGATTATACATACAATGCTATTTACAAATATGGTTCGCACGGGCAGCAAACCGTACGTGCTGTTGACAGTCCGTTTCCATAAATTAATGTCTGGTAATAATATAATAATAATAATAATAATAATAATAATAATAATAATAATAATAATAATAATAATAATAATAATAATAATAATAATAATAAATCAGCATTATCAGCATCAAGGATTAGACCTGCTGGTCTGTTCCGATCTCATGTTTGAATTGGGCTATTCGTCTTTTTCTGGGTCTTCCAACATTTCTTCGTCCTAGTGGTTTGTAATGAATAACAATGATAATAATAATAATAATAATAATAATAATAATAATAATAATAATAATAATAATAATAATAATAATAATAATATAGATAATACGTTTACATTATAAATTAATTATGTGTAGTTATTAAGTATAAATATTACATTTTGCTTACATAGGCCTAATTATTTATTTATTTATTTATTCATAAATGAGTGTTGTTCTTATTTTCCGCGTCTTGGCCAGAAATTTATTCAATTTATGGGTTTACCAATAACTCGTAGCATGCCAATCTATCAGGTTTTGATTTTAGAAATCTTTCCGGCAACAACTGAGACATCCAATATTCCAAATCGTTACATTTTCCTTATATTTATGTATTTCGTCTTCAAATCATCCGCACTTAGACATATTCGCATCTCATGATCGTCGATAATTTTTAGAATATTCCATGCCCCCAACCTAAACCAAGCGAGTCCTAAATCTCCCTTTAAATCTTAGACTGTATATACATGATTATTTTCCCCAAACTTAGTGTAGGCCTCTTTGTAAACAAATAATAATGGTAATACTGACAATAATAACGATATTAAAGTTAAAAATAATAATCACCCGATTTCGATCGATGTTGCTAAGAGATGAATTTTAGTTGCATGTTCGGTTTAGCTTAGATTAAGTCTCTTTCAAATTAATATCGCATCCTCCCTATTTATGATTAATTATTGTTGCTTATATAAGCTCTGTTTGAACGACGATATGGGTTAAAACTGCAAAGAAAACTAACTACAGCAAGTGGAAAAAAATAAAACATGCGTAAACTAGCGAACTCCTCGTAAATTCGATTGTATTGTCCGATTTTGATAATTTAGGGCAGCGGTACCCAATCTTTTTCGACTCGCGAACCTCTTCCACAACAATATGAGTTGGGTGAACCACTGACTTTTAAATATACATACAGTAGACATGCATACAATTTAATTCCAAGCAAAATGTTTAATAACCTTAAATTAACTTAACCCTTAACGGTTAAAACCTAAAGTTACTCTAGTTACGACTTAAAAGTTAAAGTTACACAACTTGTAGATCTAGTTGTAGAGAAATAAAATACATTCCTAACGTTGTTACATAACTGTAAAATCAGGCCCTCGGGGTAAATTTGCATTTATTGTGGAAATAATGTGATAAATTTCCGATGTTACACATATGCACAAAGGGGCATTATAGGGTAAATTAAATTTAAAATAATAATAATAATAATAACAATAATAATATCAATAATAATAATAATAATAATAATAATAATAATAATAATAACAAATAAGGCCTTGCCAAATAAGCACTCGTGGATCAACTGAGGGGGTCAACGGCTTCGACGGCGGAAGAGGATTTTTCCCAACGGCAGATAGGGCGGATGAACCGGTTCTGGAACTAGCCACTCCAGTCCTATGAAACTGGATTTCGGTCCAAACGTTGTGATAACTAAGTACTATGAAGCGTGAAAGGAAACAGTTTTTTACCCCAGGTGGTAACCAATCCACTGCTGTTAACAACAGTAAAACCAGGCTGTCGGATTCTGGGGAGTCTGGCCAAACACGCAAACAGAGAGTATCGGAGACCTCTGGTCAACTTCGCCCAAAAACCAAAGCCTTTTTCGGAACGTTAAATATAAATTCCCTCTTGCGAGCAGGAAAACTGCATGAATTGGAGAAAATTTTAAAAGAACAAAATATTCAAATATTGGCACTCCAAGAAACAAGATTAACAGATGAAAATACAATGTATTTTGGGAACTATAGACTTTTCAAAAGTAAAACCGATAAACGAATTCTTAAAAATACACCACATTTGGGAGTTGCTTTTGCTATCCATAAGAATATATTAAACTCGGTAATAAATGTGAATCCCATAAATAATAGATTGATGACAATTACACTAAAATGTGCGAACCAAACATACACATTGATCAATGCACATGCCCCAATTAACAAAGACAATATAACAGATTGCAAAAAAGTAGATTATTTTTGGGAAACATTGGAAGAGAAGGTACTAACAATTCCACAGAATCATGTTTCAATCCTGTTATGTGATTTTAATGCACAACTGGGCAAAGAAAGGAAATATAAGAAGACAATTGGCAAGTATCCAGCGCATAAGTGGAACAACCGAAATGGACAACGACTAGATGCATTTTGCAGACTATTTAACCACAAAATTATGTCTACACATTTTAAAAAGAAACCATCAAAACAAATGGCATGGCGTGCACCAAACTCACTTCTAAGTGAAAATCAAATTGATCACGTGGCAATTTCTTTTTTCCACCATAGAGAAATTATTAATGTCCAAGTTAGAAGAGATGCAAACATCGATTCGGATTATTATCTGACAAGAATTAAATTGAAACTAAAACCCAGGAGACTTACCCAAAAAGCAGCCATCAATATTGAAGTTTGCCACCAATAACATTCCGTCAACATTCACAGATGAATTAGAAAAGAAGCAATCACATAATTGGCAAGAACTCAAAAGTAAAGTAACTGAAACGGCACAAATGTTAATCCCTCTACAAAGAAAGAGAAAGCATCCTTGGTGGAATGAAGAATGTGACAAAGCTATTGCAGCGAGGCACCGAGCATACGTTAATTGGAATAGTCTAAAACCAGAAAAGAACCATAACGCATTCTTAGTGCACAGGAAAGAAGCAGCCAAATTAATCAAGAATACAAAAAGGAAATATGAAAACGATCAATTAATTGAGAAAGACTTTCAAACAAACAACGCGCGGAATTTCTACAAAACTTTTAAGACCAATCTCGTTGGGTACCAACCACAGAGTCTCTGCTTTAAAAGAGAAGATGGTCTATTAGCACTAAACAACCGGGAATATTGCAGAGACTTGCTAAATCTTATGAGAAACTTCTTAACTGCCCAATACCAACAAACAGATTTCCCCCACAAGAACCTGAAGAATCAAATCCAGACTCATCACCACCGGATGAAGAAGAAACTATTATGCAGATTAAAATACTTAAAAACAGTAAGGCAGCAGGTGAAGATGGAATTGTGGCAGAACTCCTCAAAGTAGCAGGACCAAAGACCATAAAAGAAATCACAACACTTGTGCAAGAAATGTGGCTAACAGAACACATTCCAGAGGATTGGAAGACTGCATAATCCACCCGTTACGTAAAAAGGGAGACAGAACAGATGTGAACAATTATAGAGGGATTTCATTATTATCAGTAAAGTAAAGTGTAAAGTGATCCCACAACAGACCCGGAGGCCCTTGGGGTAGTAGGAGGTTAAGGCTCCCACTTTTACTAGACAATCGGCACTTTATGTCAGCCGGGTTGTCAGCCCTGCGTGACGGCCGCCTTTACCCCCAGAACAAGCGTCTGGTACTCATTTCCGTTAGAGGCTGAGTCGACCCCAGGGCCATAGTGCCGCCAGTGGGTTTGGGTCAGTTTAAAAATCCTGACCCCAACGGGACTTGAACCCTCGACCCTCCGGCTTGTAGCTCAGTCCCATACAAAATTTTATCTCAATGTCTACTCGACAGAGCGCAACGGCAACTACAACCGAATGTAGGAGAATATCAAGCAGGATTCAGACCAGGCAGATCATGTGCAGAACAAATCCTGAACCTTAAGCTAATCCTTAGACACCAGAGAATTTGTAGCAATGATTAAGTGTGTATATTTGCTGACTTTAAAAAAGCTTACGATTCTGTTGACCGAGAATCACAATTTGAAATATTGAAAGAACAAGGGTTAGACCGTAAAACTCTTGCACTTATTAGACAGATACTAACAGATACAAGGGCTAAAGTTAAATTCGTGGGGGAAATTTCTGAATCATTTGAAATTAAGACAGGAGTAAGACAAGGAGATGGACTTTCTCCACTACTCTTCAGTTGTGTTCTTGATAAAGTAATACAAGAATGGCGTATACAGAAAACAATTTTTAAATGTAATCAACCAATCATATTAGGAAGAGGAAAATTGAAGATTGATTGCCTAGCATATGCTGATGATCTAGCAATCTTAACCGGTGACGTTGTAACAGCACAAAAACAGATTGAATTATTAAATGACATTGCAGAGAAAGTTGGTCTGCAGATTTCTTTTGAAAAAACGGAATATATTTCATGCAATAAACAAGCACCAAAATACCTGGAAACCAAATATGGAAAAATTAAACGAGTTTCACAATTTAAATATCTTGGTGAAATAATTCAGGAAAATGGAATTGAAACTAACGCCAATAAAAGTAGATGCCATAAAATGGAATCAGCATTTCGGCTTACTCACAACACTTATAATAAAAATTGCATATCTTTACATACAAAATTACGACACTATAGCACTGTAATTAAACCAGAGTGCCTCTATGGAGCAGAAAAATTGATTTTGAACAGAAAAAAATATATCGAAAATATAGTGAAAAAGGAATGCAAAATTATAAGAAACGTTTTAGGTCCACAAGTCATAGGTGAAGCATTTAGACACAGAAGTAAAAAAGGAAATAAAAATATATACAGACAGTCATAGTGATATTAGAAAACGAAGGTTAAAATTTTATGGCCATATTAAACGAATGAACTCAAATAGGCTTACAAAACAGGTAATGGAATTCTACGAAAACAGAAGTAAACCTCCAGTGGATAGTATGAAGTTGATTGATGAAGTCAAAAAGGACTTAAAATTGGCAGGAATTACTAAAGAAGATATCCCAAACAGGGATATATTTAGAATTAAGGTGAATAAGTGGCAAGTTGACCAACAGGACAAACCGAAAAAAAAAAACTACAACAACTTGGACAGATGATAGAAAACAAGCTCATAGCAAAAGAATGAAAGAAATTTGGGCTCAAAGGAAACACCTCTAAGTACTTTGCGTAGTCCTACATGGGCTCATCCGCAATCAGAAAAAAAAAAATATTATTGAGCGATTCCACGAAAATGTCATACCGAGGTGAAAATTTTTAAACTGACGCAGGAATAAATCTGTTGATGTAATATATATCTGTAAATATCAAATTTTATAATTCTATAAGAAAATGTTTCAAATGTGCGTTATTTTAATCTAATAATAGCGGTAGAACTTGGCATATTCCAAACCTGAAAAAATACGCAACATTTTACCAATTTCTTGTTTAATGATTTGGTCGTAAGAATTCGTTTTATTTCACAAAATCTTTTGTTAAACTATACTTTGGTCCTCCTTGGTCGTAAATTAAACAATATTAATTGGATTCTAATATTCTATATACCTTAAATGTGTTCTATAGTTGTTAACTGTAAGTTATGGTCAGTCAGTCACAGAAAACGGATAAAAATTACTGTACACAACATAATAATTGATAGATTAAAATTTCCTCTTGGATTCTACGTTATCGGTACACAACTAACAAAAACGTATAGATGACATTTTCTTGTAAAGTCATTATTTTTCCCGCTGGAGTCCCGTGACTGACTGACTTTTTGTCCCCTCACTTATATTGCTAATACGCATAACGCAGTCAGTTGCTTGCTGGACTCCGCTTGTATTAACATAAACATGGTTTAGGAAATCTGGTAGACTGTTCGGCTCAGCTGTTTCGTTAAATAATTACTGGCCCATCTTATGTGACAATTTGAGCTAAAAGGCAGCCAGCGGAAGGATTTAAATGTAGAGTAATTACATGAAAATGTCATACCGATATGAAAATTTTGAAATTGACGCAGGAGTATTTTTTTCGATGAGATATTTTTTTGCAGATGAAATTTTCCGATTATAGAAGTTAATGTTTGAAATACGTATTATACTTACTCATTTACTCACTGGCACTATCGAACCCGTAGGTTCATGGCGCGCGCGGACATAAGCTCTCCATACTTCCCTATCCTGAGCTAATGCTTTCCAATCATTCTCTGTATAATCTACTTCCCTCAAATCATAGTTAATGTTATTCTCCCACCTCATTCTTGGTCTACCAACTGGGCGTTATCCCTCTGGCTTTCCTACAAGAAGCCTCCATGAAAGTCTTTTATTCCCCATACGTTCAACATGTCCTGCCCATCGCAGTCTACGAGACTTAACTCTTCTTATTATATCTGGCTTCCTATAAAGACCACGTAGTTCATTGTTATGTAGTCTTCTCCATTCACCTGTCTGTTCATCTCTCTTTGGTCCAAAAATGTTCCTAAGTACTTTGTTCTCAAATACTTGTAATCTCCTTTCCTCCCTTATCTAAATTAATAGTAGAACATGATACATTCCGAAACCTGAAAACACATGCAAAATTAAACGAAATTTTGTTTTACGATTTCACTGTATAAATTTGTTTTGTTTCACCGACTCTTTTGTTATACCATATTTTGGTCCTTCTTGATTATAAATGTAATACTAATAATTGTATTTTAATATTCTAGATAATTAAAATGCGCCCTATAATTATTAAGGATAAGCTACAGTCAGTCACATAAAACATACAAAAATTATTGTACACAATATGATAATTGATGGATCCAAATTTCCTCTAGGATTCTACGTTATCGGCACATAACTAACAAAAAAGTATTAACGACATTGTCTTGTAAAGTAATTACGTTAATTATATTAATTACATTTTATATTTGTATTAATGGCATTTTAATAATTTTTCATTATGCGATTCTTCAATATGTATGTTATTAAGTCAGTGGAATTAGAAGCAGGTGCGCGGTTCATATGTGTTTAGAAAATGTGTGTGTGGAAGGCCTTGAACCTGAAAGGTTCACGCATTAGTTTGACTTTTGACATGACATGTGTGCCGTATTATCGGGGATTCACAGTGCGATGTTGCCACATTGAAACTGAGTCATGCTTATTAATTGCAAAAACAGTTTTAATCATATGAAGTTTCTTGTATAAAAAATACAATTGGCGTAGAGTATATGTGATTAAGTATGTATAACCTGTAGTGTAAAATAAAATTATTATTGGGTGTAACGTTATTGGAAACCAACTGTGAAAATACGTATGACAACACTGTACTATGTGCACCTGCTGCAAACAGACAAACATAAAGTAAGATTTCACGCGTTTTAAGAGATTTCTTTCGATTGTTTAGTTTAAAAATAGAACTCATGTCAGCAAAATAATTTGCAATCAGTTGCTTTGAAAGAATTGTAACAGAATTTTCCATATTTAAATACAAATTTCAATAATTTGTATACTGTACTTTTTCGTTAATTTTTTTTTTGTCTTTATACTTGAGAGGCGTGAAAGTTAATTTTAGTGATCTGGAACGAACAATGCAAATTCCATATCGGCATTTTTATTTATTTTAATGGTTCAATCCATTAACAGTATCAGATAAATTTTAATCAGTTAATATGGTTGTAATAAAATTATACCCAATTAGGCACATTTAACTATAGAGAAGGCCCTACGTTGTTAAAAAGTTAATATTTTCTTTATTTTGTGAAATTTAAAATGATACTTGGTAACCAAGTTAAATAAATTACACTATTTATTTAATATTTTTACAGCTATCAAATTGTACATTTCCTATACATGATAAAAGGAGTGAAGTTCTTTATTCATCTCCATATTATGGCTTTTTATATATTATCCATCCATAATAATTCTGTCCGAGGGCAGGTCTTTCACTGCAATCATAGCATTTTCACGCTACGATTGCAGCTTTACTAGGGAACTGTAGATGTGGTAGCTTCCCGTTGCTTTCCACACCGGTGAAGGATGATGATGATGATGATGAGGATGATGATGGCCATATGGTTTCGGGGACCGTTTGGGCCTTAAAGTTTTCTTGGCATTTATTTTACAGGTGAGGAAAAAACCCGATAAAAACCTCACCCAGAAAAACTGTCCCGACCGGGGATCGACCCGGGCCCGCTGCGTGACAAGGCAGCACGCTACCTCGAGACCACAGCGGTGGACTTATCTGTTATAATTTCATATTATTTTTAATATTTGTATAATATTTGCAGCTCCAGAATATTAAAGTCAAAATAAAATTCAGATATGTCAGTCAGTCACAGAATGTAGTCAGTCAGTCACACATCATATATTAGGTTATAACTCTGGTCTTAATTGCGATTTTTGTTTCGTTTTTTATTGAGAATGTAACTTGAAATGTGTCCTCCAAACGGTATTTTGGAAAATTGAATTAGGAATCACACTTCAGAGCATGATGCAGATGAACATGTTAAGCTGCATGATGAGTTGACATTTATGTCAGTCAGTCACACATACTTTGATAGATAATAAATAGCACTGGTTTTCTTCAAAAGTTGCATATTTAAATACAGTCTTAACCACACACTATTCCTCTATCATATCACGTAGATAACACCCCTAATTTCAATCAATTGTAATATTTATGCAACCATTTTGCTGCAGAAGTGTATTGTAAATGTCAGTCAGTCACATATGGAATTATTCTATTTCAATGCTGCAGAAATGAAGCAAACAATAATAGACCTAACCCGCCATTACGGAAAAGTTTTGGCGAACTCACTGGGGGTTCTTAAACCACAGGTTGGGAAACGATGGTTTTGGGAATACCGGTACATCTTCAATTTGTAAATTGTATATATCATACCGAGTTCCAATAATTGGAATATTATTATTATTATTATTATCATTTTTTTATATATGGGATGTGGAGCAGAAACTGAAGATTTAATTTTAGAAGATTAGAAGGAGTATATTAGAGGATTTATAATATAAAATAGGGACCTGAGATCTCAGTCGTTCTCAGCTTTATGATGCTGTAAAATGTCAAGTACTTTCGGAACATATGCTCCATCCTCAGCTTGTAAATTGGTTAGAGGATATGAAGAATTTGAGTATTTGGGGTAAAAGTAGATAAAGAGGATATGCAAGAAAGTGACAATAAGAGCAGAATAAATAATAGCAGCAATGACAGCAAAGATAAATTGTGTCCTATGGAACAGACATATAACCAGGAAAAATAAGTTACAAATATATTAATGCAATAGTGAGAAGTACTGTCACATATGGAGCTGAAGTACGGAAATTAAAAAAAAAGTATGTCTATGGAAATTGATTCCATGAGGAGAGTAGCAAGATATTCAAAATTAGAAAAAAATAGAAATACTGTCGTACGAGAAAAACATGAATATTAGATATTCAATAGTAGATTATATAAGATACAAGCAATTAAATTGATATTGGCATGTACGACGAATGCAAGAAGAAAGTTTACCAAAAAACATTGGAATGATGGCCACGTGGAAAAAGAGAGAAAGGAGACCTCGAAACTAGTGGATGCAAGAAATAAGAACTGCAATGAGAACAAGAGGAGTGGGGTAAGTGGGGTGGATGGATAGGAACGAGTGGAGAAGGAAAATAAAACTTTAGGCACAGAAATATGTGTATAAATTGAAAATCTGTATATAAATAAATACAATTATTATTATTATTATTATTATTATTATTATTATTATTATCTTTAGGCTTTTTAGCATTGTTATGTTTTTTGTGACGAACAGGGATGCATCAACCCCCGTCCTGGAGGACCTGGTAATTTTTGGTCAAGGTTTTCTTATTGGATGGAGAGAGACGAATGGAGAAGAAAAATAAAACTTTAGGCACAGAAAGATGTGTAAACATTAAAATTCTGTATATAAATAAATTATTATTATTATTATTATTATTATTATTATTATTATTATTATTATGCTATGATTGCAGTGCAAAGCCCTGCTTTCGGACAGAATTACTATGGATGGATGGATTATTATTATTATTATTATTATTATTATTATTATTATTATTATTATTATTATTATTAAATTTAGAACTAAATGTTAGGATACAGCTGTTGGAAAGCCCATCTGTCTAGTTGTAAATGTTAATTTCGACCTTTGTTCTTTGAAATAAAAAAGAATAAAACGTTGTAGAAGTCAGTAACATGTCAGAATGTTTGAAATCAGCTACGATAAACAATGCAATACGTTTTCTAGCAGACACTTTTATTGGAAGATGTATTCAACACAAACTTTCTTGGAAACTATTTTAATTTAACACATTAAAGAAACAAAGCCGTGGAACTGACTTTCTGAACTCATTGGTTAAAGATGAGACACTGTTAAATAAGTCCATGCACAATAATAATTACTTTTGCTTTCAGTTAAACATAGGTTCGCTTCTGTTTGAGTATTCGATTCACATTCGGAGAGAGTCGATGGATCATTTTTCAGACTATTTAACTCATGCCCCAAATGGGAGTCAATGGCCAATCACGTTTCAATGATTTCTGTTTTACAACCAATCAGAGTCGTGTTTCACGAAATATTTATCAGTGTTATAATTACCATATATTAAACAAAGCTCCTCGTTTTTAATATTCTGAAACAGGTCTGACCGTTATTTTGCAGTGACTGAGCCTATAAGAAATACGGCTACCAGATTGTATATATAGTGCATACATGTCAACATTTGTAGCAATTTATTATACCACCAAAAAAAGAAACCACTGTTTGACTTTCTTAAATGTATTTTTTCCCAGGTAATAATCCAGAAAAATATAATTGTAATATTTACATCATACGACATCAGAAATGAATTAATATACAGATTGATGTTTCATTTTTTCTCCACTAGAGAGCATTCTTACAATATTGCGTTCCTTTGGCAATAAATAGTATGATCTGGTTGCAGTGATAAACAAAAGAAGCAGTAGAAGCGTACCTATCGTTTCTCATTTGTTTTCAAACATCGCCGTTTGCATTAAATATATAAATATTTTGAAATAACTACAGTTAAATAATGATTTGTGAGATAAACAGCTTAATTTTATTCGTTAAATAGTCCTAACAAATGCCACTCTTGATTTCCAAATTCTCTAGATAAATTCACTCCTCACTTCGTGAGTCGTGAATTTATCGATAATTTGGAAATCACTCGTGGCATTACTTATGATAATTAAAATCCTAAGTATTATTATTGTAACTTTTTCACCCCTAAGAAGGAATATTTTCTTACCATATCCATCGCGTTAGCTCAGGTGGTAGCATACCTTTCTCGTGACTAGCGGATCTGGATTCAATGCCAGGCGAGGATGGAAATTTTAATTATAAAATTTTGAATATCGGCTACCAGGATAAGTTTTCTTGTACAATTTTTAATCACTAGATCCTGTACCAGATATGTGGATTACATTCCAAGTTCGTCTGCAGTAAGTATGTTGAGAGTATTTGTGGTAACGGTTCGTCCTTCGGATGGGGATGTTAAACCTGATAGCCGTCTTCATGCTCTTTGACAGGAGTAGGCTATTGGCTGGCACCTTCTCCCTTATCATCATCATTATCATCCCTCACACACTTTCTTTACGCTACACAAACTCATCCTATCCTCCTCTCTGTACACAAGACAAATACACATCTTCTTCTTCTTCACTTCACGGGCTAGGCATAAATTGTCTGTTCCGCCTCACAGTTGTTCTGTCCATCTTTTCACTGGCCTTCCTACATTCCTTGAACCTCTTGGCTTGTAGTTGAATGCTGCTCTTGGTAATCTTGTTACATTCATTCTTTCCACATGTGTAAACCATTTCTCTCTATATTCTCTGATTTTCTCATTCAATGGATATATATTTAACTCTGTTCTTATATCTTAATTCCTTATCCGATCCAATCTTGTGCAGCCATGTGTTCTTCTAAAGAAGTTCATTTCTGCGCTTTTTATTCTACTTTGCAATTTTTTGGTAATTACCCAAGTTTCGCTCCCATAAAGTAATGCAGGAACTGCCAATGTTTTATAAAACTTCAATCTAGTATCTCTTCTTGTTTTATTCTTTAATGTTTTATGTATAGTTCCGCATATCATTTGAAATTTCGACAGTTTCATATGTATGTGTCTTTCAGTTATTGTGTTTATAGTAAAATTACAACCCAAATAATTAAAATTTGTTACTTGTTCCAGAGGTTCGTTGTCTATTACGATTTTTGATCTCATATGATCGTTTCCCCAAAATGCCATTATTTTTGTTTTTTATTTCCTCAGGGGTCCTCATCTAGGGGATATGTGGATGGCGACCACAAGGTGCCCAAGCCGAGCAAAACATTTCTTCCACTTACTTGTGTTTTGCACTCTTTTAACTTTACTATCTAACCTCTCTTGGTTAACTCTTGTTTTTTCGACCCCAATGCTATTAGGGCATCCGAGGGCTAGGGAGACCTTCCTTTTTTCCATTTCTTCTTTCCTTTATTTTCTTTCCTTCTCCAGAAAAGCCTGACCATAGGCTATAAGATGGTAGCCCATCACTGGTCTTGCCTTCCAATGGCCAGCAACCAATCGAAGGGACTATTATTATGCTTTCAAGTCTTATACGAGAATTTTCCGATAGAAGCTGGAGGGAAAATTTTCTATAGGATCGCAACAGGCCTTGGCCTAATACTTGGAAGGAAGAAGAAGAAGATTTTGATATTTTACACATCATTTACGTAATTTGTTCAGCCCAAGTGGTACATAAATTTGACAATAGACTACATAATATATTTCCCTAGTGCGGAAGTCGTAGCACGAGAAGTGCAGTGGGTGACATTGAAATACACATTTTCTCACTATTACTTGTGTATATATAGCCTTATTTTCAATTTTCTTACCCATCTTCAACATATATAAAACAACTTTATTATGATTTATTCCAATTTTAGTTTATAATTATATATGCAATGGTAAAAACTATTTTATGATCCTAATTTAACATGATACTTTCAAAGTTTTTTTTTTCCTTCAAACAACTGATTTTTACACGCTTTATATTATATTGACTTGTATCTGTCTTTGTAACGGAATCTTTCAACACGATTTTTACCCACTTAAAAACATTGGATCGACTTGAAACTTTGTATACTTGTAAAGGACCAATGACAATACAATAATGTCATAATGTTTTTCTAAGATCCTGGCCTGGATCATCAGGACATCAAAAAAATTAAGACCGGTATAATAGGTTGCGGACTTATGGACTTTTTAGTCCATCGTTGTATAGGTCGCTGGTTCAAATCCGGCCCAGACGATTTTTTTTAGAAGAGTATTACTTTTAGCTCATACTACAATAGTATCGAATTTAAAGATATTTACATTTTTATCTTATTCTGTAAAATATTAACGACAATTTTGTAAACTTACCACGTTGTAATTTATCCAAAAATATATGAGAAGGATACGATTAACTCTAACTATTTATCTATATTAAAATATTCAAAAATATTATAATAATGTTAGATAATGATTTAAAAAATATATAATTATGTTCTTGCCTAGACACTAAAAATATCGTAAGCAATTAAATTTTCATGGAATTCCGGTTTATGACAACCAATTTAACTAAAACTAAAAAAATAAATAATAATTTAAAAAACTAAAACAACACGCTCTATTAGAAAATCAAACTAAAAAATAAAAAATAAATAATGGTTTAAAATAAATAAAACAACACGCTTTATTAGAAAACCGAACTAAACAATGAAAAATAATTTTCGTTTCCAACACGCTTGGGATAAAATTAAAGTGGCCAACAAAAAATCATCTCCAACACATATAGAATAAAACTAGAGTTATCTAAAAATAATAATAATAATTTACCATCAAAAGCGTGGGGTGCGTTTTATGGTTTTTACGTTTTCTTCTTAGAGACTTTACTTTTACCAATATATGTTTATTATCAAATATATTAATTGATTTAGAGCACTCCACGCTTTTGATGACAATTGTCTTGTAGATAACTCTAGTTTTGTTCTAGATGTGTTGGAGATGATTTTTTTTGTTGACCACTTTATTTTATCCTAAGCGTATTGGAAATTAAAATTAAATTTCATTTTTAGTTCGGTTTTCTAATAAAGCGTGTTGGTTTAGTTTTTTAAACTATTATTTATTATTTACATACATGAACCCAATTATCCAAGAATTGAGACAGTTACATCAAGAGTCTATCTAAATCCATCGAAATTTACAAATTTATATATTTTTTTTGCAAATTACTTAGTTTTTGTAGTAACAAATGAAGATTATAATCAATATTCTATACGTAATTTGAACATTCTTGATAAAAAGTACTGTATACAGGGGAAAATGGTGTTTAATGGGAAGTACCTTCTATTAAGAAAAATATAAACGCCGTATTGCGTACGTCGATGATATCTTGTTAACTTCAAGAAATAAAAACCTGCAATTGATATGTTTTCACAACTAAGGAATGAGTTATTATAATATGGACTTACAATAAATTAACATAAACGTTTATTTTATTCAAAAAAAGAACAATTCAATTACATATTCAACTGTAAATATATTAAATAGAATAATTAAATTCCTTAAATTATGTAGGATCAGTGATAAATAGTAAAAAATTAATAGAAGAAGAGATTAAAAATAGAACAATGCTTGCTAACGGGGCATATCATGCGATTAATATGTAGAAAACACTAATGTCTGAAAACTCAAAGTTCAAACTGTATTAGGCCTATACGTTAGTAAGATCAGATGAAGGAAGACAGAATAAATACAACCCCTTTGAATGAACAAAGATATAAAATAAGTTTACTCTACGATGAGAGTATAAAAAATATTTTTCAATCAAGATTAAAACAAAAACTTAATTTAAATTTAAATAAATCTGCAGTGGAAATGTATGATCAACTAAAGGAAAGTAGCCTATACATTCAGCAGCTCTAGAAGCACTTGGGACAGAAAATCTAGCAGTAAAAAGAAATAATGAATGGTTTAATCATGATATTGAAAGATTAGTAGAAGAAAAAAAAGAAAGCACGGATGAAATGGTTATCAGATCACTCAACAACATGTCGAAATTAATATATCACTTTAAAACATAAAACAAAGGCGGAAGTGAGAAGAACAAAAAATGAGTACCGGGATAATATATGTTCGAATATAGATCATTCGATTGGATATGCTCGATACAAAGAAGCTTGGAAAACATTACAAAATATCAGGAAATCAGAAAGAAAGAAGATAAATATTCAGTTGATAAGACCATCAGAATGGATGCAACATTATAAAGGTTTACTTCAAGAAAATAGAAATGAGTTTCAACTTCAAGACACGGATGTAGAATATAAATTTGACACTCCAGAGATAACAGAAGATGAAGTTAAAAGAGCTTTGAAAGAGGCAAAAAATGGGAGAGCACCAGGACCAGGAAATATTCAGACGGAACTCCTAAAACATGGAGGAGATATTTTATTAACATTTTTAACAAAACTTTTTAATAAAATTGAAATTGGAGACGATATCCCAGAAGACTGGAATTTATGGTACATTACTCCTATTTTTAAAAAAGGATGATAAAAAACTGTGTTCCAATTATAGAGGTATAAGCGTTATACCTTCAACAGCTAGGATTTTAAGCAAAATTATAAATTTTAAACTTAAGGAGATAAAAGATAACTTAAGAGAAGAACATTGTGGATTCCGGAGTGGAAGATCATGTATTGATAATATTTTCTGTATTAGACAATTACAAGAGAAATCCCTAGCAAAAAATAAAGAACTACATATGACCTTTATTGATTTAGAGATGGCATATGATAGTGTACCTCGACAATTGTTATGGATGGCAATGAGAAATGTGAATATCTGTGTTAAATGGATTAATATTGTTAGGAGGATCTATAGTAATACAAAAGCTAAAGTAAAAATACAGAATAATTTAACAGAGGAATTCACAGTGAATAAAAACCTTAAGCAGGGATGCAGTTTGTCACCAATTCTTTTTAACATTTATTTAGACCAGGCTCTTAACTTATGATATAAAAAATGTTCTGAAATGGGTATTCCTATAGGAGGAAAAGTGCTGCATTCATTGTTGTTTGCAGATGATCAAATGATTTTTGCAGGGGATGAAGATGATATGAAATGTATGATAAATAAATTAATGGAAGAATATAAAAAATGGGGACTGAATATAAATTTACAGAAAACAGAATATATGTGTTCGGGAAAGGATGTGGATGACCTCATACTTGAAACAGGGAAAAATAAAAAAATGTGAATTTTTTTAATATCTTGGGTCAATAATTACAAGTTTAGGTACCTGTGAGAGAGATGTACAGGCTAAAATTGCAATGCAAAAAATGCAACTAAGACATTCACTCACACACACTCACTCACTGGCACTATCGAACCCGTAGGTTCATGGCCGCGCGGAAATAAGCTCTCCATACATCCCTATCCTGAGATAATGCTTTCCAATCATTCCCTGTATAATCCACTTCCCTCAAATCATAGTTAATGTTGTTCTCCCTACCTCATTCTTGGTCTACCAACTGGGCGTTTTCCTTCTGGCTTTCCTACAAGAAGTTTCCATGCACGTCTTTCATTCCCCATACGAGCAACATGTCCTGCCCATCGCAGTCTACGAGACTTAACTGTTCCTATTGTATCTGGCTTCCTATAAAGACCATGTAGTTCATTGTTATGTAGTCTTCTCCATTCACCTGTCTGTTCATCTCTCTTTGGTCCAAAAATTTTCCTAAGAACTTTATTCTCAAATACTCGTAATCTCCCTTCCTCCCTTAAAGTAAGAGTCCATGTTTCGCACCCATATAATATAACTGGTAGAATAATAGTTTTATATATTTTCACTTAACGTTTTTTGAAAGTAGTTGGGACATCAAACGTCTCTGTAATGCATAATAGCACGCATTTCCAGAATTGAGCCTATGTTTAATTTCTTTATGCATCTCATTCCTATTTGTGATTATTGTTCCTAGGTATTTGAATTCAGCCACTTCCTCAAAATTTCCCTCATTTGTCCTTAGCTGTCCATTTCCATTATATACTGAATTTCTACGTGTGACCATATATTTAGTTTTACTGATATTTACTTCCAGTCCCAATTTCTTAGTGTTACTCAATAGTGTGTGCGTGTTGGCCTTTAGTATCTCCTCGCTATCGGCCAGTAGTACTACATCATCAGCATAAACTAACAGCTTATTAATACCATTCAGTTGTAAGCCTTCCTCATTCTCTAAAGATTTAATGGCATGCTCTAGTACAAAATTAAATAGTAGAGGAGATAGTGCATCTCCTTGCTTCAACCCATTTTGGATTTCAAAAGTGTCTGAAAACTGTTTGCCTACACGCACCCTACTCTTTGAGCCATTTAGACACATTCGTATAAGTCTAACTAACTTTTTAGGAATTCCGAACGCCAGCAGGATACTATATAACTTCTCCCTCTTAATTGAATCATATGCTTTTTTGAAGTCTACATAGAGTTGATGTACAGTACCATTATATTCCCATTTCTTTTCTAAAATCTGTCTTATACTAAAAATCTTATCTGTTGTAGATCTGTTTCTTCTAAATGCACATTGATGATCTCCTAGAATGTCATCAATATAGGGAGTAAGTCTGCTTACTAATATATTTGTTAGAATTTTGTACGAAGTTGACAGTAATGAGATGCCCCTGTAGTTGTTACAATCAGTTTTATCTCCTTTCTTATAAATTGGTAAGATAATTGATTCTTTCCATTCATCTGGAAGAGCTTCTTTTTCCCAAATCATACTAAGCAACCAGCGTATCTTGCCCATCAATTTTTCTCCCCCTGATTTTATCAGTTCTGCTGGGATCTCATCTGAACCTGATGCTTTATACATCTTCAATTTTTCAATCGCCATTTCAACCTCTAATGCATTTGGTTCTGGGACTAGCATTTCTGCTGTCTGTAACTTATCTTCCTCAATGTCCTGTTCTGTATGTACATTTAATAGCTGATTAAAGTAACTTTTCCATCTATTTAATATACTCCTGGAATCTGCAATCATATCCCCATTTTCATTCCGAATTATGTTTGTTTTAGCCTGAAACCCTTTCTTCTCTATCCTAATTCCCTGATATAATTCTCTAATGTTCCTATTTTTTGCATTCATTTCAAGATCATTAATCTTCTCTCTCAAATATTCCCTCTTTTTACTCTTTGGTAACTTGGTGGTTTCCCGTCTAACACTACCCAATCGCTCTAAATTTACCTCATTTGGCTCGTGTAACCATTTCATTTTTGCTTTCTTTTATTTACAATGTCGGCACATTACTCATCAAACCATTTCTTGTTTTGCCTCTTTTTTAAACAACCAATGCTTTCTGATGCTGACAATTTAATAGTATCTCTTATAGCCTCCCATTCTTTATTTATATCAGTTTCTTCTTCGTTTGCCACATTGTCATCTGAAGATTCCAGTACTTCAAATCTATTAGCAATTTTGATTTGGTATTCTTGCCGCATTTCATAATTTTTCAAGTTTTTTAATTCATATTTTACAGAATCATCTGTAGCGTTTGTTCCTCTCATAAGCGATAGCCGTTGTCTGATTTTCAATCTGACCAGATGATGATCCGAATTGCAGTCTGTCCCTCTAACTGATCTAACATCAATGATGCTACTGTGCCAGCGTTTATCCACTAATACATGATCTATCTGGTTCCGAGTTTCTCCATCTGGAGACGTCCAGGTGTATTTATGAATATCCTTATGCTGAAATGTTGTGCTCTTAAGATTCTTTGATGTGGCAAATGTGACTAATCTAACCCCGTTATCGTTACTATCTTCATGAAGACTGAATTTGCCTATTGTTGGTTTGAATATACCTTCCCGCCCCACTTTTGCATTAAAATCTCCTAAGACAATTTTCATATGATATCTTGAAAGGCTATCAAATAAGGATTCTAATTCTTCATAGAACTCTTCCTTGATCTTGTCATCTTTATCTTCTGTGGGAGCATGTACATTTACAATTATAAAATCATGTCGTTTACCCTTTAGAATTATGTATGATATCCTTTCACTAACAAACTTAATATCTCGGATAGCGGATAGTATCCTCCTTCTGACTAAAAAACCCGTTCGAAATGCAGGTCTTTCTGCACCCCCATAGTATAATGCAAAGCTTCCTGATTCCTGACTACCTACTCCTGGCCACCTAACTTCCTGTAAAGCGACTATATCCAAGGGCGATTTATCTAGTTCCCGCGTTAATATCTGTAGTGCCCCGCTATTGTATAAAGTCCTAACATTCCATGTTCCTAGGAACATGTCCCTATGTTTGAGCCTTTGGCATGGGTTCCCTGAAGTAGTCCCCGCCCGGAGAACCGAATGGGGGACTATTTGACCTCCGGAAAATTTTACCCCAGATGAACCATGTCCGCATTTCTTGACGGTTGTATTTTTACGGTGAAAGATCGTCACTCTTTCGCCCAAGGTACTTTTTTCGTCTGGCTTATCACCTTCGACCAGTCCGGCATGGGTGCAACTAAGACATTACATGGAGTAATTTGGAACAAAAATATTACAAAGGAAAATAAAATGAAAATTTGTAAGAGCACAATACAAAATGTTTTGTCATATGGAAGCGAAACTTGGTCTTTGACGGAATTACAAAAGAATAAAATTAGAACAGTTGAATTTGATTATTTTAGAAGAAGCCTCCAAAAAAACAAGACAGGATAAAATAAGAAATGAATTCCTTTGGAGAGAAATGAAGGTCACCACATCTGTTGTTAAGAGGATTGAAAATCAAACGCTTAAATGGTATGGCCATGTACAAAGAATGGAAAATGAAAGATGACAAAAAAATATATACCAATGGTCACCCCCTGGAAGAAATAAACGTGGCAGACCAAGATGGAAATGGAAAACCTACGTGAGAACAATGATGGAGGAAAGGAATTTGGAAGAGGGAGATTGGAATGATAGAGATAAATGAAACTGAAGACGGCAAAACTATAAGTGGGGTAAAGGCGAAGAAGAAGAAGAAGATCAGTTGATACTCATTCTAATGAGACTTGGGCATTGAAAGAAAATTACAAACAAAACTTTTCTTCGAAAGGAAGATATTGTGGAGGTTATTTGGACCAATATAAATTACAAATTCTATATGAAGAATTAAAAGAAACGATGAACCAAATAAATTAATTAAAAATATAAACAAACAATTATATAAAAGCACACAGAAACCGAAGAACAGACGAAATGATGAAATAATAAGGGATCAAAAAATATAAACTGGTTCAGTGTTAGTAAGAATAGAAAATCATGAAATGACATTATTGAGAAGTCCAAGACGTTCTCATATTTAAGTTGCAAGAAGAAGAATAAATTTAAAAAATAAAATATACGAAAGAATTCATGTTCATTACCTGGGGTACGAATAGTCCTTTTTCGATTAATTAGATATCACTGAATAAAATACACGAGTGTAATAAAAATGGGAATAATTAACAAAATTATGAATCCTTCCATAATACAAATGTTGAGAAAAGAGCTAAAACGGTTGGGGGACCCGACATTGCTGACCATATGTTAATCCTACACTGGCTGGTTGATCGTCTACATCTGTGTTTAACACATGTGGATGTGAGGCCATCAGCCGGCTGGTAGGTCAAGGGTCTCTTAGGCCTGTCGCGCCATGGAGTTTTTTTTTCATTAAGGCCTATACAAAGGCACACAAGATTACGTCTATTTGATACGTTAGAAGAACCAGTAGTGTGTTACTGAAGTGACGCATGGACAATAAGAAATAAGAACATCCATTGATTCCCAGCGAGATGAACAGCAGGTTATTCCTGCTGGAATAACAAAAGAAATGAATATATCTTACAAGAACTTCAATTAGATTAAGTTATCCATTTTATAAACAATACTAATATAATTGGAAAACTCATGTACTCATTTTCTTGAACAGAATCCCAAAAGCCACACTTCATTACCGTCTAAATGGAAAGAGATATTTCGGCCGTCCGAAGAAGAGATGGATACAAAATCTAGCCATGGGTTCGTAACAGGCTATCAGGTCTTAGTACTTGTGTGGAAGAAAAGGATAACGGCAATGATTTTCTAACCTGTCAGGTTACATTCGATACTGGAAATCAAAGCAGAAGCAAAAGCTTCCCAGACTCTAAATATGCTATAATTACTGAAATGAATGCTCTAATGAGCGTACCACTCTACACAACTAATAAAAAACCTCCTTGTTTACCCATTTTAGAATAGTTGGAAATGTGCATTCACTAACAGAATAAAAAAATATTTACCTTATAGCTGTAATATTTTATTTATTTTTTGTCAATTACCAAAAGGTTGTCTTATGACATTTCTGGTATTTTCTCTTGGCGTGACGGAATTTTAATTCACTTCTGAGATTGGCGCGCGTTAAAGTCGGAGTTCCGTTATTCTGATTTATAATGGATGATAATTTATAATGAAGCACCAGTAGAATCCTAAAACCTACACTTAATCTAAATTCCAAACAATAGGCGAACACGGGTGTAATTCCCTTTAAGGAAAGGTTCCTGTTGTCTGATAGGAAATCGAACCCATGATCTCATGAACTGCAGTCAGATACTTTGACCAAAATATCATGAGGCTGGTCTTAATAATAATTAATCTACATTCAAATAGCATGTATCAAATATACAAAAATATATCACTAATATTTGGAATTTCATCTTTAACTGATAAGGTTGTACTTTTATAACAGTAGTAATACTACTTTTGTGTTGATTATAAAGGACATAAGTAAAAACATAGTTTTACAAACTTTATACAATAATAATAATAATAATAATAATAATAATAATAATAATAATAATAATAATAATAAAAAACTAATATATTTTTAAACTCGCAGATAATATGAATCAGAAAAGATACAAGTTGTTTAGGATGATATAAACGACTAAAAATATTTTTAGCTCAGGAAGAATTATTGCATAAATGTATGATATAAATATTACGATCTTATTATAAATAAATACGTTAATACAATTTGAGATATTTACACCGTCCTAAATAGCTCACTTTTTGTATTTGTGATTCACAAGTTAAGAAGGCGACTAGTATCAACTGAACCAGTATTTCCTACGAAAGAAGGAAATCTCTGAAAAAAAAACAGAATACAAATTTATAAGACGGTATTCTTGCCTACTCTCATCTATGGGTTATATTAGAGAATCTTGAAAGTAGATGAGAGACGCACTATCTTCGGGATATAATGAATAAAATCAGAAGAGATAGAGTGTGAAATTTAGCGATTTGGAAGAGTTGATGAATAAATCGGCAGTATGCGCCATACAAATGCAAGCTTTAATAGAAGGTGACAATTTAGATTGAACAATAACTCAAGTATTAATAACTTAATTTTCGCCGATGATTTAGTCTTACTACACCATGATGAAGATCTGTTACAATTGGCTGCTTAAAAACTAAATGCAATATGTAGCGATTATAATTTTAAAATTTCAATAAGTAAAACAAAAGTAATGGCATTTTGTGGAAGAAATTCTCTGCGTGCAAAAACAGTAATTAGAGACGAAATTATTGAACAAATATCCCACTTTAAATATTTAGGATGTGACATCAGCTATGAGTATGATAAAGATATTGAACACAAAACACATCAGTTTCAAGCTATTTGTGGTACAATAAATAGAACATTGAATAATAAAGCCCATAAACAAACAAAATTAAAATTTTATAAAACAATGGCTGTCCCTGTCCTTTTGTATGGGAGTGAATCTTGGATTACCACTACCAAACAAGAAAGTAAAATCCAAGCAGCCGAGATGAAATTTTTAAGAAGGGTAAAAGGCTGCACTAGAATGGACCAGATAAGAAACGAGGATATCCGCGAAGAACTGCAGATCTACTCCATAAGAGAAAATATATTTAACAACAAGATACAGTGGAAAGAACATGTAGAAAGAATGGAAGAACGTAGATTACCAAATAAAATCTTCCATTATTTTCCAAGAGGAAGAAGAGGTGTCAGTCGGCCTCCGAAGAGATGGTCTTAGATCTATTAGTGAAGATGGAACAGGCAACTCTTGCCTAAACCAGGAAGAGAAGAAGAAGAAGACAATTTATTGACTGAGTTGAGCTCTTCAGTGGTACAGTTTACATTGGCTCATTAAGCGATTTCTGTCACTTTGACATTTGGTACTATTACAGTAACCAAAGTTCCCACCTCGCCATTCAGCTGACCCCCTTACTGATTATTTATACAAACAGAATTAGCCGCCGAGGGACAATCACATGTCCCGTATGTGGCACACTGAACACCATGAATTGCTCTTACCTTAGAGAAGACGACAAAGAAGGAAAAGTCTCTACAACAAGTCGGGCATTTCGCGAGAAATATGAGTCTAGAAAGTGATTGGGTAACCCGAAGCCGAGAGGAGTAAACGAAGTTAAAGATGACTAGTAGAAGATAAAGTTGGAGTTTCTGTTGGTATAATATTAGAGCATTTGATAAGTAATGGCAGCACTGTTATAACATTATTAACGTTATTTTTGGCGTACCGAACTTCATTTATACTTTCTTGCAAGTGAACTATACGTTGCCAAATTCTTGGAAGACGGCGCACTCAATCTGCAGCACAATTTCTGTACATCTCTCTCATCTAATCGATCTAGAGTTTTCTGAATATCAACTCTTGATTGAAATCGAATATCTCATAGAGGTTGTTTGATCTTTAAGAATAAGTTATATCCAAGGGCTTCTGTCTGGTGAATTTGGTGGATGTTGCAGTAGGCTACTTCCCAATTCCACCTTCTAAAAAAATTACTGACCACCTTTTTAGGGCAGAACTAGTTACTGAATATGAGAAACAGTGAATATATCCACAAAATATCCTATTTCGAGACTTTCAATATCACAGATTTATAAAACAAAGACTGGTCAAAAACATACTATAAGGTTATAATTGTCACCACTAGGATCGCTGATTTACAACAGTGTTGTCATTACTTATCGAATGCCGTAGTATTTGGAAAATTCTATTTATCGACTTAATCCCTTTATTCAGCATACTATATAATTGTAGAGAATTTTACGTATCGTTGGTATTTGTTACATGATTGTTACGGGGAAGTAAGTATTTTTACATGCTTGTAATTTAAAAATTTCAGTAAAAGTTTTGCCTTATAATGAGGAAAATTGAAAATTAACACGGTCGTGACAATATTTTAATAAACGCTTATATTCTGTAAAAATGAAAATTTATTGTCTAATTCACTTTACAAAAAGAAAACAGAACAAAGGAAATGGAATTAAGCAGCTTAAAATAATCCTTGGGACATAAAAGACAAGAGAATGAAAGCCTACCAACTTTAGCATGCAGCAGATATTATATATAAACACATCTGTTTGGACAGAAGATTCAATTGTCAGTATGACTACTTACTTTCAGTAAGGCCCTTAATTCAATTCTTGTTACAGAAAACAGAAAAATCTAGATTTCTCTTTTCAGATTTTCCTAGGTGAAATTCAAACATCTAACTTTGATCTCTAAAGAGCAATACTTGGAAAATATTCATTATTTTATCCAATTTGTTTATTTTTATACATGCTGCTACATTTTATAATATTTTATTGTATTCAGTGGGCTATGAATTTTCTTAAGTTTGTCGAGTTTTATTTTTTGTAGACCTCAGAATTAATTTTTATAAATCACTAGCTAATACCCGGCGTGCGCTGCTGCACCTAAATAAATGACGTGTTTTTACCTTTAGTTGAATAAGTAAAAGGAAAAATAAATATAAATTTATATCGTTATTATTTTTAGATACCCCGTGCTGAATATCTGGCGTTGCCCGGTACTTGGCATAAATGAGTTGAAAGACAAGATTCCTTACTTTGAGTTATCCATAAAAGAATACCCGCCGTGCGCTGCTATGCTTGCCTGGGAATCTACTTATCCCGATCTTCTTGGCATCAATGAAAGACAAAAATGGTTATTGTGAGTTATCCTTAAACATATGCTGTCCCGGACTTTTCTGTAGAGTTTTTTGAGATATTCAATTCTGTGTACAATCATTTTGTGTATTTGTTATGATTTAGGCAGAACAAGCCATTTAAGCTTACAAAAAGCGACATTTTTTCACGTTTTTCACTACAGAAGGTGGTTTATAAGGATGAAGGGCTTGAGCGTTAAAATTATCTTATAACATATAATCTTCCCGGAAAAATCTTTAACATTTTGCAAACAGCCCCATGGTAATCGGATGAATGGTATGGCAGCACATACGTGCCCGGGAATCTACTTATCCCGATCTCCTTGGCATCAATGAAAGACAAAAATGATGACTATTGTGTTTTATCTGTAAAAGATAAACAAATGCTGTTGCGGACTTTTTTGTAAAGTTTTTTGAGATATTCAATTTTGTGTACATTAATGTTGTGTATTTGTTATGGATTAGGCAGCTTAAGCCATTTAAGGGTAAAAAGGGACTTTTTCATGTTTTTCATTACAAAGGCGGTTTTTAAGGGTGTAGGAGTTGAGTATTTAACTCTCTTATAGCCTATGTTCATCCCGGGAATCTCCTGAACATTTTGCAAAAAAAAATCACAATCGTATCAACGGTATGGCCGCGCATGAAGTACGAACAAACAAACAAACATTTTTATATATTAGATTTCACGATTATGATGAAACAAGTCCAGTTAAGAAAATAACAGCTCGCTATTGGCCTTGGCGATATAGAAAAATTAGAAAGATTGGTCGGAACCGGGGATTGAACGGGACGACCCCGAATACGAGTGTTAATTGCTGACTTTTAAGGCAATGTGTTCCGTTTTATACCATCATTTGATTTTATAATTATATTTAGCAATTTTGCAACTCTAGAATTATCTAATTGCTACCTGAAATCCCTTTCCTTTTAGTGTTAAATATGGCAATTATAGCTTCTTTTCTATGTTGGGGATAGTAGAAGTTAAAGTTAACTTCATTCTCACCAAAAATGTTTAGAGTATCTTAAATTAGTAGTAAACATATTAAAATCACCCATATTTTTATTGAGATTGTATTCAATATTTATTTATTTGTATTATTTCATTATTATTATTATTATTATTATTATTATTATTATTATTATTATTATTATTATTATTCGCAGATGATCAGGTGGTGATTTCTCAGGATCCAGATGATACATCTTTCATGTTAAGGAAATTAGAGATACAATACAAAACATGGGGATTACAGATAAATTATAATAAAACAGAATATCTTTCATTGGATGAGCTAAAATGTAATTCAGGAAAAATACGTAATGTTAACAATTTTAAATATTTAGGATCTATTTTAGATCAAAATGAGAATTCAAGTACAGAAATTGAAAGAAGAATAACTGATGGAAGAAGAATCATTGGTATGTTGAACTCGGTGCTTTGGAATAGAAATATAATACACAGAACGAAGAAAACTACATTTCAAGTTCTGCTAGAAAGCATGTTATTATATGGGTCCGAAACCTGGACAGTAAATAGAAAACAAGCTAACAAGCAGTAGAAATGGATTTTTGGAGGCGATCGGCAAGAATTTCAAGAAGGGATAAGGTCAGAAACAGCACAATAAGGGAAATTATGTAAGTTGAAAAAACATATTAGAAAAAAATAGGAGAAAAACGTTTGAAATGCTATGGACACTTCATAAGAATGGAAGAAGAGAGAATACCACAGAAGATCCTTAATTGGAAAGCTAATGGAAGAAGTGGAAGAGGCAGGCCTAGAGAACGATGGAAGGACGGAGTGAAAATAAGTATGGAAGTTAGATATTTGAGGGAAGAAGATGCTTTAGACAGGAACCTCTGGCGACAAATCACTTTAGGTTGAAGGAGAAACATTGTATTGTGGAATATTCCTAAATAAAAATATTATTATTATTATTATTATTATTATTATTATTATTATTATTATTATTATTATTATTATTATCATCACTATTATTACTAGTTAATGCAGCTATAAGAATGTACCATTTTAAAATATTAAATGCTTTAATGTATGCTGACGATGTGGCTATTATTCAATAAAATGAAAATAATTTGCAGTACTCTTTACATCAATTAAATCAGTTACGTCAAGAATATAATTAAAATATAAAAAAAAACGAAAGTAATGGCATTTTGGGGTAGTGCTCAGGGGTCCTCGTCTAGGGGATATGTGGATGGCGACCACAAGGTGCCCAAGCTGTACAAAACATTTCTTCCACTTACTTGTGTTTTGCACTCTTTTAACTTTACTATCTAACCTCTCTTGGTTAACTCTTGTTTTTTCGACCCCAATGCTATTAGGGCATCCGAGGGCTAGGGAGACCTTCCTTTTTTCCATTTCTTCTTTCCTTTATTTTCTTTCCTTCTCCAGAAAAGCCTGACCATAGGCTATAAGATGGTAGCCCATCACTGGTCTTGCCTTCCTTTGGCCAGCAACCAATCGAAGGGACTATTATTATGCTTTCAAGTCTTATACGAGAATTTCCCATACGGGAAAATTTTCTATAGGATCGTAACAGGCCTTGGCCTAATACTTGGAAGGAAGAAGAAGAA